>JAMOIN010001893.1:0-362020 GCA_024666655.1 Dascyllus trimaculatus
GCTGAGCTGCTGGGGTGCCGTGTGTAGAGGGTCTTCTGGGAAGCGGTGTGAAAAGGCTCTGTTGAAGAGCCAGGCGGGCTGTGGTGCTGGGGGGGCCCAGTGTGCTGTGCTCGGTAGCCCTTTTACTTGGGCTGCGGGGCCCGCTGTGCTGGGCTGAACTGCTGGGGTGCCGTGTGGACAGGGTCTGCTGGGAAGCGGTGTTAACAGGCTCTGATGGAGAGCTGGGCGGGCTGTGGTGCTGGGGGCCCCCGTGTGTTGTGCTCGGTAGCCCGGTGAGCAGGGATGGGGAGCCCGGAATGCTGGGCTGAGCTGCTGGGGTGCCGTGTGGACAGGGTCTGCTGGGAAGCGGTGTGAAAAGGCTCTGATGGAGAGCCAGGCGGGCTGTGGTGCTGGGTGGCCCCGTGTGCTGTGCTCAGAAACCCGGTGAGCTGGGCTGCGGAGCCCGGTGTGCTGTGCTGAGCTGCTGGGGTGCCGTGTGGACAGCGTCTGCTGGGGAGCCGTGTGAACAGGCTCTGATGGAGAGCCAGGCGGGCTGTGCTGCGGTGTGCGGGGCTGCTGGGGAGCCGTGTAGAAAGGCACTTCTGGGGAGCTTTGTGAACAGGCTCTGATGGAGAGCCAGGCGGAATGTGGTGCTGGGGGCCCCCGTGTGCTGTACTGGGGAGCCCGGTGAGCTGGGCTGGGGAGCCCGGTGTGCTGGGCTGTGCATCTGGGGAGCCATGTGGACAGGCTCTGCTGGGGAGCGGTTTCAACAGGCTCTGCTGGAGAGCAAGGCGCGCTGTGTTGCTGGGGGCCCCCGTGTGCTGTGCTGGGGTGCCCGGTGAGCTGGGCTGGGGAGACCGGTGTGCTGGGCTGTGCTGCTGGGGAGCCATGTGGACAGGCTCTGCTGGGGATTGGTTTGAACAGGCTCTGATTGAGAGCCAGGCGGGCTGTGTTGCTGGGGGCCCCCATGTGCTGTGCTGGGGATCCCGGTGTGCTGGGCTGTGGTGCTGGGGAGCAGTGTGGACAGGCTCTGCTGAGGAGAGTTTATTACAGGCTCTGCTGGAGAGCCAGGCGGACTGTGGTGCTGGGGAGCCCGGTGATCTGGGCAGAGGATCCCGGTGTGCTGGGCTGTGCTGCTGGGCAGCCGTGTACACAGGCTCTGCTGGGGAGCGGTGTGAACAGGCACTGATGGAGAGCCAGGCCGGCTGTGGTGCTGGGGGCCCCCGTGTGCTGTGCTGGGGAGCCCGGTGAGCTGGGCCGAGGGGCCCGGTGTGCTGGGCTGTGGTGCGGGGGAGTACTGTTGACAGGCTCTGCTGCGGACAGGTTTGAACAGGCTCTGCTGGAGAGCCAGGCGGACTGTGGTGCTGCGGAGCCGTGTGGACAGGCTCTGCTGGGGAGTGGTTTGAACAGGCTCTGCTGGAGAGCCAGGCAGGCTGTGGTGCGGGGGGGCCCTGTGTGCGGTGCTGGGGAGCCCGTTGAGCTGGGCTGGGGAGCCCGGTGTGCTGGGCTTTTGTGCTTCGGAGCCGTGTAGACAGGCTCTGCTGCGGACGGGTGTGAACAGGTTCTGATGGAGAGCCAGGCGGGCTGTGGTGCTGGGTGGCCCCGTGTGTTGTGCTGCGGAGCCCGGTGAGATCGGCTGTGGAGCCTGGTGTGCTGGGCTGTGCTGCTGGGGAGCCGTGTGGACAGGCTGTGCTGGGGAGCCTTGTGAAGAGGCTCTGCTGGAAAGCCAGGTGGGCTGAGGTGCTGGAGGGCCCCTGTGTTCTGTGCTGGGGAGCCCGGTGAGCTGGGCTTGGGAGGCCAGTGTGCTGGGCTGTGCTGCAGGGGAGCCGTGTGGACCGGCTCTGTTTGGGAGTGGTTTGAACAGGCTCTGCTGGAGAGCCAGGCGGGCCGTTGTGCTGGGGGCCCCCGTGTGCTGTGTTCTGGGGAAGCCGGTGTGCTGTTCTGTGCTGCTGGGGAGCCGTGTGGACCGGCTCTGCTGGAGAGCCAGGCGGGCTGTGGTGCTGGGGGGCCCCGTGTGCTGTCCTGGGGAGCCCGGTTTGCTGGGCTGTGGTGCTGGGGAGCCGTGTAGACGGGCTCTGCTGGGGAGCGGTGTGTACAGGCTCTGATGGATAGCAAGGCGGGCTGTGATGCTGGGGGGACCCGTGTGCTGTGCTGGAGAGCCAGGTGAGCTGGGCTGGGCAGCCAGGTAAGCTGGGCTGTGGTGCTGGGGAGCCGTGTAGACAGGCTCTGCTGCGGAGCGGTGTGAACAGGCTCTGATGGAGAGCCAGGCGGGCTGTGGTGCTGGGGGGCCCCTTGTGCTGTGCTGGGGGGCCCGGTGAGTTGCGTTGGGCAGCCCGGTGTGCTTGGCTGAGTTTCTGGGGTGCCGTGTGGACAGGCTCTGCTGGGAAGCGGTGTGAAAAGGCTCTGATGGAGAGCCAGTTGGGCTGTGGCGCTGGGGGGCCCCCGTGTGGTGTGCTCGGTAGCCCGGTGAGCTGGGCTGCGGGGCCCGGTGTGCTGGGCTGAGCTCCTGGGGTGCCGTGTGGTCAGGGTCTAATGGGAAGCGGTGTGATAAGGCACTGATGGAGAACCAGGCGGGGTGTGGTGCTGGGGGGCCCCGTGTGTTGTGCTCGGAAGCCCGGTGAGCTGGGCTGCGGAGCCCGGTGTGCTGGGCTTAGCTGCTGGGGTGCCGTGTTGACAGGTTCTTCTGGGGAGTGGTGTGAACAGGCTCTGATGGAGAGACAGGCGGGCTGTGGTGCTGGGGGGCCCCGTGTGCTGTGCTGGGGAGCCCGTTGAGCTGGGCAGGGGAGCCCGGTATTCTGGGCTGTGCTGCTGGGGAGCCGTGTCTAAAGGCATTGGTGGGGAGTGGTTTGAAAAGGATCTGCTGGACAGCCAGGCGGGCTGTGGTGCTGGGTGGGCGCCGTGTGCCGTGCTCGGGAGCCCGGTGAACTGGGCTGTTGAGCCCGGTGTGCTGGGATTTTCTGTTGGGGAGCCGTGTAGACAGGCTTTGCTGGGGAGCAGTGTGAACAGGCTCTGCTGGAGAGCCAGGCGGGCTGTGGTGCTGGGGAGCCCGGTGAGCTGGGCTGGGGAGCCCTGTGAGATCGGCTTGGGAGCCCGGTGTGCTGGCCTGTGGTGCTGGGGAACCCTGTGGACAGGCTCTGCTGGGGAGCGGTGTGAACAGGCTCTGCTGGAGAGCCAGGCGGCCTGTGGTTCTGGGTGCCCCCGTGTCCAGTGCTGGGGAGCCCGGTGTGCTGGGATGTGGTGCTGGGGAGCCGTGTAGACAAGCTCTGCTGGGGAGCGGAGTGAACAGGTTCTGCTGGGGAGCGGTGTGAACAGTCTCTGATGGAGAGCCAGGCCAGCTGTGGTGCTGGGGGCCCCCGTGTGCTGTGCTGGGGAGCCCGGTTGGCTGGGTTGGAGGCCCGGTGTGCAGGGCTGTGCTGCTGGGGAGCCGTGTGGAAAGGCTCTACTGGGGAGCGGTGTGAACATGCTCTGATGGAACGCCAGGCGGGCTGTGGTGCTTGGCGGCCCCGTGTGCTGTGCTGGGGAGCCCGGTGAGCTGTGCTGGGGGCCCCCGTGTGCTGTGCTGGGGAGTCCGGTGAGCAGGGCTGGGGAGCCCGGTGTGCTGGGCTGTGGTGCTGGGGGCCCCCGTGTGCTGTGCTAGGGAGCCCGGTGTGCAGGGCTGTGCTGCTGGGGAGCCGTATGGACAGTCTCTTCTGGGGAAATGGTTTGAACAGGCTCTGATGGAGAGCCAGGCGGGCTGTGGTGTTGGGGCCCCCCGTGTGCTTTGCTGGGGAGCCCAGTGAGCTTGGCTGGGGAGCCCGGTGTGCTGGGCTGTGCTGCTGGGTAGCCCTGTAGACAGGCTCTGCTGGGGAGCGTTGTGAACAGGCTCTGATGGAGAGCCAGGTTGGCTGTTGTGCTTGGGGGCCCCGTGTGCTGTGCTGGGGAGCCCGGTGAGCTGGGCTGGGGAGGCCAGTGTGCTGGGCTGTGCTGCTGGGGAGCCGTGTGGACCGGCTCTGCTTGTGAGTGGTTTGAACAGGCTCTGCTGGAGAGCCAGGCGGGCCGTGGTGCTGGGGGCCCCCGTGTGCTGTGTTGGGGAACCCGGTGTGTTGGGCTGGGGAGGCCGGAGTGCTGGGCTGTGCTGCTGGGGAGCCGTGTTGACAGGATCTGCTGGGGAGCGGTTTGAACAGGCTCTGATGGAGAGCCAGGCAGGCTGTGCTGCTGGGGAGCCTTGTAGACAGGCTCTGCTGGGGAGCGGTGTGAAGAGGCTCTGCTGGAGAGCCAGGCGGGCTGTGGTGCTAGGGGCCCCCGTGTGCTGTGCTGGGGATCCCGGTGTGCTGGGCTGTGCTGCTGGGGAGCCGTGTGGACAGGCTCTGCTGGGGAGCCAGGCGGGCATTGGTGATGGGGGGCCCGGTGTGCTGTGCTGGGGAGCCCGGTGTGCTGGGCTGTGGTGCTGGGGAGCCGTGTAGAAGGGCTCTGCTGCGGAGCGGTGTGAATTGGCTCTGATGGAGAGCCAGGCGGGCTGTGGTGCTGGGGGCCCCCGTGTGCTGTGCTGGGGAGCCCGGTGAGCTGGGCTGGGGATCCCGGTGTCCTGGGCTGTGTTGCTGGGGAGCCGTGTAGACAGGCTCAGCTGGGGAGCGGTGTGAACAGGCTATGATGGAGAGCCAGGCGGGCTTTGGTGCTGGGTTGTCCCGTGTGCTGTGCTGGGGAGCCCGTTGAGCTTGGCCGGGAAGCCCGCTGTGCTGGGCGGTGCTGCTGGGGAGCCGTGTTGACAGGGACTGCTGGGGAGTGGTTTGAACAGGCTCTGCTGGGGAGCCAGGCTGGCTGTGGTGCTGGGGGGCCCCGTGTTCTGTGCTGGGGAGCCCGGTGAGCTGGGCTGTGGTGCTGGGGAGCCGTGTGGACAGGCTCGGCTGGTGAGCGAAGTGAACAGGCTCTGATGGAGAGCCATGCGGGCTGTGGTGCTGGGAAGACCCGTGTGCTGTGCTGGGGAGCCGGTTGAGCTTGGCTGGGAAGCCCCGTGTGCTGTGCTGGGGGCCCCCGTGTGCTGTGCTGGGGAGCCCCGTGTGCTGGGCTGTGGTGCTGGGGAGCCGTGTAGACAGGCTCTGCTGGGGAGCCATTCGGGCTGTGGTGCTGGGGGGCCCCGTGTGCTGTGCTGCGGAGCCCGGTGAGCAGGGATGTGGAGCCCGGTGTGCTGGGCTGTGGTGCTGGGGAGCCGTGTGGACAAGGCTCTGCTGGGGAGCCATGAAGACAGGCTCTGCAGGCGAGTGGTTTGAACAGGCTCTGATGGAGAGCCAGGCGGGCTGTGGTGCTGGGGGCCCCGTGTGCTGTGCTCAGGAGCCCGGTGAGCTGGGAAGGGGATCCCTGTGTGCTTGGTTGTGGTGATGGGGAGCCGTGTAGACAGGCTGTGCTCTTGAGCGGTGTGAACAGGCTCTGATGGAGAGCCAGGCGGGCTGTGGTCCTGGGGGCCCCCGTGTGCTGTACTCGGGAGCCCAGTGAGCTGGGCTTCGGAGCCCAGTGTGCTGGGCTGTGGTGCTGGGAAGCCGTGTGGACAGGCTCTGCTGGGGAGAGGGTTGAACAGGCTCTGATGGAGAGCCAGGCGGGCTGTTGTGCTGGGAAGCCCCGTGTGCTGTGCAGGGGGGGCCAGTGTGCTGTGCTGGGGAGCCCGTTGAGTTGGGCTGGGGAGCCCGGTGTGCTGGGCTGTGGTGCTTGGGAGCCGTGTTGACTCGCTCTGCTGGGGAGTGGTTTGAACACGCTCTGATGGAGAGCCAGGCGGGCTGTGGTGCTGGGGAGCCCAGTGAGCTGGGCAGAGGAGCCCGGTGAGCTGGGCTGGGGAGCCCGGTGTGCTGGGTTGTGGTGATGGGGAGCCGTGTAGACAGGCTCCGCTGGGGAGCGGTGTGAACAGGCTCCCCAGCGGAGGAGCCTGGCTCTCCATAGCCCGCCTGGAGAGCCAGGCGGGCTATGGTGCTGGTGGGGCCCGTGTGCTGTGCTGGGGAGCCCGGTGAGCTGGGCTGGGGAGCCCGGTGTGCTGGGCTGTTGTGCTGGGGAGCCGTGTGGACAGGCTCTGCTGGGGAGTGCTTTGAACAAGCTCTGCTGGATATCCAAGCGGGCTGTGGTGCTGGGGGCTCTCGTGTGCTTTGCTGCGGAGCCAGTTGTGCTGGGATGAGGAGCCCGGTGTGCTGGGGAGCCGTGTGGACAGGCTCTGCTGGGGAGCCGTGTGGACAGGCTCTGATGCAGAGCCAGGCGGGCTGTGGTGTTGGGGGCCCCCGTGTGCTTTGCTGGGGAGCCCGGTGAGATCGGCTGTGGAGGCTGGTGTGCTGGGCGGTGCTGCTGGGGAGCCGTGTGGACAGGCCCTGCTGGCGAGTGGTTTGAATAGGCTCTGCTGGGGAGCGGAGTGAACAGGCTCTGATGGAGAGCCAGGCGGGCTGTGGTGCTGGGGAGCCGTGTGGACAGGCTCTGCTGGGGAGTGGTTTGAACAGGCTCTGCTCGAGAGCCAAGCGTGCTGTCGTGCTGGGGGGCCCCGTGTGCAGTGCTGGGGAGCCCGGTGAGCTGGGCTGGGGAGCCCGGTGTGCTGGGCTGTGGTGCTGGGGAGCCGTGTAGAGAGGCTGTTCTGGGGAGCGGTGTAAAGAGGCTCTGCTGGAGAGCCAGGCGGGCTGTGCTGCAGTGTGCTGGGCTGTGCTGCTGGGGAGCCGTGTAGACAGGCTCTGCTGGGGAGCGGTGTAAAGAGGCTCTGCTGTAGAGCCAGGCGGGCTGTAATGCTGGGGGCCCCCGTGTGCTGTGCTGGGGATCCCGGTGTGCTGGGCTGTGCTGCTGGGGAGCCGTGTAGACAGGCTCTGCTGGGGAGCCAGGCGGGCATTGGTGCTGGGGGGCCCGGTGTGTTGTGCTGGGGAGCCCTTTGTGCTGTGCTGTGGTGCTGTTGAGCTGTGTGGAAAGGCTCTGCTGGGGAGTGGTTTGAAAAGGCGCTGCTGGACAGCCAGGCGGGCTTTGGTGCTGGGGGCCCCCGTGTGCTGTACTGGGGAGCCCTGTGAGCTGGGCTTAGGAGCCCGGTGTGCTGGGCTGCGGTGCTGGGGAGCCGTGTGGACAGGCTCTGCTGGGGAGTGGTTTCAATAGGCTCTGCTCGGGAGTGGTGTGATCAGACCATGATGGAGAGCCAGGCGGGCTGTGCTGCGGTGTGCTGGGCTGTGCTGCTGGGGAGCCGTGTAGACAGGCTCTGATGGGGAAAGGTGTTAAGAGGCTCTGCTCGAGAGCCAGGCGGGCTGTGGTGCTGGGGGCCCCCGTGTGCTGTGCTGGGGAGCCCGGTGAGGTGGGCCGGGGAGCCCGGTGTGCTAGGCTGTGCTGCTGGGGAGCCGTGTGGACAGGGACTGCTGGGGAGTGGCTTGAAAAGGCTCTGCTAGGGAGCCAGGCGGGCTGTGGTGCCGGGGGGCCCAGTGTGCTGTGCTCGGGAGCCCGGTGAGCTGGGCTGGGGAGCCCGTTGTGCTGGGCTATGGTGCTGGGGAGCCGTGTGGACAGGCTCTGCTGGGGAGCGGAGTGAACAGGCTCTGCTGGGGAGCATTGTGAACAGTCTCTGAAGGAGAGCCAAGCGGGCTGTGGTGCTGGGGGCCCCCGTGTGCTGTGCTGGGGAGCCCGGTGTGCAGGGCTGTGCTGCTGGGGAGCCGTATGGACAGTCTCTGCTGGGGAATGGTTTGAACAGGCTCTGATGGAGAGCCAGGCGGGCTGTGGTGTTGGGGGCCCCCGTGTGCTTTGCTGGGGAGCCCGGTGATCTCGGCTGGGGAGCCCGGTGTGCTGGGCTGTGCTGCTGGGTAGCCCTGTAGACAGGCTCTGCTGGGGAGCGTTGTGAACAGGCTCTGATTCAGAGCCAGGTGGGCTGTGGTGCTGGGGGGCACCGTGTGCTGTGCTGGGGAGCCCGGTGAACTGGGCTGGGGAGGCCAGTGTGCTGGGCTGTGCTGCTGGGGAGCCGTGTGGACCGGCTCCTCTTGGGAGTGGTTTGAACAGGCTCTGCTGGAGAGCCAGGCGGGCCGTGGTGCTGGGGGCCCCCGTGTGCTGTGTTGGGGAACCAGGTGTGTTGGGCTGGGGAGGCCAGTGTGCTGGGCTGTGCTGCTGGGGAGCCGTGTTGACAGGCTCTGCTGGGGAGCGGTTTGAACAGGCTCTGATGGAGAGCCAGGCGGGCTGTGCTGCGGTGTGCTGGGCTGTGCTGCTGGGGAGCCGTGTAGACAGGCTCTGCTGGGGACCGGTGTGAAGAGGCTCTGCTGGAGAGCCATGCGGGCTGTGGTGCTGGGGGCCCCCGTGTGCTGTGATGGGGATCCCGGTGTGCTGGGCTGTGAAGCTAGGGAGCCGTGTGGACAGGCTCTGCTGGGGAGCCAGGCGGGCATTGGTGCTGGGGGGCCCGGTGTGCTGTGCTGGGGATCCCGGTGTGCTGGGCTGTGCAGCTGCGGAGCGGTGTGAACAGGCTCTGATGGAGAGCCAGGCGGGCTGTGGAGCTGGGGGCCCCCATGTGCTGTATTGGGGAGCCCGTTGTGCAGGGCTGTGCTGCTGGGGAGCCGTATGGACAGTCTCTGCTGGGGAATGGTTTGAACAGGCTCTGATGGAGAGCCAGGCGGGCTGTGGTGCTCTGGGCCCCCGTGTGCTGTGCTGGGGAGCCCGGTGAGCTGTGCTTGGGAGCCCGGTGTGCTGGGCTGTGGTGCTGGGTGGCCCCGTGTGCTTTGCTGGGGAGCCCGGTGAGATCGGCTGTGGAGGCTGGTGTGCTGGGCTGTGCTGCTGGGGAGCCTTGTGAAGAGGCTCTGCTGGAAAGCCAGGTGGGCTGAGGTGCTGGGGGGACCCGTGGTCTGTGCTGGGGAGCCCGGTGAGCTGGGCTTGGGAGCCCGGTGAGCTGGGCTGTGGTGCCGGGGAGCCGTGTAGAGAGGCTGTTCTGGGGAGCGGTGTGAACAGGCTCTGATGGAGAGCCAGGCGGGCTTTGGTGCTGGGGGCCCCCGTGTGCTGTGCTGGGGAGCCCGGTGAGCTGGGCTGGGAAGCCCGATTTGCTGGGCTTTTGTGCTGGGGAGCTGTGTAGACAGGCTCTGCTGCGGAGGGGTGTGAACAGGCCCTGATGGAGAGCCAGGCTGGCTAAGGTGCTGGGGGCCCCCTTGAGCTGTGCTCAGGAGCCCGGTGAGCTGGGAAGGGGAACCCTGTGTGCTTGGCTGTGGTAATGGGGACCCGTGTAGACAGGCTGTGCTGTTGAGCGGTGTGAACAGGCTCGGCTGGGGAGCGATGTGAAAAGGATCTGATGGAGAGCCAGGCGGGCTGTGGTTCTGGGGGGCCCCATGTCCTGTGCTGGGGAGCCCGGTGAGCTTGGCTGGGGAGCCCGGTGTTCTGGGCTGTGGTGCTGGGGAGCCGTGTAGACAGGCTATGCTCGGAACGGTGTGAAAGGGCTCTGATGGAGAGCCAGGCGGGCAATGGTGCTGGGGGGCCCCGTGTGCTGTGCTGCTTAGCCCTGTGAGCTGGGCTGGGGAGCCCAGTGTGCTGGGCTGTGATGCTTGGGAGCCGTGTGGAGTCTTTCTGCTGGGGAGTGGTTTGAACAGGCTCTGATGGCGAGCCAGGCGGGCTGTGGTGCTGGGGGGGACCGTGTGCTGTCCTGGGGAGCCCGTTGAGCTGGGCTGGGGAGCCCAGTGTGCTGGGCTGTGGTGCTGGGGAGCTGTGTGAACAGGCTCTGCTGGGGGGTGGTTTGAACAGGCTCTGCTGGAGACCCAGGCCGGCTGTGGTCCTGGGGGGAGCCGTGTTCTGTGCTGCGGACCCTGGTGAGCTGGGCTGGGGAGCCCTGTATGCTGGGCTGTGCTGCTGGTGAGCCGTGTGGACAGGCTCTCCTGGGGAGCGGTGTGAATAGGCTCTGATCGAGAGCCAGCCTGGCTGTGGTTCTGGGGGGCCCCGTGTGCTTTGCTGGGGAGCCCGTTGAGCTTGGCTGGGGAGCCCGGTGTTCTGGGCTGTGCTGCTGGTTAGGCATGTGGACAGGCTGTGGTGGGGAGTGATTTGAACAGGCTCTGCTGGAGAGCAACGTGGGCTATGGTGCTGGGGGCCCCCGTGTGCTGTGCTGGGGGCCCCCGTGTGCTGTGCTGGGGAGCCCGGTGTGCTGGGCTGTGCTGCTGGTCAGCCGTGTGGACAGGCTCTGCTGGCGAGTGTTTTGAACAGGCTCTGCTGGAGAGCCAGGCGCGCTGTGTTGCTGGGGGCTCCCGTGTGCTGTGCTGGGGAGCCTGGTGAGCTGGGCTGTGCTCCTGGGGAGCCGTGTGGACAGGCTCTGCTGGGGAATGGTTTGAAATGGCTCTGATGGAGAGCCAGGCGGGCTGTGGTGCTGGGGGCCCCCGTGTGCTGTGCTGGGGGGCCCGCTGAGTTGGGCTGGGGATCCCGGTGTGCTGGGCTGAGCTGCTGGGGTGCCGCGTGGACAGGGCCTGCTGGGAAGCGGTGTGAAAAGGCTCTGATGGAGAGCCAGGCGGGCTGTGGTGCTGGGGGCTCCCGTGTGCTGTGCTGGGGAGCCCGGTGAGCTGGGCTGTGCTGTTGGGGAGCCGTGTGGACATGCTCTGCTTCGGAATGGTTTGAAATGGCTCTGATGGAGAGCCAGGCGGGCTGTGGTGCTGGGGGGCCCCTTGTGCTGTGCTGGGGGGCCCGGTGAGTTGGGCTGGGGAGCCCGGTGTGCTGGGCTTAGCTGCTGGGGTGCTGTGTGGAAAGGGTCTGCTGGGAAGCGGTGTTAAAAGGTTCTGATGGAGACCCGGGTGGGCTGTGGTGCTGGGGGCCCCCGTGTGCTGTGGTCGGTAGCCCGGTGAGCTGGGCTGCGGAGCCCGGTGTGCTGGGCTGAGCTGCTGGGGTGCCGTGTGGACAGGGTCTGCTGGGAAGCGTTGTGAAAAGGCTCTGATGGAGAGCCAGGCAGGCTGTGGTGCTGGGGGGCCTGTTTGCTGTGCTCGGAAGCCCGGTGAGCTGGGCTGCGAAGCCCGGTGTGCTGGGCTATGGTGCTGGGGAACTGTGTGGAAAGGCTCTGCTGGGTAGCGGTGTGAACAGGCTCTGATGGAGAGTCAGGCGGGCTGTGGTGATGGGTACCCCCGTGGGCTGTGCTGGGGAGCCCGGTGAGCTGGGCTGGGGAGCCCGGTGTCCTGGGCTGTGGTGCTGGGGAGCCGTGTGGACAGGCTCTGCTGGGGAGCGGTGTGAACAGGCTCTGATAGAGAGCCAGGCGGGCTGTGCTGCAGTGTGCGGGGCTGCTGGGGAGTCGTGTAGACAGGCTCTGCTGGGGAGCGGATTGAACAGGCTCTGATTGAGAGCCAGGCGGGCTGTGGTGCTGTGGGCCCCCGTGTGCTGTGCTGGGGAGCCCGGTGTGCTGGGCTGTGGTGCTGGGGAGCCGTGTGGACAGGCTCTGCTGGGGAGCGGTGTGGACAGGCTCTGATGGAGAGCCGGACAGGCTGTGGTGTTGGGGGGCCCCGTGTTCTGTGCTGGGGAGCCCGTTGATTTGGGCTGGAGACCCCGGTGTGCTGGGCTGTGGTGCTGGGGAGCTGTGTGGACAGGCTCTGCTGGGGAGCGGTGTGAACAGGCTCTGATGGAGAGTCAGGCGGGCTGTGGTGATGGGTGCCACCGGGGGCTGTGCTGGGGAGCCCGGTGAGCTGGGCTGGGGAGCCCGGTGTGCTGGGCTGTGGTGCTGGGGAGCCGTGTGGACACGCTCTACTGGGGAGCGGTGTGAACATGCTCTGATGGAGCGCCAGGCAGGCTGTGGTGCTTGGGGGCCCCGTGTGCTGTGCTGGGGAGCCCGGTGAGCTGTGCTGGGCAGCCCGGTGTGCTGGGCTGTGGTGCTGGGGAGCAGTGTGGAAAGGCTCTGCTGGGGAGCGGTGTGAACAGGCTCTGATGGAGCGCCAGGCGGGCTGTGGTGCTGGGGGCCCCCTTGTGCTGTGCTAGGGAGCCTGGTGACCTGGGCTGGGGAGCCCGTTGTGCTGGGCTGTGATGCTGGGGAGCCGTGTGGACAGGGACTGCTGGCGAGTGGTTTGAACAGGCTCTGCTGGGGAGCCAAGCGAGCTGTGATGCTGGGGGCCCCCGTGTGCTGTGCTGGGGAGCCCGGTGAGCTGGGCTGGGGAGCCCGGTGTGCTGGGCTGTGGTGCTGGGGAGCCGTGTAGACAGGCTCTGCTGGGGAGCGGAGTGAACCGGCTCTGCTAGGGAGCGGTTTGAACAGGCTCTGCTTGAGAGCCAGGCGGGCTGTGGTGCTGGAGGGCCCCGTGTGCTGGTCTGGGGAGCCCGGTGTGCTGGGCTGTGGTGCTGTGGAGCCGTGTGGACAGGCTCTCCTGGGGAGAGGTTTGAAAAGGCTCTGCTGGACAGCCAGGCGGGCTGTGGTGCTGGGGGCCCCCGTGTGCTGTGCTGGGGAGCCCTTTGAGCTGGGCATAGGAGCCCGGTGTGCTGGGCTGTGGTGCTGGGGAGCCGTGTGGACAGGCTCTGCTGGGGAGTGGTTTCAATAGGGTCTGCTGGGGAGTGGTGTGAACAGGCTCTGATGGAGAGCCAGGCGGGCTGTGGTGCCGGGGGCCCCGTGTGCTGTGCTGGGGATCTCGTTGAGCTGGGCTGGGGAGCCCGGTGTGCTGGGCTGGAGTGCTGGAGAGCCGTGTGGACAGGCTCTGGTCGGGAGTGGTTTGAACAGGCTCTGCTCGAGATCCATGTGGGCTGTGGTGCTGGGGGGCCCCGTGTGCTGTGCTGGGGAGCCCAATGAGCTGGGCAGAGGAGCCAGGTGAGCTGGGCTGTTTTGCTGTGTAGCCGTGTAGACAGGCTCTGCTGGCGAGTGGTTTGAAAAGGCTCTGCTAGAGAGTCAGGCGGGCTGTGGTGCTGGGGGGCCCCGTGTGCTGTGCCGTGGAGCCCGGTGTGCTGGGCTGTGGTGCTGGGGCGCCGTGTGGACAGGCTCTGCTGGGGAGAGGGTTGAACAGGCTCTGATGGAGAACCAGACGGGCTGTGGTTTAGGAGAGCCCGGTGAGCTGTGCTGGGGGCCCCCGTGTGCTGTGCTGGGGAGCCGGGTGAGCAGGGCTGGGGAGCCCGGTGTGCTGGGCTTTGGTGCTGGGGAGCAGCGTGGAAAGGCTCTGCTGGGGAGCGGTGTGAACAGGCTCTGATGGAGCGCCAGGCGGGCTGTGGTGCTGAGGGGCCCCGTGTGCTGGGCTGGGGCGCCCGGTGTGCTGGGCTGTGCTGCTGGGGAGCCATGTGGACAGGCTCTGCTGGGGAGTGGTTTGAACAGGCTCTGATTGAGAGCCAGGCGGGCTGTGTTGCTGGGGGCCCCCATGTGCTGTGCTGGGGATCCCGGTGTGCTGGGCTGTGCTGCTGGGGAGCCATGTGGACAGGCTCTGCTGGGGAGTGGTTTGAACAGGCTCTGATTGAGAGCCAGGCGGGCTGTGGTGCTGGGAGCCCGCGTGTGCTGTGCTGGGGAGCCCGTTGAGCTGGGCTGGGGAGACCGGTGTGCTGGGCTGTGGTGATGGGGAGCCATGTAGACAGGCTCTGCTGGGGAGTGGTGTGAACAAGCTTTGATGGAGAGCCAGGCGGGCAATGGTTCTGGGGGGGCCCGTGTGCTGTGCTGGGGAGCCCAGTGAGTTGGGCTGGGGAGCCCGGTGTGCTTGGCTGTTGTGCTGGGGAGCCGTGTGGACAGGCTGTGGTGGGGAGTGGTTTGAACAGGCGTTGCTGGAGAACAACGCGGGCTGTGGTGCTGGGGGCCCACGTGTGCTGTGCTGGGGGCCCCGTGTGCTGTGCTGGGGAGCCCGGAGTCCTGGGCTGTGTTGCTGGGGAGCTGTGTGAACAGGCTCTGCTGGGGAGAGTTTTGAACAGGCTCTGCTGGAGAGCAGGGCGGGCTGTGTTGCTGGAGGCCCCCGTGTGATGTGCTGGGTAGCCCGGTGAGCTGGGCTGGGTTGCCCGGTGTGCTGGACTGTGGTGCTGGGGGGCCCCGTGTGCTGTGCTGCGGAGCGCGGTGAGCTTGGCTGGGGAGCCCGGTGTGCTGCGCTGTGGTGCTGGGGAGCCGTGTCGACAGGCTCTTCTGCGGAGCGGTGTGAACAGGCACTGATGGAGAGCCATGAAGGCTGTGGTGCTGGGGGGCCTCGTGTGCTGTGCTGGGGAGCCCGGTGAGCTTGGCTGGGGAGCCCGGTGTGCTGGGCTGTGGTGCTGGGGAGCAGTGTGGAAAGGCTCTGCTGGGGAGCAGAGTGAAGAGGCTCTGCTGGGGAGCGGTGTGAACAGGGTCTGATGGAGAGCCAGGTGGGCTGTGGTGCTGGGGGGCCCCGTGTGCTGTGCTGGGGAGCACGTTGAGCTGGGATGGGGAGCCCGGTGTGCTGGGCTGTGGTGCTGGCGAGCCGTGTAGACAGGCTCTGCTGGGGAGCCATTCGGGCTGTGGTGCTGGGGGGCGCCGTGTGCTGTGCTGGGGAGCCCGTTGAGCTGGGCCGGGGAGCCCGGTGTGCTGGGCTGTGGTGCTGGGGAACCGTGAAGACAGGCTCTGCTGGGGAGCGGTATGAACAGGCTCTGATGCAGAGCCAGGCGGGCTGTGGTGCTGGGGGGCCCCGTGTCCTGTGCTGGGGAGCCCGGTGTGTTGGGCTGTCGTGCTGGGGAGCCGTGTGGACAGGCTGTGGTGGGGAGTGGTTTGAACAGGCGTTGCTGGAGAACAACGCGGGCTGTGGTGCTGGGGGCCCACGTGTGCTGTGCTGGGGGCCCCCGTGTGCTGTGCTGGGGAGCCCGGAGTCCTGGGCTGTTTGCTGGGGAGCCGTGTGAACAGGCTCTGCTGGGGAGAGTTTTGAACAGGCTCTGCTGGAGAGCAGGGCGGGCTGTGTTGCTGGGGGCCCCCGTGTGATGTGCTGGGGAGCCCGGTGAGCTGGGCTGGGTTGCCCGGTGTGCTGGACTGTGGTGCTGGGGGGCCCCGTGTGTTGTTCTGCGGAGCGCGGTGAGATCGGCTATGGAGCCCGGTGTGCTGGGCTTTGCTGCTGGGGAGCCGTGTGGACAGGCTCTGCTGGGGAGCGATGTGAAGAGGCTCTGATGGATAGCCAGGCGGGCTGTGGTGCCGGGGGCCCTCGTGTGCTGTGCTGGGGAGCCCGGTGAGCTTGGCTGGGGAGCCCGGTGTGCTGGGCTGTGGTGCTGGGGAGCAGTGTGGACAGGCTCTGCTGGGGAGCGATGTGAAGAGGCTCTGCTGGAGAGCCAGGCGGGCTGTGGTGCCGGGGGCCCTCGTGTGCTGTGCTGGGGAGCCCGGTGAGCTTGGCTGGGGAGCCCGGTGTGCTGGGCTGTGGTGCTGGGGAGCAGTGTGGAAAGGCTCTGCTGGGGAGCGGAGTGAAGAGGCTCTGCTGGGGAGCGGTGTGAACAGGGTCTGATGGAGAGCCAGGTGGGCTGTGGTGCTGGGGGGCCCCGTGTGCTGTGCTGGGGAACCCAGTGAGCTGGGCTGTGGTGCTGGGGAGCCGTGTAGACAGGCTCTGCGTTGGAGCGGAGTGAACAGGCTCTGCTGGGGATCGGTGTAAACAGTCTCTGATGGAGAGCCAGGCGGGCTGTGGTGCTGGGGGACCCGGTGTGCTGTGCTGGGGAGCCCGGTGAGCTGGGCTGGGCAGCCCGGTGTGCTGGGCTGTGTTGCTGGGGACCCGTGTAGACAGGCTTTGCTGGGTAGCGGTGTGAACAGGCTCTGATGGAAAGCCAGGCGGGCTGTGGTGTTGGGGGCCCCCGTGTGCTTTGCTGGGGAGCCCGGTGAGCTGGGCTGTGCTGCTGGGGAGCCGTGTGGACAGGCTCTGCTGGAGAGCGGTGTGAAATGGCTCTGATGGAGAGCCAGGCGGGCTGTGGTTCTGGGGGGCCCCGTGTGCTGTGCTGGGGAGCCCGTTGAGCTGGGCTTCAGAGCCCGGTGTGTTGGGCTGTGGTGCTGGGGAGCCGTGTGGACAGGCTCTGCTGGGGAGTGGTTTGAACCGGCTCTGCTGAGGAGAGTTTTGTACAGGCTCTGATGAAGAGCCAGGCGGGCTGTTGTGCTGGGAAGCCCCGTGTGCTGTGCCAGGGGGGCCCGTGTGCTGTGCTGGGGGGCCCCGTTTTCTGTGCTGGGGATCCCGTTGAGCTGGTCTGGGGAGCCCGGTGTGCTGTGCTGTGCTTCTGGGGAGCTGTGTGGACAGGCTCTGCTGGAGAGCAACGCGGGCTGTGGTGCTGGGGGCCACCGTGTGCTGTACTTGGGGTCCCCGTGTGCTATGCTGGGGAGCCCGTTGAGCTGGGCTGTGGAGCCCGGTGTGCTTGGCTGTGGTGCTGGGGAGCCGCGTGGACAGGCTCTGCTGGGGAGTGGTTTGAACAGGCTCTGCTGGATAGCCAGGCGGGCTGTGTTGCTGGGAAGCCCCGTGAGCTGTGCTGTGGGGCCCCGTGTGCTGTGCTGGGGAGCCCGGTGAGCTGGGAAGAGTAGCCCGGTGAGCTGGGCTGTGGTGCTGGGGAGCCCGGTGTGCTTGGCTGTGGTGCTGGGGAACCGTGTAGACAGGCTCTGCTGGGGAGCCGTGTAGACAGGCTCTGCTGGGAAGCGGTGTGAACAGGCTCTGATGGAGAGCCAGGCAGACTGTGGTGCTGGGGGCCCCCGTGTGCTCTGCTACGGAGCCCGGTGAGCAGGGCTGGGGAGCCCGGTGTGCTGGGCTGTGGTACTGGGGAGCCGTGTGGACCGGCTCTGCTGGGGAGTGGTTTGAAAAGGCTCTGCTGGACAGCCAGGCGGGCTGTTGTGCTGGGGGGCCCCGTGTGCTGTGCTGGGGAGCCGGTGTGCTGGGCTGTGGTGCTGGGGAGCCGTGTGGACAGGCTCTGCTGGGGAGCGGTGTGAACTGGCTCTGCTGGAGGGCAAGACGGGCTGTGGTGCTGGGGGGCCCAGTGTGCCATGCTGGGGAGCCCGTTTAGCTGGGCTGGGGAGCCCGGTGTGCTGGGCTTTGGTGCTGGCGAACCGTGTAGACAGGCTCTGCTGGGGGGCGCCGTTTGCTGTGCTTGGGATCTCGTTGAGCTGGGCTGGGGAGCCCGGTGTGCTGGGCTGTGATGCTGTGGAGCCGTGTGGACAGGCTCTGCTGGGGAGCGGTTTGAACAGTCTCTGCTCGAGAGCCAGGCGGTCTGTGGTGCTGGGGGGCACGTGTGCTGTGCTGGGGATCTCGTTGAGCTGGGCTGGGGAGCCCGGTGTGCTGGGCTGTGATGCTGGGGAGCCGTGTGGACAGGCTCTGCATCGGAGCGGTTTGCACAGGCTCGGCTGCAGAGCAAGGCGCGCTGTGGTGCTGGGGGCCCCCGTTTGCTGTGCTGGGGACCACGGTGAGCTGGGCTGGGGAGCCCGGTGAGCTGGACTGGGGAGCCCGGTGTGCTGGGCTGTGGTGCTGGGGAGCCGAGTGGACAGGCTCTGTTGGGGAGTGGTTTGAACAGACTCTGCTGGAGAGCCAGGCGGGCTGTGGTGCTGGGGGGCTCCGTCTGCCTTGCTGGGTAGCCCGGTGAGATCGGGTGGGGAGCCCGGTGTGCTGGGCTGTGCTGCTGGGGAGCCCTGTTGACAGGCTCTACTGTGGAGCGGTGATAAAAGGCTCTGCTGGAGAGCCAGGCGGCCTGTGGTTCTTGGGGCCCCCGTGTCCAGTGCTGGGGAGCCCGGTTTGCTGGGCTGGGGAGCCCGGTGAGCTGGGCTGTGTTGCTGGGGAGCCGTGTAGACAGGCTCTGCTGGGGAATGGTTTCAACAGACTCTGCTGGAGAGCCAGGCGGGCTGTGGTGCTGGGGGGCCCCGTGTGCCTTGCTGGGGAGCCTGGTGAGATCGGCTGGGGAGCCCGGTGTGCTGGGCTGTGCTGCTGGGTAGTCCTGTGGACAGGCTCTGCTGGGGAGCGGTGTTATCAGGCTCTGCTGGAGACCCAGGCGGCCTGTGGTTCTGGGGGCCCCCGTGTCCAGTGCTGAGGAGACCGGTTAGCTGGGCTGGGGAGCCCAGTGTGCTGGGCTGCGGTGCTGGGGAGCCGTGTGGACAGGCTCTGCTGGAGATCCAGGCGGGCTGTGGTGCTGGGGGGCCCCGTGTGCTGTTCTGGGGACCCCCGTGTGCTGTGCTGGGGAGCCCGGTGTGTTGGGCTGTGCTGCTGGTGAGCAGTGTGAACAGGCTCTGATGGACAGGCAGGCGTTCTGTGTTGCTGGGGGGCCACGTGTGCTTTGCTGGGGAGCCCGGTGAGCTGGGATTTGCTGCTGTGGAGCCGTGTAGAAAGGCTCTGCTGGGGAGTGGTTTCAAGAGACCCTGCTGGAGAGCCAGGCGGGCTGTGGTGCTGGGGGGCCCCGTGTGCCTTGCTGGGGAGCCTGGTGAGATCGGCTGGGGAGCCCGGTGTGCTGGGCTGTGCTGCTGGGGAGCGGTGTTAACAGGCTCTGCTGGAGAGCCAGGCGGCCTGTGGTTCTATGGGCCCCCTTGTCCAGTGCTGAGGAGACCGGTTAGCTGGGCTGGGGAGCCCAGTGTGCTGGGCTGTGGTGCTGGGGAGCCGAGTGGAAAGGCTCTGTTGGGGAGTGGTTTGAACAGGCTCTGCTGAAGAGCCAGGCGGGCTGTGGTGCTGGGGGCCCAGGTGTGCTGTGCTGCGGAGCACGGTGAGCTGGGCTGGGGAGCCCGGTGGGCTGGGCTATGCTGCTGGGGAGCCGTGTAGAAAGGCTCTGCTGGGGAGCGGTGTGAACAGGCTCTGCTGGGGAGTGGTTTCAACAGACTCTGCTGGAGAGCCAGGCGGGCTGTGGTGCTGGGGGGCCCCGTGTGCTGTTATGGGGGCCCCCGTGTGCTATGCTGGGGGGCCCCGTGTTCTGTGATGGGGAGGCTTGTGAATTGGGCTGTGCTGCTGGGGAGCCGTGTGGACAGGCTCTGCTGGGGAGCGGTTTTTACAGGCCCTGCTGGAGAGCCAGGCGGGCTGTGGTGCAGGGGGGCCCCGTGTTGTTTGCTGGGGGCCCCCGTGTGCTGTGCTGTAGAGCCTGGTGAGCTGGGCTGGGGAGCCTGGTGTTCTGGGCAGTGCTGCTGGGGAGCCGTGCATACTGGCTCTGCTGGGGAGCTGTGTGAACAGGCTCTGCTGGAGAGGCAGGGAGGCTGTGGTGATGGGGGCCCCCGTGTGCTTTGCTTGGGAGCCCGGGTAGCTGGGCTGGGGAGCCCGGTGTGCAGGGCTGCGCTGCTGGGCAGCCGTACGGACAGTCTCTACTGGGGAAAAGTTTGAACAGGCTCTGATGGACGACCAGGCGGGCAGTGGTGCTGGGGGCCCCCGTGTGCTGCTGGGGAGCCGTGTGGACAGGCTCTGCTGGGGAGTGTTTTGAACAGGATCTGCTGGAGAGCCAGGCGGGCTGTGTTGCTGGGGGCCCCCTTGTGCTGTGTTTGGGAGCCCGGTGAGCTGGGCTGGGGAGCCCGGTGTGCTGGGCTGTGGTGCTGCGTGGCCCCGTGTGCTGTGCTTGGGAGCCCGGTGAGCTGGGCTTGGGAGCCCGGTGTGCAGGGCTCTGGTGCTGGGGAGCCGTGTGGACAGGCCCTGCTGAGGAGCGGTGTGGACAGGCTCTGATGGAGAGCCAGGCGGGCTGTGGTGCTGGGGGGCCCCTTGTTCTGTGCTGAGGACCCCGTTGAGCTGGCGTGGGGAGCCCGGTGTGCTGGGCTGTGGGGCTGGGGAGCCGTGTGGACAGGCTCTGCTGGGGAGTCGTTTGAACAGGCTCTGCCGGAGAGCCAGGCGGGCTGTGGTGCTGGGGGCCCCCGTGTGCTGTGCTGGGGACCCCGGTGAGCTGGGCTGGAGAGCCCGGTCTGCTGGACTGTGGTGCTGGGGAACCGTGTGGACAGGCTCTACTGGGGAGCGTTGTGAAAAGGTTCTGATGGAAAGCCAGGGGGGCTGTGGTGCTGGGGGGCCCCGTGTGCTGTGCTGGGGAGCCCGGTGAGCTGTGCTGGGGGCCCCCGTGTGCTGTGCTGGGGAGCTCGGTGAGCTGTGGTGGGGGCCCCCGTGTGCTGTGCTGGGGAGCCCGGTGAGCAGGGCTGGGGAGCCCGGTGTGCTGGGCTGTGGTGCTGGGGAGCAGTGTGGAAAGGCTCTGCTGGGGAGCGGTGTGAACAGGCTCAAATGGAGAGCCAGGTGGGCTGTGGTGCCGGGGTCCCCCGTGTGCTGTGCTGGGGAGCCCGGTGAGCTGGGCTGGGGAGCCCGTTGTGCTGGGCTGTGGTGCCGGGGAGCCGTGTAGACAGGCTCTGCTGGGGAGCGGTGTGAAGAGGCTCTGCTGGAGAGCCAGGCGGGCTGTGGTGCTGGGGGCCCCCGTGTGCTGTGCTGGGGAACCCGGCGTGCTGGGCTGTGCTGCTGGGGAGCCGTCTGGACAGGCTCTGCTGGGGAGCCTGGTGAACTTGCTCTGCTGGAGATCCAGGCGGACTGTGGTGCTGGGGGCCCCCGTGTGCTGTGCTGGGGAGCCCGGTGAGCTGGGCTGGGGAGCCCGGTGTGCTGGGCTGTTGTGCTGGGGAGCCGTGTGGACAGGCTCTGCTGGGGAGTGCTTTGAACAAGCTCTGCTGGATATCCAAGCGGGCTGTGGTGCTGGGGGCTCTCGTGTGCTTTGCTGCGGAGCCAGTTGTGCTGGGATGAGGAGCCCGGTGTGCTGGGGAGCCGTGTGGACAGGCTCTGCTGGGGAGCCGTGTGGACAGGCTCTGATGCAGAGCCAGGCGGGCTGTGGTGTTGGGGGCCCCCGTGTGCTTTGCTGGGGAGCCCGGTGAGATCGGCTGTGGAGGCTGGTGTGCTGGGCGGTGCTGCTGGGGAGCCGTGTGGACAGGCCCTGCTGGCGAGTGGTTTGAATAGGCTCTGCTGGGGAGCGGAGTGAACAGGCTCTGATGGAGAGCCAGGCGGGCTGTGGTGCTGGGGAGCCGTGTGGACAGGCTCTGCTGGGGAGTGGATTGAACAGGCTCTGATGGAGAGCCAGGCGGGCTGTGGTGCTTGGGGCCCCCGTGTGATATGTTGGGGGGCCCGGTGAGGTGGGCTGGGGAGCCCAGTGTGTTTGGCTGTGGTGCTTAGGAGCAGTGTGGACAGGCTCTGCTGGGGAGAGGGTTGTACTGGCTCGGCTCGAGAGCCAGGCGGGCTGTTGTGCAGGGGGGCCCCGTGTGCAGTGCTGGGAGCCCGGTTTGCTGGGCTATGGTGCTGGGGAGCCGTGTAGACAGGCTCAGCTGCGGAGCTGTGTGAAATGGCTCTGATGGACAGCCAGGCGGGTTGTGTTGCTGGGGGGCCCCGTGTGCTGTGCTGGGGAGCCCGTTGAGCTGGGCTTTGGAGCCCGGTGTGCTGGGCTTCGGTGCTGGGGAGCCCTGTGGACAGGCTCTGCTGGGGAGCCGTGCGGACAGGCTCTGCAGGGGAGTGGTTTGAACAGGCTCTGCTGGATAGCTAGGCGGGCGGTGGTGCTGGGGGCCCCGTGTGCTGTGCTGGTGAGCCCTTTGAGCTGTGCTGGGGAGCCCGGTGAGCAGGGCTGGGGAGCCCGGTGTGCTGGGCTGTGGTGCTGGGGAGCCGTGTGGACCGGCTCTGCTGGGGAGTGGTTTGAACAGGCTCTGATGGAGAGCCAGGCGGGCTTTGGTGCTGGGGGGCCCCGTGTGCTGTGCTGGGGAGCCCGGTGAGCTTGACTGGGGAGCCCGGTGTGCTGGGCTGTGCTGCTGGGGAGCAGTGTGGACCGGCTCTGCTGGGGAGCGTTGTGAACAGGCTCTGATGTGCAGCCAGGTGTGCTGTGGTGCTGGGGGGCCCCCGTGTGCTGTGCTGGGGAGCCCGGTGAGGTGGGCTGGGGAGCCCGGTGTGCTGGGCTGTGGTGCTGGGGAGCCGTGTTTTCAGGCTCTGCTTAGGAGCGGTGTGAAATGGCTCTGATGGAGAGCCCGGCGGGCTGTTGTGCTGGGGGGGCCCCGTGTTCTGTGCTGGGGAGCCGGGTGAGCTGGGCTGGGGAGCCCGGTGTGCAGGGCTGTGGTGCTAGGGAGCCGTGCAGACAAGCTCTGCTGGGGAGCAATGTGAACAGGCTCTGCTGGGGAGCGGTGTGAAAAGGCACTGATGGAGAGCCAGGCGGGTTGTGGTGCTGGGGGGCCCCGTGTGCCATGCTCGGGAGCCCGGTGAACTGGGCTGGGGAGCCCGGTGTGCTGGGCTGTTCTGCTGGGGAGCCGTGTGGACAGGCTCTTCTGGGGAGCCGTCTGGACAGGCTCTGCTGGACAGCCAGGCGGGCTGTGGTGCTGGGGTGCCCAGTGTGCTGTGCTGGGGAGCCCGTTGAGCTGGGCTGGGGAGCCCGGTGTGCTGGGCTGTTGTGCTGGGGAGCCGTGTGGACAGGCTCTGCTGGAGAGGCAGGCGGGCTTTGGTGCTGGGGGTCCCCGTGTGCTGTGCTGGGGAGCCCGGTGTGATGGGCTGTGTTGCTGGGTAGCCGTGTTGACGGGCTCTGCTGGGGAGCTGTATGAACATGCTCTGATGGAGAGCAAGGCGGGCTGTTGTGCTAGGGGGCCCCGTGTGCTGTGATGGGGAGCCTGTTGAGCTGGGCTGGGGAGCCCGGTGTGCTGGGCTGTGGTGCTGGGGAGAAGTGTGGACAGGCTCTGCTGGGGAGCCGTGTAAACAGGCTCTGATGGAGAGCCAGGCGGGCTGTGGTGCTGGGGGCCCCCGTGTGCTGTGCTGGGGAGTCCGGTGAGCTGGGCTGGGGAGCCCATGTGCTGGACTGTGGTACTGGGGAGCCGTGTGGACCGTCTCTGCTGGGGAGTGGTTTGAAAAGGCTCTGCTGGACAGCCAGGCGGGCTGTGATGATGGGGGGCCCCGTTGAGCTGGGCTGGGGAGCCCGGTGTGCTGGGCTGTGGTGCTGGGGAGCCTTGGAAACTGGCTCTGCTGCGGAGCGCTGTGTACAGGCTCTGATGGAGAGCCAGGCGGGCTGTGGTGCTGGGGGCCCGCGTGTGCTGTGCTTGGGAGCCCGTTGAGCTGGGCTGGGGAGACCGGTGTGCTGGGCTGTGGTGCTGGGGAGCCGTGTAGACAGGCTCTTCTGGGGAGCCATTCGGGCTGTGGTGCTGGGGGGCCCCGTGTGCTGTGCTGGGGAGCCCGGTGAGCTGGGCTGGTAAGCCCGGTGTACTGGGCTGTGGTGCTGGGGAGCCGTGTAGACAGGCTCTGTTGGGGAGTGGTTTGAACAGGCTCTGATGGAGAGCCAGGCGGGCTGTGGTTCTGGGGAGCCCGGTGAGCTGGGCTGTGGTGCTGGGTGGCCCCGTGTGCTGTGCTGCGGAGCCCGGTGAGATCGGCTGTGGAGCCAGCTGTGCTGTGCTGTGCTGCTGGGGAGCCGTGTGGACAGGCTCTGCTGGGGAGCCTTGTGAAGAGGCTCTGCTGGAAAGCCAGGTGGGCTGAGGTGCTGGGGGGCCCCGTGTTCTGTGCTGTCGAGCCCGGTGAGCTGGGCTTGGGAGGCAAGTGTGCTGGGCTGTGCTGCTGGTGAGCCGTGTGGACCGGCTCTGCTTGGGAGTTGTTTGAACAGGCTCTGCTGGAGAGCCAGGCGGGCCGTGGTGCTGGGGGCCCCCGTGTGCTGTGCTGGGGAAGCCGGTGTGCTGTTCTGTGCTGCTGGGGAGCCGTGTGGACCGGCTCGGCTGGGGAGCGCTGTGAACATGCTCTGCTGGAGAGCCAGGTGGGCTGTGCTGCGGTGTGCTGGGCTGTGGTGCTGGGGAGCCGTGTGGACACACTCTACTGGGGAGCGTTGTGAAAAGGTTCTGATGGAAAGCCAGGCGGGCTGTGGTGCTGGGGGGCCCCGTGTGCTGTGCTTGGGAGCCCGGTGAGCTGTGCTGGGGGCCCCTGTGTGCTGTGCTGGGGAGCCCGGTGAGCAGGGCTGGGGAACCCGGTGTGCTGGGCTGTGGTCCTGGGGAGCAGTGTGGAAAGGCTCTGCTGGGGAGTGGTTTGAACAGGCTCTGATGGAGAGTCATGCGGGCTCATGTGCTAGGCGGCCCCGTGTGCTGTGCTGTGCAGCCCGGTGTGCTGGCCTGGGGAGGCCCGTGTGGTGGGCTGTGGTGCTGGGGAACCCGGTGTGCTGGGCTGTGGTGCTGGGGAACCGTGTAGACAGGCTCTGCTGGGGAGCGGTGTGAACAGGCTCTGATGGAGAACCAGGCGGGCTGTGGTTCTGGGGGCCCCCGGTTGCTGTGGTGGGGAGCCCAGTGAGCTGGGCTGGGGAGCCCATTGTGCTGGGCTGTGGTGTTGTGGAGCCGTGTGGACAGGCTCTGCTGGAGATCCAGGTGGGCTGTGGTGCTGGGGGCCACCGTGAGCTGGGCTGGGGAGCCCGGTGAGCAGGGCTGGGGAGCCCGGTGTGCTGGGCTGTGGTGCTGGGGAGCAGTGTGGAAAGGCTCTGCTGTGGAGTGGTTTGAACAGGCTCTGCTGGAGACCAACGCGGGCTGTGGTGTTGGGGGCCCCCATGTGCTGCGCTGGGGAGCCCGGTGAGCTGGGCAGGGGAGCCCGGTATGATTGGCTGTGGTGCTGGATTGCCGTGTGGACAGGCTCTGTTGGGGAGTGGTTTGAAAAGGCTCTGATGGAGAGCCATGCGGGCTCATGTGCTGGGCGTCCCCGTGTGCTGGGCTGGGGAGCCCGGTGTGCTGGCCTCTTGAGGCCCGTGTGCTGGGCTGTGGTGCTGGGGAGCCCGGTGTGCTTGGCTGTGGTGCTGGGGAACCGTGTAGACTGGCTCTGCTGGGTACCGGTGTGAACAGGCTATGATCGAGAGCCTGGCGGGCTGAGGTGCTGGGGGGCCCCGTGTGCTGTGCTGGGGAGCCCGGTGTGCTGGGCTGTGGTGCTGGGCAGCCGTGTGGACAGGCAATGCTGGGGAGCGGTGTGAAAAGGCAAAGCTGGAGAGCCAGGCGGGCTGTGGTGCTGGGGGGCCCCGTGTGCTGTGCTGGGGAGCCCGGTGTGCTGGGCTGTTCTGCTTGGGAGCCGTGTGGACAATCTCTTCTGGGGAGCGGTGTGGACAGGCTCTGCTGGACAGCCAGGCAGGCTGTGGTGCTGTGGGCCCACGTGTGATGTGCTGGGGAGCCCGTTGAGCTGGGCTGGGGAGCCCGGTGTGCTGGGCTGTGGTGCTGGGGAGTTGTTTGAACAGGCTCTGCTGGGGAGAGGGTTGAACATGCTCTGATTTAGACCAAGGCGGGCTTTGGTGCTGGGGGCCCCCGTGTGCTGTGCTCGGGAGCCCGTTGAGCTGGGCTGGGGAGCCCGGTGTGCTGGGCTGTGGTGCGTGCGAACCGTGTAGACAGGCTCTGCTGGGGAGCGGTGTGAACAGGCTCTGATGGAGAGCCAGGCGGGCTGTGGTGCTGGGGGCCCCCGTGTGCTGTGCTGGGGAGCCCGGTGATCTTGGCTGGCGAGCCCGGTGTGCTGGGCTGTGGAGCTGGCCAACCGTGTAGACAGGCTCTGCTGGGGGGCCACGTGTGCTGTGCTGGGGAGCCCGTTGAGCCTGGCTGGGGAGCCCGGTGTGCTGGGCTGTGCTGCTGGGGAGCCGAGTGGACAGGGACTACTGGGGAGTGTTTTGACCATGCTCTGCTGGGGAGCCAGGCGGGCTGTGGTGCTGGGGGCCCCCGTGTGCTGTGTTGGGCGCCCCCGTGTGCCGTGCTCGGGAGCCCGGTGTGCTGGGCTGGGGAGCCCCGTGTGCTGGGCTGTGGTGCTGGGGAGCCCGTTGTGCTGGGCTGTGGTGCTGGGGAGCCGTGCAGACAGGCTCTGCTGGGGAGCGGAGTGAACAGGCTCTGCTTTGGAGCGGTGTGAACAGGCTCTGATGGAGAGCCAGGCGGGCTGTGGTGCTGGAGGCCCCCGTGTGCTGTGCTGGGGAGCCCGGTTACCTGGGCTGGGGAGACCGGTGTGCAGGGCTATGCTGCTGGGGAGCCGTATCTACAGTCTCTTCTGGGGAGAGGTTTGAACAGGCTCTGATGGAGAGCCAGGCGCGCTGTGGTGCTGGGGGGCCAAGTGTGCATTGCTTGGGAGCCCGGTGAGCTGCGCTGGGGAGTCCGGTGTGCTGGGCTGTGTTGCTGTGGAGCCGTGTAGACAGGCTCTGCTTGTGAGCGGTGTGAACAGGCTCTGATGGAAAGCCAGGCGGCCTGTGGTGTTGGGGGCCCCCGTGTGCTTTGCTGGGGAGCCCAGTGAGCTGGGCTGGGGGGCCCGGTGTGCTGGGCTGTGGTGCTGGGGAGGCGTGTGGACAGGCTGTGCTGGGGATTGGTTTGAACAGGCTCTGCTGGAGAGCCAGGCGGGCTGTGGTGCTGGGGGCCCCCGTGTGCTTTGCTGGGGAGCCCAGTGAGCTGGGCTGGGGGGCCCGGTATGATTGGCTGTGGTGCTGGATTGCCGTGTGGACAGGCTCTGCTGGGGAGAGGGTTGAACAGGCTCTGATGGAGAGCCAGGCGGGCTGTGGTGCTGGGGTGCCCATGTGCAGCGCTGGAGAATCCGGTGAGCTGGGCTTTGGTGCTGGGGAGCCGTGTGGACAGGCTCTGCTGGGGAGTGGTTTGAACAGGCTCTGCTCGAGAGCCAAGCGGGCTGTGGTGCTGGGGGGCCCCGTGTGCAGTGCTGGAGAGCCCGGTGAGCTGGGCTGTGGTGCTGGGGAGCCGTGTGGACAGGCTCTGCTAGGGAGCGGTGTGAAATGGCTCTGATTGAGAGCCAGGCGGGCTGTGGGACTGCGGGGCCGAGTGTGCTGTGCTGGGGAGCCCGGTGAGCTGGGTTGAGGAGCCCGGTCTAATGGGCTCTGCTGCTGCGGAGCCGTGTGGACAGGCTCTGCTGCAGAGCCTGGTGGGCTGTGCTGCTGGGGCCCTCCGTGTGCTGTGCTGTAGAGCCTGGTGAGCTGTGCTGGGGAGCCTGGTTTGCTGGGCAGTGCTGCTGGGGAGCCGTGCATACTGGCTCTGCTGGGGAGCTGTGTGAACAGGCTCTGGTGGAGAGGCAGGCAGGCTGTGGTGCTGGGGGCCCCCGTGTGCTGTGATGGGGTGCCCGGTGTGCTGGGTTGTGGTTCTGGGGAGCCGTGTAGACAGGCTCTGCTGGGGAACGTTGTGAACAGGCTCTGTTGGAGAGCCAGGCGGGCGGTGGTGCTTGGGGGCCCCGTGTGCTGTGCTGGGGAGCCCGTTGAGCTGGGCTGGGGAGCCCGGTTTGGTGGGCTGTGGTGCTGGGGAGCCGTGTGGACAGGCTCTGCTGGGGAGCGGTGTGAAGAGGCTCTGATGGAGAGCCAGGCTGGCTGTGGTGCTGGGTTGTCCCGTGTGCTGTGCTGGGGAGCCTGGTGTGCTGGGCTGTGGTGCTGGGGAGCCGTGCATACTGGCTCTGCTGGGGAGCTGTGTGAACAGGCTCTGCTGGAGAGGCAGGCAGGATGTGGTGGTGGGGGCCCCCGTGTGCTGTGCTGGGGAGCCTGGTGAGCTGGGCTGGGGATCCCGGTGTGCTGGGCTGTGGTGCTTGGGAGCCGTGTAGACAGGCTCAGCTGGGGAGCGGTGTGAACAGGCTCTGATGGAGAACCAGGCGGGCTGTGGTGCTGGGGGCCCCCGTGTGCTGTGCTGGGGGGCCCGGTGAGCTGGGCTGGGGACCCCGGTGTAATGGACAGTGGTGCTGGCAAACCGTGTAGACAGGCTCTGCTGGGGGCCCCCATGTGCTGTGCTGGGGAGCCCGGTGAGCTAGGCCGGGGAGCCCGGTGTACTGGGCTGTGCTGCTGGGGACCCGTGTGGACAGGTTCTGCTGGGGATTGGTTTGAACAGGCTCTGCTTCAGAGCCAGGCTGGCTGTGGTGCTGGGGGTACCCGTGTTACATGCTGGGGAGCCCGTTGAGCCTAGCTGGGGAGCCTGGTGTGCTGGGCAGTGGTGCTGGGGAGCCGTTTGGACAGGCTCTGCTGGGGAGCGGTGTGAACAGGCCATGATGGAGAGCCAGGCGGGATGTGGTGCTGGTGGCCCCCGTTTGCTGTGCTGGTGAGCCCGGTGAGCTTGGCCGGGTAGCCCGCTGTGCTCGGCGGTGCTGCTGGGGAGCCGTATGGACAGGCTCTGCTGGGGAGCGGTGTGAACAGTCTCTCATGGAGAGCCAGGCGGGCTGTGGTGATGGGGGCCCCCGTGTGCTGTGCTGGGGAGCCCGGATAGCTGGGCTACGGAGCCCGGTGTGCAGGGCTGTGCTGCTGGGGAGCCGTATGGACAGTCTCTGCTGGGGAGAGTTTTGAAAAGGCTCTGATGGAGAGCCAGGCGGGCTGTGGTGTTGGGGGCCCCCATGTGCTGTGCTGGGGAGCCCGGTGAGCTGGGCCGAGGAGCCCGGTGTGCTGGGCTGTGCTGCTGGGGAGGCGTGTGGACAGGCTCTGCTGCGGAGTGCTGTGATATGGCTCTGATGGAGAGCCAGGCGGGCTGTGGTGCTGGTGGCCCCCTTGTGCTGTGCTGCGGAGCACGGTGAGCTGGGCTGGGGAGCCCGGTGTGCTGGGCTGTGGTGCTGGGGAGCCGTGTGGACAGGCTCTGCTGGGGAGCGGTTTGAACAGGCTCTGCTGGAGAACCAGGCGGGCTGTGGTGCAGGGGGGCCCCGTGTGGTTTGCTGGGGGCCCCCGTGTGCTGCACTGGGGAGCACGGTGTTCTGGGCTGTGCTGCTGGTGAGCCGTGTGGACAGGCTCTGCTGCAGAGCTCTGCTGGGGAGCGGTTTGAACAAGCTCTGCTGGAGAGGCAGGCAGGCTGTGGTGCTGGGGGCCCCCGTGTGCTGTGCTGGGGAGCCCAGTGTGCTGAGTTGTGGTTCTGGGGAGCCGTGTAGACAGGCTCTGCTGGGGAGCGGTGTGAACAGCCTCTGCTGGAGAGCCAGGCGGGCTGTGGTGCTTGGGGCCCCCGTGTTCTGTGCTCGGGAGCCCGGTGAGCTGGGCTGGGGAGCCCGGTGTTCTGGGCAGTGCTCCTGGGGAACCGTGTAGACAGGCTCAGCTGGGGAGCGGTGTGAACAGGCTCTGCTGGAGAGCCAGGCGGGCTGTGGTGCTGGGGAGCCGTGTGGACAGGCTGTGCTGGGGAGTGGTTTGAGATGGCTCTGCATTAGAGCCAGGCGGGCTGTGGTGCTGGGGGCCCCCGTGTGCTGTGCTGGGGAGCCCGGTTAGCTTGGTTGGGGAGCCCGGTCTGCAGGGCTGTGCTGCTGGGGAGCCGTATGGACAGTCTCTCCTGGGAAAAGTTTGAACAGGCTCTGATGGAGAGCCAGGCTTGCTGTGGTGTTGGGGGCCCACGTGTGCTTTGCTGGGGAGCCCGGTGAGCTGGGCTGGGGAGCCTGGTGTGCTGGGCTGTGCTGCTGGGGAGGCGTGTGGACAGACTGTGCTGGGGAGTGGTTTGAACAGGCTTTGCCTGAGAGCCAGGCGGGCTTCTGTGCTGGGGGCCCCCGTGTGCTGTGCAGGGGGGCCCGGTGAGCTGGGCTGGGGATCCCGGTGTGCTGTGCTATGGTGCTGGGGAGCCTTGGAGAAAGGCTTTGCTGGGGAGTGGTGTGAACAGGCTCTGTTGGAGAGCCAGGCGGGCTGTGGTTGCTGGGGGGCCCCGTGTGCTGTGATGGGGAGCCCGTTGAGGTGACCTCGGGAGCCCGGTGTGCTGGGCTTTGGTGCTGGGGTGCCGTGTAGACAGGCTCTGCTGCGGAGCGGTGTGAACAGGCCCTGATGGAGAGCCAGGTTGGCTGTGGTGCTGGGGGCCCCCGTGAGCTGTGCTCAGGAGCCCGGTGAGTTGGGAAGGGGATCCCTGTGTGCTTGGTTGTGGTGATGAGGAGCCGTGTAGAAAGGCTGTGCTGTTGAGCGGTGTGAACAGGCTCTGATGGAGAGCAAGGCGGGCTGTGGTGCTGGGGGCCCCCGTGTGCTGTACTCGGGAGCCCAGTGAGCTGGGCTTCGGAGCCCAGTGTGCTCGGCTGTGGTTCTGTGAAGCCGTGTGGACAGGCTCTGCTGGTCAGAGGGTTGAACAGGCTCTGATGGAGAGCCAGGCGGACTTTTGTGCTTGGAAGCCCCGTGTGCTGTGCAGGGGGGGCCCGTGTGCTTTGCTGGGGAGCCCGTTGAGTTGGGCTGGGGAGCCCGGTGTGCTGGGCTGTGCTGCTGGTGAGCCGTGTAGAAAGGCTCTGCTGGGGAGCGGTGTGAAGAGGCTCTGATGGAGAGCCAGGCGGGCTGTGGTGCTTGGGGCCCACGTGTGCTGTGTTGGGGGGCCTGGTGAGCTGGGCTGGGGAGCCCGGTGTACTGGACTTTGGTGCTGGCCACCCGTGTAGCCAGGCTCTGCTGGGGAGCCCCGTTTGCTGTGCTGGGGATCCCGGTGAGCTGGGCTGGGGAGCCCGGTGTACTGGGCTGTGCTGCTGGGGAGCCGTGTGGACAGGTTCTGCTGGGGAGTGGCTTGAACAGGCTCTGCTGCAGAGCCAGGCTGGCTGCGGAGCTGGGGCTCCCCGTGTTCCATGTTGGGGAGCCCGTTGAGCCTGGCTTGGCAGCCCGGTGTGCTGGGCAGTGGTGCTGGGGAGCCGTGTGGACAGGCTCTGCTGGGGAGCGGTGTGAACAGGCTCTGATGGAGAGCCAGGCGGGCTGTGGTGCTGGGGGCCCCCGTGTGCTGTGCTGCGGAGCCCGGTGAGATCGGCTGGGGAGTCCGGTGTGCTCGGCTGTGCTGCTGGGGAGCCGTGTAGACAGGCTCTGCTGGGGAGCGGTGTGAACAGGCTTTGATGGATAGCCAGGCGGGCTATGGTGCTGGAGGGGCCCGTCTGCTGTGCTGGGGAGCCCGGTGAGCTGGGCTGGGGAGCCCGGTGTGCTGGGCTGTTGTGCTGGGGAGCCGTGTAGACAGGCTCTGCTGTGGAGGGGTCTGAACAGGCTTTTTTGGAGAGCCAGGCGGGCTATGGTGCTGGGGGTCCCCGTGTGCTGTCCTGGGGAGCCCTGTGAGCTGGGATGGGGAGCCCAGTTTGCTGGGCTATGGTGCTTGGGAGCCGTGTCGACTCGCTCTGCTGGGGAGTGGTTTGAACAGGCTCTGATGGAGAGCCAGGCGGGCTGTGGTGCAGGGGGGGACCGTGTGCTATCCTGGGAGCCCGTTGAGCTGCTGCTGGGGAGCCCAGTGTTCTGGGCTGTGGTGCTGGGGAGCCGTGTGGACAGGCTCTGTTGGGGAGTGGTTTGAACAGGCTCTGATGGAGAGCAAGGCGGGCTATGGTGCTGGGGGTCCCCGTGTGCTGTCCTGGGGAGCCCTGTGAGCTGGGATGGTTAGCCCAGTTTGCTGGGCTATGGTGCTTGGGAGCCGTGTCGACTCGCTCTGCTGGGGAGTGGTTTGAACAGGCTCTGATGGAGAGCCAGGCGGGCTGTGGTGCAGGGGGGGACCGTGTGCTATCCTGGGAGCCCGTTGAGCTGCTGCTGGGGAGCCCAGTGTTCTGGGCTGTGGTGCTGGGGAGCCGTGTGGACAGGCTCTGTTGGGGAGTGGTTTGAACAGGCTCTGATGGAGAGCAAGGCGGGCTGTGGTGCTGGGGAGCCCGGTGTGCTGGGCAGAGGAGCCCGGTGTGGTGGGCTGTGCTGCTGGGGAGCCGTGTAGACAGGCTCAGCTAGGGAGCGGCGTGAACAGGCTCTGCTGGAGAGCCAGGCGGGCTGTGGTGCTGGGGGGCCCCGTGTGCTGATGCCTGGGAGCCCGGTGAGCTGGGCTGGGGAGCCCGGTGTGCTGGGCTTTTGTGCTGGGGAGCCGTGTAGACAAGCTCTGCTGCGGAGGGGTGTGAACAGGCCCTGATGGAGAGCCAGGCGGGCTGTGGTGCTGGGGGCCCCCGTGAGCTGTGCTCAGGAGCCCGGTGAGTTGGGAAGGGGATCCCTGTGTGCTTGGTTGTGGTGATGAGGAGCCGTGTAGAAAGGCTGTGCTGTTGAGCGGTGTGAACAGGCTCTGATGGAGAGCAAGGCGGGCTGTGGTGCTGGGGGCCCCCGTGTGCTGTACTCGGGAGCCCAGTGAGCTGGGCTTCGGAGCCCAGTGTGCTCGGCTGTGGTTCTGTGAAGCCGTGTGGACAGGCTCTGCTGGTCAGAGGGTTGAACAGGCTCTGATGGAGAGCCAGGCGGACTTTTGTGCTTGGAAGCCCCGTGTGCTGTGCAGGGGGGGCCCGTGTGCTTTGCTGGGGAGCCCGTTGAGTTGGGCTGGGGAGCCCGGTGTGCTGGGCTGTGCTGCTGGTGAGCCGTGTAGAAAGGCTCTGCTGGGGAGCGGTGTGAAGAGGCTCTGATGGAGAGCCAGGCGGGCTGTGGTGCTGGGATGCCCCGTGTGCTGTTCTGGGGGGCCCCGTGTGCTGTGCTGGGGAGCCCGGTGTTCTGGGCTGTGGTGCTGTTGAGCCGTGTGGACAGGCTCTGCTTGGGAGTGGTGTGAAATGGCTCTGATGGAGAGCCAGGCTGGCAGTGGTTCTGGGGGGCCCCGTGTGCTGTGCTGGGGAACCCGTTGAGCTGGGCTTCGGAGCCCGGTGTGTTGGGCTGTGGTGCTGGGGAGCCGTGTGGACAGGCTCTGCTGGGTAGTGGTTTGAACAGGGTATGCTGGATTGCCTGGCGTGCTGTGGTACTGGGGGCCCCCGTGTGCTGTTCTGGGGAGCCCGGTGAGCTGGGTTTAGGAGACCGGTGTGCTGGGCTGTGATGCTGGGGAGCTGTGTGGACAGGCTCTGCTGCGGAGCGCTGTGACCAGGCTCTGATGGAGAGCCAGGCTGGCTGTGGTGCTTGGGGGCCCCGTGTGCTGTCCTGGGGAGCCCGGTGATCTGGGCTGGGGAGCCCGGTGTGCTGGGCTGTGGATATGGGGAGCCGTGTAGACAGGCTCTGCTGGGGAGCGGTGTGAACAGGCTTTGATGGAGAGCCAGGCGGGCTATGGTGGTGGGGCGGCCCGTGTGCTGTGCTGGGTAGACCGGTGAGCTGGGCTGGGGAGCCCGGTGTGCTTGGCTGTTGTGCTGGGGAGCCGTGTAGACAGGCTCTGCTGTGGTGGGGTGTGAAAAGGCTTTGTTGGAGAGCCAGGCGGGCTGTGGTCCAGGGGGGGACCGTGTGCTGTGCTGGGGAGCCAGTTGAGCTGGGCTGGGAAGCCACGTGTGCTGTGCTGGGGGCCCCCGTGTGCTGTGCTGGGGAGCCCGGTGTGCTGGGCTGTGGTGCTGGGGAGCCGTGTAGACAGGCTCTGCTGGCGAGTGGTTTGAACAGGCTCTGCTGGGGAGCGGAGTGAACAGGCTCTCATGGAGAGCCAGGCGGGCTGTGGTGCTGGGGGGGACCGTGTGCTGTCTTGGGGAGCCCGTTGAGCTGGGCTGGGGAGCCCAGTGTGCTGGGCTGTGGTGCTGGGGAGCTGTGTGGACAGGCTCTGTTGGGGAGTGGTTTGAAGAGGCCCTGATGGAGAGCCAGGCGGGCCGTGGTGCTGGGGAGCCCGGTGAGCTGGGCAGAGGAGCCCGGTGTGCTGGGCTGTGCTGCTGGCGAGCCGTGTAGACAGGCTCTGCTGGGGAGCAGTGTGAACAGGCTCTGCTGGAGAGCCAGCCGGGGCTGTGGTGCTGTGGGGCCCTGTGTGCTGGGCTGGGGAGCCCGGTGTGCTGGGCTGTGGTGCTGGGGAGCCGTGTAGACAGGCTCTGCTGCGGAGCGGTGTGAACAGGCTCTTATGGAGAGCCAGGCGGGCTGTAGTGCTGAGGGCCCCCGTGTGCTGTGTTGGGCGGCCCGGTGAGCTGGGCTGGGGAGCCTGGTGTGCTGGGCTGTGGTCCTGGGGAGCCGTGTAGACAGGCTCTTCTGGAGAGCGGAGTGAACAGGCTCTGCTGAGGAGCGGTGTGAAGTGGCTCTGATGGCGAGCAAGCGGGCTGTGGTGCTGGGAAGTCCCGTGTGCTGTGCTGGGGGGCCCCGTGTGCTGTGCTGGGGAGCCCGGTGTGCTGGGCTGTTGTGCTGGGGAGCCGTGTGGAAAGGCTCGGCTTGGGAGCGGAATGAACAGGCTCTGATGGAGAGCCATGCGGGCTGTGGTGCTGGGAAGACCCGTGTGCTGTGCTGGGGAGCCAGTTGAGCTGGGCTGGGAAGCCCCGTGTGCTGTGCTGGGGGCCCCCGTGTGCTGTGCTGCGGAGCCCGGTGAGATCGGCTGGGGAGTCCGGTGTGCTCGGCTGTGCTGCTGGGGAGCCGTGTAGACAGGCTCTGCTGGGGAGCGGAGTAAGCAGGCTGTGATGGAGAGCCAGGCGTGCTATTGTGCTGGGACGCCCCGTGTGCTGTGCTGGGGGGCCCCGTGTGCTGTGCTGGGGAGCCCGTTGAGCTGGGCTGGGGAGCCCGGTGTGCTGGGTTATGGTGCTGGGGAGCCTTGTGTACAGGCTCTTTTGGGGAGTGGTTTGAACAGGCTCTGCTGCGGAGCGGAGTGAACAGGCTCTGATGGAGAGCCAGGCGGGCTGTGGTGCTGGGGGGCCCCGTGTGCTGTGCTGGGGATCTCGTTGAGCTTTGCTGGGGAGCCCGGTGTGCTGGGCTGTGGTGCTGGGGAGCCGTGTGGAAAGGCTCTGCTGGGTAGTGGTTTGAATAGGCTCTGCTCGAGAGCCAGGCGGGCTGTGGTGCTGGGGGACCCCGTGTTCCTTGCTTGGGAGCCCGTTGAGCCTGGCTGGGGAGCCCGGTGTGCTGGGCAGTTGTGCTGGGGAGCCGTGTAGACAGGCTCTGGTGCGGAGCGCTGTGACCAGGCTCTGATGGAGAGCCAGGCGGGCTGTGGTGGTGGGGGGTCCCGTGTGCTGTGCTGCGGAGCCCGGTGAGATCGGCTGTGGAGCCTGGTGTGCTGGGCTGTGCTGCTGGGGAGCCGTGTGGACAGGCTCTGCTGGGTAGCGGTGTGAAGAGGCTCTGCTGGAAAGCCAGGTGGGCTGAGGTGCTGGGGGGCCCCGTGTGCTGTGCCGGGGAGCCCGGTGAGTTGGGCTTGGGAGGCCAGTGTGCTGGGCTGTGCTGCTGGGGAGCCGTGTGGACCGGCTCTGCTTGGGAGTGGTTTGAACAGGCTCTGCTGGAGAGCCAGGCGGGCCGTGGTGCTGGGGGCCCCCGTGTGCTGTTCTGGGGAACCCGGTGTGCTGTTCTGTGCTGCTGGGGAGCCGTGTGGACCGGGTCTGCTGGGGAGCGGTGTGAAAAGGCTCTGCTGGAGAGCCAGGCGGCCTGTGTTGCGGTGTGCTGGGCTGTGCTGCTGGGGAGCCGTGTAGACAGGCTCTGCTGGGGAGCGGTGTGAACAGGCTCTGATGGAGAGCCAGGCGGGCTGTGGTGCTGGGGGCCCCCGTGTGCTCTGCAAAGGAGCCCGGTGAGCAGGGCTGGGGAGCCCGGTGTGCTGGGCTGTGGTGCTGGGGAGCCGTGTGGAAGAGCTCTGCTGGGGAGCGGTGTGAAGAGGCTCTGATGGAGAGCCAGGCTGCCTGTGGTGCTGGGGGCCCCCGTGTGCTGTGCTGGGGAGCCCGGTGAGCTGGGCTGGGGATCCCGGTTTGCTGGGCTGTTGTGCTGGGGAGCCGTGTAGAAAGCCTCAGCTGGGGAGCTGTGTGAACAGGCTCTGATGGAGAGCCAGGCGGGCTGTGGTGCTGGGTTGTCCCATGTGCTGTGCTGGGGAGCCCGTTGAGCTGCGCTTGGAAGCCCGGTGTTCTGGGCTGTGGTGCTGGGGAGCCGTGTGGACAGGCTCTGCTGGGGAGTGGGTTGAACAGGCTCTGATGGAGAGCCAGGCGGGCTGTGGTGCTTGGGGCCCCCGTGTGCTGTGTTGGGGGGCCTGGTGAGCTGGGCTGGGGAGCCCGGTGTACTGGACTGTGGTGCTGGCCAACCGTGTAGACAGGCTCTGCTGGGGAGCCCCGTGTGCTGTGCTGGGGAGCCCGGTGAGCTGGGCTGGGGAGCCCGGTGTACTGGGCTGTGCTGCTGGGGAGCCGTGTGGACAGGTTCTGCTGGGGAGTGGCTTGAACAGGCTCTGCTGCAGAGCCAGGCTGTTTGCGGTGCTGGGGGTGCCCGTGTTCCATGCTGGGGAGCCCGTTGAGCCTGGCTGGGGAGCCCGGTGTGCTGGGCAGTGGTGCTGGGGAGCCGTGTGGACAGGCTCTGATGGGGAGCGGTGTGAACAGGCTCTGATGGAGAGCCAGGCGGGCTGTGGTGCTGGGGGCCCCCGTGTGCTCTGCAACGGAGCCCGGTGAGCAGGGCTGGGGAGCCCGGTGTGCTGGGCTGTGGTGCTGGGGAGCCGTGTGGAAAAGCTCTGCTGGGGAGCGGTGTGAAGAGGCTCTGATGGAGAGCCAGGCGGGCTGTGGTGCTTGGGGCCCACGTGTGCTGTGTTGGGGGGCCTGGTGAGCTGGGCTGGGGAGCCCGGTGTACTGGACTTTGGTGCTGGCCACCCGTGTAGCCAGGCTCTGCTGGGGAGCCCCGTTTGCTGTGCTGGGGATCCCGGTGAGCTGGGCTGGGGAGCCCGGTGTACTGGGCTGTGCTGCTGGGGAGCCGTGTGGACAGGTTCTGCTGGGGAGTGGCTTGAACAGGCTCTGCTGCAGAGCCAGGCTGGCTGCGGAGCTGGGGCTCCCCGTGTTCCATGTTGGGGAGCCCGTTGAGCCTGGCTTGGCAGCCCGGTGTGCTGGGCAGTGGTGCTGGGGAGCCGTGTGGACAGGCTCTGCTGGGGAGCGGTGTGAACAGGCCATGATGGAGAGCCAGGCGGGATGTGGTGCTGGGGGCCCCCGTGTGCTGTGCTGCGGAGCCCGGTGAGATCGGCTGGGGAGCCCGGTGTGCTCGGCTGTGCTGCTGGGGAGCCGTGTAGACAGGCTCTGCTGGGGAGCGGAGTGAACAGGCTGTGATGGAGAGCCAGGCGGGCTGTTGTGCTGGGACGCCCCGTGTGCTGTGCTGGGGGGCCCCGTGTGCTGTGCTGGGGCGCCCGTTGAGCTGGGCTGGGCAGCCCGGTGTGCTGGGTTGTGGTGCTGGGGAGCCTTTTGTACAGGCTCTGTTGGGGAGTGGTTTGAACAGGCTCAGCTGCGGTGCGGAGTGAACAGGCTCTGATGGAGAGCCAGGCGGGCTGTGGTGCTGGGGGGCCCCGTGTGCAGTGCTGGGGAGCCCGGTGAGCTGGGCTGGGGAGCCCGGTGTGCTGGGCTGTGGTGCTGGGGAGCCGTGTAGACAGGCTCTGCTGCGGAGCGCTGTGACCAGGCTCTGATGGAGAGCCAGGCGGGCTGTGGGGCTGGGGGACCCTGTGTGCTGTCCTGGGGAGCCCGGTGAGCTGGGCTGGGGAGCCCGGTGTGCAGTGCTTTGGTGATGGCGAGCCGTGTAGACAGGCTTTGCTGGGGACCGGTGTGAACATACTCTGATGGAGAGCCAGGCCGGCTGTGATGGTGGGTGCCCCCGTGTGCTGTGTTGGGGGGCCCGGTGAGGTGGGCTGTGGAGACCGGTGTGCTGGGCTCTTCTGCTGGGGAGCCGTGTAGACAGGCTCTGCTGGGGAGCCGTGTGAAGAGGCTCTGATGGGGAGCGAGGCGGGCTGTGGTGCTGGGAAGCCCCGTGTGCTGTGCTGGGGAGCCCGGTGTGCTGGGCTGTGGTGCTGGGGAGCCGTGTGGACAGGCTCTGCTGGGGAGCGGAGTGAAGAGTCTCTGATGGAGAGCCATGCGGGCTTTGGTGCTGGGAAGACCCGTGTGCTGTGCTGGGGAGCCGGTTGAGCTGGGCTGGGGAGCCCGGTGTGGTGGGCTGTGGTGCTGGGGAGCCGTGTGGACAGGCTCTGCTGGGGAGAGGGTTGAACAGGCTCTGATGGAGAGCCAAACGGACTGTGGTGCTGGGGGGCCCCGTGTGCTGTCTTGGGGAGACCAGTGAGATGGGCTGTGGAGCCCGGTGTGCTGGGCTGTGGTGATGGGGAGCCATGTAGACAGGCTCTGCTGGGGAGCGGTGTGAACAGGCTTTGATGGAGAGCCAGGCGGGCAATGGTGCTGGGGGGGCCCGTGTGCTGTGCTGGGGAGCCCGGTGAGTTGGGCTGGGGAGCCCGGTGTGCTTGGCTGTTGTGCTGGGGAGCCGTGTAGACAGGCTCTGCTGTGGAAGGGTGTGAACAGGCTTTGTTGGAGATCCAGGCGGGCTATGGTGCTGGGGGGCCCCGTGTGCTGTCCTGGGGAGCCCGGTGAGCTGGGCTGGGGAGTCCGGTTTGCTGGGCTGTGCTGCTGGGGGGCCCCGTGTGCTGTGCTGGGGAGCCCGGTGTGCTGGGCTGTGCTGCTGGGGAGCCGTGTGGACAGGCTCTGCTGGGGAATGTTTTGAGCAGGCTCTGCTGGAGAGCCAGGCGGGCTGGTTTGCTGGAGGCCAAAGTGTGCTGTGCTGGGGAGCCCGGTGAGCTGGGCTTGGGAGCCCGGTGTGCTGGGCTGTGGTGCTGGGGGGCCCCGTGTGCTGTGCTGCGGAGCTCGGTGAGATCGGCTATTGAGCCCGGTGTGCTAGGCTGTGCTGCTGGGGAGCCGTGTGGACAGGCTCTGCTGGGGAGCGGTGTGAAGAGGCTCTGCTGGAGAGCCAGGCGGGCTGTGTTGCTGGGGGGCCCCGTGTGCTGTGCTGGGGAGCCCGGTGAGCTGGGCTGGGGAGCCCGGTGTGCTGGGCTGTGCTGCTGGGGAGCCGTGTGGACAGGATCAGCTGGGGAGCGGTTTGAACAGGCTCTGATGGAGAGCCAGGCGGGCTGTGCTGCGGTGTGCTGGGCTGTGCTGCTGGGGAGACGTGTAGACAGGCTCTGCTGGGGAGCGGTGTGAACAGGCTCTGATGGAGAGCCAGGCGGGCTGTGGTGCTGGGGGGCACCATGTGCTTTGCTGGGAAGACCGTTGAGGTGGGCTGGGGAGCCCGGTGTGCTGGGCTGTGGTGCTGGGGAACTGTGTGTACAGGCTCTGCTGGGGAGAGGGTTGAACATGCTCTGATTTAGAGCCAGGCGGGCTTTGGTGCTGGGGGAACCCCGTGTGCTGTGCTGGGGAGCCCGTTGAGCTGGGCTGGGGAGCCCGGTGTGCTGGGCTGTAGTGCTGGGGAGCCGAGTGGACAGGCTCTGCTGGGGAGTGGTTTGAGTAGGTTCTGCTGGAGAGCCAGGCAGGCTGTGGTGCTGGGGGCCCCTGTGTGCTGTGCTGGAGGCCCCCGTGTCCTGTGATGGGGAGCCCGGTGTCCTGGGTTGTGCTGCTGGGGAGCCGTGTGGACAGGCTCTGCTGGGGAGCGGTGTGAAGAGGCTCTGCTGGACAGCCAGGCGAGCTGTGGTGCTGGGGGGCCCCGTGTGCTGTGCTGGGGTGCCCGGTGTGCTGGGCTGTTGTGCTGGGGAGCCGTGCGGACAGGCTCTGCTGGGGAGAGGGTTGAACAGGCTCTGATGGAGAGCCAGGCGGGCTGTGGTTCAGGGGAGCCCGGTGAGCTGTGCTGGGGAGCCCGGTGTGCTGGGCTGTGGTGCTGGGTAGCCGTGTGGACAGGCTCTGCTGGGGAGAGGGTTTAACAGGCTCTGCTGGAGAGCCAGGCGGGCTATGGTGCTGGGGGGGCCCGTGTGCTGTGTTGGGGAGCCCGGTGAGCTGGGCTGGGGAGCCCGGTGCGCTGGGCTGTGGTGCTTGGGAGCCGTGTGGACTCGCTATGCTGGGGAGGGGTTTGAAAAGGCTCTGAAGGAGAACCAGGCGGGCTGTGGTGCTGGGGAGCCCGGTGAGCTGGGCAGAGGAGCCCGGTGTGCTGGGCTGTGCTGCTGGGGAGCCGTGTAGACAGGCTCTCCTGGGGAGTGGTTTGAACAGGCTCTGCTGGATAGCCAGGCGGGCCGTGGTGCTGGGGGCCCCCGAGTGCTGTCCTGTGGAGCCCGGTGAGCTGGGCTGGGGAGCCCGGTGTGCTGGGCTGTGGTGATGGGGAGCCGTGAAGACAGGCTCTGCTGGGGGAGCGGTGTGAACAGGCTTTGATGGAGTGCCAGGCGGGCTATGGTGCTGGGGGGCCCCGTGTGCTGTCCTGGGGAGCCCGGTGAGCTGGGCTGGGGAGCCCGGTGTGCTGGGCTGTGGTGCTGGTGAGCCGTGTAGACAGGCTCTGCTGGGGAGCGGAATGAACAGGCTCTGCTGGGGAGCGGTGTGAACCGTCTCTGATGGAGAGCCAGGCAGGCTGTGGTGCTGGGGGCCCCCGTGTGCTGTGCTGTAGAGCCTGGCGAGCTGGGTTGGGGAGCCTGGTGTGCTGGGCAGTGCTGCTGGGGAGCCGTGCATTCTGGCTCTGTTAGGGAGCTGTGTGAACAGGCTCTGCTGGAGAGGCAGGCAGGCTGTGGTGCTGGGGGCCCCCGTGTGCTTTGCTGGGGAGCCCGGTGTGCTGGGTTGTGGTTCCGGGGAGCCGTGTAGACAGGCTTTGCTGGGGAGCGGTGTGAACAGCCTCTGCGTTAGAGCCAGGCGGGCTGTGGTGCTGGGGGCCCCCGTGTTCTGTGCTGGGTAGCCTTGTGAGCTGGGCTGGGGAGCAAGGTGTGCTGGGCAGTGCCGCTGGGGAAACGTGTAGACAGGCTTTGCTGGGGAGCGGTTTAAACACGCTCTGCCGGAGAGCCAGGCGGGCTGTGGTGCTGGGGTGCCCCGTGTGCTGTGCCGGGGAGCCTGGTGAGCTGGGCTGGGGAGCCCGGTGTGCTGGGCTGTGGTGCTGGGGAGCCGTGTTTACAGGCTCTGCTGGGGAGCGGTGTGAATAGGCCCTGATGGAGTGCCAGGAGGGCTGTGGTTCTGGGGGCCCGCGTGTGCTGTGCTGGGGGCCCCCGTGTGCTGTGCTGGTGAGCCCGGTGTGCTGGGCTGTGCTGCTGGGGAGCCGTGTGGACAGGCTCTGCTGGGGAGTGTTTTGAACAAGCTCTGCTGGAGAGCCAGGCGGGCTGTGTTGCTGGGGACCCCCGTGTGCTGTGCTGGGGAGCCCGGTTTGCTGGGCTGTGGTGCTGGGGGGCCCCGTGTGCTGTGCTGCGGTGCCCGGTGACATCGGCTATGGAGCCCGGTGTGCTGGGCTGTGCTGCTGGGGAGCCGTGTGAAGAGGCTCTGCTGGAGAGCCAGGCGGGCTGTGGTGCCGGGGGCCCTCGTGTGCTGTGCTGGCGAGCCCAGTGAGCTTGGCTGGGTAGCCCGGTGTGCTGGGCTGTGCTGCTGGGTAGCCCTGTAGACAGGATCTGCTGGGGAGCGGTGTGAACAGGCTCTGATGGAGAGCCAGGTGGGCTTTGGTGCTGGGGAGCCCGGTGTGCTGGACTGTGCTGCTGGGGAGCCGTGTGAAGAAGCTTTGCTGGAGAGCCAGGCGGGCTGTGGTGCCGGGGGCCCTCGTGTGCTGTGCTGGCGAGCCCGGTGAGCTTGGCTGGGGAGCCCGGTGTGCTGGGCTGTGCTGCTGGGTAGCCCTGTAGACAGGCTCTGCTGGGGAGCGGTGTGAACAGGCTCTGATGGAGAGCCAAGCGTGCTGTGGTGCTGGGGAGCCCGGTGTGCGGGGCTGTGGTGCTGGGGAGCCCTGTGGACAGCCTCTTCTGGGGGGTGGTAAAAACAGGCTCTGCCTGAGAGCCAGGCAGGCTGTGGTGCCGGGGGGGCCCCGTGTTCTTTGCTGGGGACCCTGGTGAGCTGGGCTGGGGAGCCCGGTGTGCTGGGCTGTGCTGCTGGGGAGCCGTGTGGACAGGCTCTGCCGGGGAGTGGTGTGAAAAGGCTCTGATGGAGAGCCAGCCGGGTTGTGGTGCTGGGGGCCCCCGTGTGCTGTGCTCGGGAGCCCAGTGAGCTGGGCTTCGGATCCCAGTGTGCTGGGCTGTGGTGCTGGGAAGCCGTGTGGACAGGCTCTGATGGGGAGAGGGTTGAACAGGCTCTGATGGAGAGCCAGGCGGGCTGTGGTGCTGGGGGGCCACGTGTTCTGTGCTGGGGACCCCGGTGAGCTGAACTGGGGAGCCCGGTGTGCTGGGCTGTGCTGCTGGGGAGCCGTGTGGACCGGCTCTGCTGGGGAGCGTTGTGAACAGGCTCTGATGTAGAGCCAGGTGTGCTGTGGTGCTGGGGGGCCCCCGTGTGCTGTGCTGGGGAGCCCGGTGAGGTGGGCTGGGGAGCCCGGTGTGCTGGGCTGTGGTGCTGGGGAGCCGTGTGTTCAGGCTCTGCTGGGGAGCGGTGTTAATTTGCTCTGATGGAGAGCCCGGCGGGCTGTTGTGCTGGGGGGCCCCGTGTTCTGTGCTGGGGAGCCGGGTGAGCTGGGCTGCGGAGCCCGGTTTGCAGGGCTGTGGTGCTGGGGAGCATTGTAGACAAGCTCTGCTGGGGAGCGGTGTGAACAGGCTCTGCTGGGGAGCGGTGTGAAAAGGCACTGATGGAGAGCCAGGCGGGTTGTGGTGCTGGGGGGCCCCGTGTGCCGTGCTCAGGAGCCCGGTGAACTGGGCTGGGGAGCCCGGTGTGCTGGGCTGTTCTGCTGGGGAGCCGTGTGGACAGGCTCTTCTGGGGAGAGGTCTGGACAGGCTCTGCTGGACAGCCAGGCGGGCTGTGGTGCTGGGGTGCCCAGTGTGCTGTGCTGCGGAGCCCGTTGAGCTGGGCTGGGGAGCCCGGTGTGCTGGGCTGTTGTGCTGAGGAGCCGTGTGGACAGGCTCTGCTGGAGAGGCAGGCGGGCTGTGGTGCTGGGGGGCCCCGTGTGCTGTGCTGGGGAGCGCGGTGTGATGGGCTGTGGTGCTGAGGAGCCGTGTAGGCGGGCTCTGCTGGGGAGCTGTATGAACAGGCTCTGATGGAGAGCAAGGCAGGCTGTGGTGCTGGGGGGCCCCGTGTGCTGTGCTGGAGAGACAGGTGAGCTGGGCTGGGGAGCCCGGTGAGCTGGGCTGTGGTGCTGGGGTGCCGTGTGTAGAGGGTCTGCTGTGAAGCGGTCTGAAAAGGCTCTGATGGAGAGCCAGGCGGGCTGTGATGCTGGGGGGCCCCAGTGTGCTGTGCTCGGTAGCCCGGTTAGCTGGGCTGCGGGGCCCGGTGTGCTGGGTTTAGCTGCTGGGGTGCCGTGTGGACAAGGTCTGCTTGGAAGCGGTGTTAACAGGCTCTGATGGAGAGCCGGGCGGGCTGTGTTGCTGGGGGCCCCCGTGTGCTGTGCTCGGTAGCCCGGTGAGATGGGCTGGGGAGCCCGGAATGCTGGGCTGAGCTGCTGGGGTGCCGTGTGGACAGGGTCTGCTGGGAAGCGGTGTGAAAAGGCTCTGATGGCGAGCCAGGAGGGCTGTGGTGCTGGGTGGCCCCGTGTACTGTGCTCAGAAGCCCGGTGAGCTGGGCTGCGGACCCCTGTGTGCTGGGCTGAGCTGCTGGGGAGCCGTGGGGACAGGCTCTGCTGGCGAGTGGTTTGAACCGGCTCTGCTGGAGAGCCAGGCGGGATGTGGTGCTGGGGGGCCCCGTGTGCTGTGATTGGGTGCCCGGTGTACTGGGCTGTGGTGATGGGGAGCCGTGTGGACAGGCTCTGCTGGGGAGCCGTGTGGACAGGCTCTGCTGGCGAGTGGTTTGAACAGGCTCTGCTGGGGAGCGGAGTGAACAGGCTCTGATGGAGAGCCAGGCGGGCTGTGGTGCTGGAGGGGCCCGTGTGCTGTGCTGGGGATCTCGTTGAGCTAGGCTGGGGAGCCCGGTGTGATGTGCTGTGATGCTGGGGAGCCGTGTGAACAGGCTCTGATGGGGAGTGGTTTGAACAGGCTCTGCTCGAGAGCCAGGCGGGCTGTGGGGCTGGGGGGCCCCGTGTGCTGTGCTGGGGAGCCCGGTGTGCTGGGCTGTGGTACTGGCGAGCCGTGTGGACAGGCTCTCCTTGGGAGCCGTGTGAGCAGGCTCTGATGGAGAGTCAGGCGGGCTGTGGTGCTGGGGGCCTCCATGTGCTGTGCTGGGGAGCCCAGTGAGCTTGGCTGGGGAGTCCGGTGTGCTTGGCTTTGCTGCTTGGGAGCCGTGTGGACAGGTTCCACTGCGGAGCGCTGTGACCAGGCTCTGATGGAGAGCCTGGCGGGCTACGGTGCTGGGGGGGCCCGTGTGCTGTGCTGGGGAGCCCGGTGAGCTGGGCTGGGGAGCCCGGTGTGCTGGGCTGTTGTGCTGGGGTGCCGTGTAGACAGGCTCTGCTGTGGAGGGGTGTGAAAAGGCTTTGTTGGAGAGCCAGGCGGGCAATGGTGCTGGGGGGCCCCTTGTGCTGTCCTGGTTAGCCCTGTGAGCTGGGCTGGGGAGCCCAGTGTGCTGGGCTGTGGTGCTTGGGAGCCGTGTGGACTCGCTCTGCTGGGGAGTGGTTTGAACAGGCTCTGATGGAGAGCCAGGCGGACTGTGCTGCGGTGTGCTGGGCTGTGCTGCTGGGGAGCCGTGTAGACAGGCTCTGCTGGGGAGCGGTGTGAACAGGCTTTGATGGAGAGCCAGGCGGGCTATGGTGCTGGGGGGGCCCGTGTGCTTTGCTGGGGAGCCCGGTGAGCTTGGCTGGGGAGCCCGGTGTGCTGGGCTGTTGTGCTGGTGAGCCATGTAGACAGGCTCATCTGTGGAGGGGTGTGAACAGGCTTTGTTGGAGAGCCAGGCAGGCTATGGTGCTGGGGGGCCCCGTGTGCTTTGCTGGGGAGCCCTGTGAGCTGGGCTGGGGAGCCCAGTGTGCTGGGCTGTGGTGCTTGGGAGCCGTGTGGACTCGCTATGCTCGGGAGGGGTTTGAACAGGCTCTGATGGAGAGCCAGGCGGGCTGTGGTGCTGGGGAGCACGGTGAGCTGGGCAGAGGAGCCCGGTGTGCTGGGCTGTGCTGCTGGGGAGCCGTGTAGACAGGCTCTCCTGGGGAGCGGTGTGAACAGGCTCTGCTGGAGAGCCAGGCGGGCTGTGGTGCTGGGGAGCCCGGTGAGCTGGGCAGAGGAGCCCGGTGTGCTGGGCTTTGCTGCTGGGGAGCCGTGTAGAAAGCCTCTCCTGGGGAGTGGTTTGAACAGGTTCTGCTGGAGAGCCAGGCAGGCTGTGGTGCTGGGGGGCCCCGTGTGCTCTGCTGGGGAGCCCGGTGAGCTTGGCTGCGGAGCCCGGTGTGCTGGCCTGTGGTGCCGGGAATCCGTGTGGACATGCTCTGATGGGGAGAGGGTTGAACAGGCTCTGATGGAGAGCCAGGCGGGCTGTGGTGCGAGGAATCCCCGTGTGCTGTGCTGGGGAGCCCGGCGAGCTTGGTTGAGGAGCCCGGTGTGCTGGGCTGTGGTGCTGGGGAGCCGTGTCGACAGGCTCTGCTGGGGAGTGGTTTGAACAGGCTCTGCTGGAGAGCCAGGCGGGCCGTGGTTCTGGGGGGCCCCGTGTGCTGTGCTGGGGGGCCCCGTGTGCTGTGCTGGGGAGCCCGGTGGGCTGGGCTGGGGAGCCCGGTGTGATGGGCTCTGCTGCTGGGGAGCCGTGGGGACAGGCTCTGCTGGAGAGCCAGGCGGGATGTGGTGCTGGGGGGCCCCGTGTGCTGTGATTGGGTGCCCGGTGTACTGGGCTGTGGTGATGGGAAGCCGTGTGGACAGGCTCTGCTGGGGAGTGGTTTGAAAAGTCTCTGCTGAAGAGCCAGGCGGGCTGTGGTGCTGGGGGGCCCTGTGTGCTGTGCTGTGGAGCCCGGTGAGCTGGGCTGGGGAGCCCGGTGTGCTGGGCTGTGGTGCTGGGGAGCCGTGTAGACAGGCTCTTATGCGGAGCGGTGTGAACAGGCTCTTATGGAGAGCCAGGCGGGCTGTAGTGCTGGGGGCCCCCGTGTGCTGTGCTGGGCGGCCCGGTGAGCTGGGCTGGGGAGCCCGGCGTGCTGGGCTGGGGAGCCCGGTGTGCTGGGCTTTGGTGCTTGGGAGCCGTGTGGACAGGCTCTGCTGGGGAGCGGTGTGAACAGGCTCTGATGGAGAGCCAGGCGGGCTGTGGTGCTGGGGGGCCCCGTGTGCTGTGCTGGGGAGCCCGTTGAGCTGGGCTGGGGAGCCCGGTGTGCTGGGCTGTGGTGCTGGGGAGCCGTGTAGACAGGCTCTGCTGTGGAGCCATTCGGGCTGTGGTGCTTGGGGGCCCCGTCTGCTGTGCTGGGGAGCCCGGTGTGCTGGGCTGGGGAGCCCCGTGTGCTGGGCTGTGGTGCTGGGGAGCCGTGTAGACAGGTTGTGCTGCGGAGGGGTTTGAACAGGCCCTGATGGAGAGCCAGGCGGGCTGTGGTGCTGGGGGCCCCCGTGAGCTGTGCTCGGGAGCCCGGTGAGCTGGGCTGGGGATCCCTGTGTGCTGGGTTGTGGTGATTGGGAGCCGTGTAGTCAGGCTGTGCTTTTGAGCGGTGTGAACAGGCTCTGATGGAGAGCCAGCCGGGCTGTGGTGCTTGGGGCTCCCGTGTGCTGTACTCGGGAGCCCAGTGAGCTGGGCTTCGGAGCCCAGTGTGCTGTGCTGTGGTGCTGGGAAGCCGTGTGGACATGCTCTGCTGGGGAGAGGGTTGAACAGGCTCTGATGGAGAGCCAGGCGGGCTGTGGTGCTGGTTTTCCCCGTGTGCTGTGCTGGGGAGCCCGGTGTGCAGGGCTGTCCTGCTGGGGAGCCGTATGGACAGGCTCTGCTGGGGAGTGGTTTGAAAAGTCTCTGCTGAAGAGCCAGGCGGGCTGTGGTGCTGGGGGGCCCTGTGTGTTGTGCTGGGGTGCCCGGTGAGCTGGGCTGGGGAGGTCAGTGTGCTGGGCTGTGCTGCTGGGGAGCCGTGTGGACCGGCTCCTCTTGGGAGTGGTTTGAACAGGCTCTGCTGGAGAGCCAGGCGGGCCGTGATGCTGGGGGCCCCCGTGTGCTGTGTTGGGGAACCCGGTGTGGTGGGCTGGGGAGGCCAGTGTGCTGGGCTGTGCTGCTGGGGAGCCGTGTTGACAGGCTCTGCTGGGGAGCGGTTTGAACAGGCTCTGATGGAGAGCCAGGCGGGCTGTGCTGCGGTGTGCTGGGCTGTGCTGCTGGGGAGCCGTGTAGACAGGCTCTGCTGGGGAGCGGTGTTAAAAGGCTCTGCTGGAGAGCCAGGCGGGCTGTGGTGCTGGGGGCCCCCGTGTGGTGTGCTGGGGATCCCGGTGTGCTGGGCTGTGCAGCTGGGGAGCCGTGTGGACACGCTCTGCTGGGGAGCCAGGTGGGCATTGGTGCTGGGGGGCCCTGTGTTCTGTGCTGGGGATCCCGGTGTGCTGGGCTGTGCAGCTGCGGAGCGGTGTGAACAAGCTCTGATGGATAGCCAGGCGGGCTGTGGCGCTGGGGGCCCCCATGTGCTGTTTTGGGGAGCCCGGTGTGCAGGGCTGTGCTGCTGGGGAGCTTTATGGACAGTCTCTGCTGGGGAATGGTTTGAACAGGCTCTGATGGATAGCTAGGCGGGCTGTGGTGCTGGGGGCCCCCGTGTGCTGTGCTGGGGTGCCCGGTGAGCTGGGCTGGGGAGCCCGGTGTGCTGGGCTTTGGTGCTGGGTGGCCCCGTGTGCTTTGCTGGGGAGCCCGGTGAGATCGGCTGTGGACCCTGGTGTGCTGGGCTGTGCTGCTGGGGAGCCTTGTGAAGAGGCTCTGCTGGAAAGCCAGGTGAGCTGAGCTGCTGGGGGGACCCGTGGTCTGTGCTGGGGAGCCCGGTGAGCTGGGCTTGGGAGCCCGGTGTGCTGGGCTGTGGTGCTTGGGAGCCGTGTAGAGAGGCTGTTCTGGGGAGCGGTGTGAACAGGCTCTGATGGAGAGCCAGGCGGGCTTTGGTGCTGGGGGCCCCCGTGTGCTGTGCTGGGGAGCCCGGTGAGCTGGGTTGGGAAGCCCGGTGTGCTGGGCTTTTGTTCTGGGGATCCGTGTAGAAAGGCTCTGCTGCGGAGGGGTGTGGACAGGCTCTGCTGGGGAGTGGTTTGAACAGGCTCTGCTGGGGAGCGGAGTGAACAGGCCCTGATGGAGAGCCAGGCTGGCTAAGGTGCTGGGGGCCCCCGTGTGCTGTGCTGGGGAGCACGGTGAGCTGGGCTGGGGAACCCGGTTTTCTGTGCTGTGCTGCTGGGGAGCCGTGTGGAAAGGGTTTTAAGGGGACTGGTTCGAAAAGGCTCTGCTGGAGAGCCAGGCGAGCTGTGGTAGTGGTGGGCCCCGTGTGCTGTCTTGGGGAGATCGGTGAGCTAGGCTGTGGAGTCCGGTGTGCTGGGCTGTGGTGCTGGGGAGCCGTGTAGACAGGCTCTCCTGGGGAGCGGTGTGAACAGGCTCTGATGGAGAGCAAGGCGGGCTGTGGTGCTGGGGGCCCCCGTGTGCTCTGCTACGGTGCCCGGTGTGCAGGGCTGGGAAGCCTGGTGTGCTGGGCTGTGGTGCTGGGGAGCCGCGTGGAAAGGCTCTGCTGGGGAGCGGTGTTTAGAGGCTCTGATGGAGAGGCATGCTGGCTGTGGTGCTGGGGGCCCCCGCGTGCTGTGCTCGGGAGCCCAGTGAGCTGGGCTGGGGAGCCCGGTGTGTTGGGCTGTGCTGCTTGGCAGCCGTGTGGACAGGCTCTGCTTGGGAGCGGTTTGAACAGGCTCTGATGAAGAGCCAGGCGGGCTGTGGTGCTGGGTTGTCCTGTGTGCTGTGCTGGGGAGCCCGTTGAGCTGGGCTGGGGAGCCCGGTGTGCTGGGCTGTGGTGCTGGGGAGCCGTGTAGACAGGCTCTTATGCGGAGCGGTGTGAACAGGCTCTTATGGAGAGCCAGGCGGGCTGTAGTGCTGGGGGCCCCCGTGTGCTGTGCTGGGCGGCCCGGTGAGCTGGGCTGGGGAGCCCGGCGTGCTGGGCAGGGGAGCCCGGTGTGCTGGGCTTTGGTGCTTGGGAGCCGTGTGGACAGGCTCTGCTGGGGAGCGGTGTGAACAGGCTCTGATGGAGAGCCAGGCGGGCTGTGGTGCTGGGGGCCCCCCTGTGCTTTGCTGGGGGGCCCGGTGAGCTGGGCTGGGGAGCCCGGTGTACTGGACTGTGGTGCTGGCCAACCGTGTAGACAGGCTCTCCTGGCGGGCCCCGTGTGTTGTGCTGGGGATCCCGGTGTACTGGGCTGTGGTGCTGGGGGGCCCCTTGTGCTGTGCTGCGGAGCCCGGTGAGATAGGCGGGGGAGGCCAGTGTGCAAGTCTGTGCTGCTGGGGAGCCGTGTTGACCGTCTCTGCTTTGGAGTGGTTTGAACAGGCTCTGCTGGAGAGCCAGGCGGGCCGTGTTGCTGGGGGCCCCCGTGTGCTGTGCGGGGGAACCCGGTGTGCTTTTCTGTGCTGCTGGGGAGCGGTGTGAACAGGCTCTGATGGAGAGCCAGGCGCGCTGTGTTGCTGGGTCCCCCCGTGTGCTGTGCTGGGGAGCCCGGTGAGATGGGCTGGGGAGCCCGGTGTGCTGGGCTGTGGTGCTGGATTGCCCTGTGGACAGGCTCTTCTGGCGAGTGGTTTGAAAAGGCTCTGATGGAGAGCCAGGCGGGCTTTGGTGCTGGGCCGCCCCGTGTGCTTTGCTGGGGAGCCCGGTGTGCTGGGCTGGGGAGCCCCGTGTGCTGGGCTGTGGTGCTGGGGTGCCCGGTGTGCTGGGCTGTGGAGCTGGGGAACCGTGTACACAGGCTCTGCTGGGGAGCGGTGTGAACAGGGTCTGATGGAGAGCCAGGTTGGCTGTGGTGCTGGGGGGCCCCGTGTTCTGTGCTTGGGAGCCCGGTATGCTGGGCTGTGGTGCTGGGGAGCCGTGTGGACAGTCTCTCCTAGGGAGCCAGGCGGGCTGTGGTGCTGGGGGCCCCCGTGTGTTGTGCCGGGGAGCCCGGTGAGCTGGGCTGGGGAGCCCGGTGTGCTTGGCTGTGGTGCTGGGGAGCCGTGTGCTGTGCTGGGCGGCCCGGTGAGCTGGGCTGGGGAGCCCGCTGTCCAAGGCTTTGCTGCTGGCGAACCGTGTGGACAGGGACAGGCTCTTCTGGCGAGTGGTTTGAACAGGCTCTGCTGGGGAGCCAGGCGGGCTGTGATTCTGGAGTCCCCCGTGTGCTGTGCTGGGCAGCCCGGTTAGCTGGGCTGGGGAGACCGGTGTCCAGGGCTGTGCTGCTGGGGAGCCGTATGGTCAGTCTCTGCTGGGGAGAGGTTTGAACAGGCTCTGATGGAGAGCCAGTCGGGCTGTGGTGCTGGGGGGCCCGGTGTGCTGTGCTGGGGAGCCCGGTGAGCTGGGCTGGGGAGCCAGGTGTGCTGGGCAGTGTTGCTGGGGAGCCGTGCAGACAGGCTCCACTGGGGGGTGGTTTGAACAGGCTCTGCTGGAGAGCAACGCGGGCTGTGGTCCTGGGGGCCACCGTGTGCTGTGCTTGGGGTCCCCGTGTGCTGTGCTGGGTAGCCAGTTGAGCTGGACTGGGGAGCCCGGTGTGCTTGGCTGTGGTGCTGGGGAGCCGCGTGGACAGGCTCGGCTGGGGAGTGTTTTGAACAGGCTCTGCTGGATAGCCAGGCGGGCTGTGATGCTGGGAAGCCCCTTGTGCTGTGCTGTGGGGCCACGTGTGCTTTGCTGGGGAGCCCGGTGAGCTGGGCAGAGTAGCCCGGTGAGCTGGTCAGTGGTGCTGGGGAGCCCGGTGTGCTGGGCTGTGGTGCTGGGGAACCGTGTAGACAGGCTCTGCTGTGGAGCCGTGTAGACAGGCTCTGCTGAGGAGCGGTGTGAACAGGCTCTGATGGAGAGCCAGGCGGGCTGTGCTGCGGTGTGCTGGGCTGTGCTGCTGGGGAGACGTGTAGACAGGCTCTGCTGGGGAGCGGTGTGAACAGGCTCTGATGGAGAGCCAGGCGGGCTGTGGTGCTGGGGGCCCCCGTGTGCTGTTCTGGGGTGGCCGGTTAGCTGGGCTGGGGAGCCCGGTGTGCTGGGCTGTGCTGCTGGGGAGCACTGTGGACAGGCTCTGATGGGGATTGGTTCGAACAGGCTCTGCTGGATAGCAAGGCGGGCTGTGGCAGTGGTAGGCCCCGTGTGCTGTCCTGGGGAGATTGGTGAGCTAGGCTGGGGAGTCCGGTGTGCTGGGCTGTGGTGCTGGGGAGCCGTGTAGACAGGCTCTCCTGGGGAGCGGTGTGAACAGGCTCTGCTGGAGAGCCAGGCGGGCTGTGCTGCGGTGTGCTGGGCTGTGGTGCTGGGGAGCCGTGTGAACAGGCTCTGCTGCGGAGCGCTGTGAACAGGCTCTGATGGAGAGCCAGGTGGGCTGTGGTGCTGTGGGCCCGCGTGTGCTGTGCTGGGGAGCCCGTTGAGCAGGGCTGGGGATACCGGTGTGCTGGGCTGTGGTGCTGGGGAGCAGTGTGGACAGGCCCTGCTGGGGAGAGGGTTGTACAGGCTCTGATGGAGAGCCTGGCGGGCAGTGGTGCTGGGGGGCCCCGTGTGCTGTGCTGGGCAGCCCTGTGAGCTTGGCTGGGGAGCCAGGTGTGCTGGGCTGGGGAGCCCGGTGTGCTGGGCTGTGGTGCTGGTTAGCCGTGTGGACAGGCTCTGCTGGGGAGTGGCTTGAAAAGGCTCTGCTGGAGAGCAAGGCGGGCTGTTGTTCTGGGGGGCCCCTTGTTCTGTTCTGAGTGGACCGTTGAGCTGGGCTTGGGAGCCCGGTGTGCTGGGCTGTGGTGCTGGGGAGCCGTGTAGACAGGCTCTGCTGGGGAGCGGTGTGAACAGGCTCTGATGTAGAGTCAGGCGGGCTGAGGTGCTGGGGGCCCCCGTGTGCTGTGCTGGGGAGCCCTGTGAGATGGGCTGGGGAGCCCGGTGTGCTGGGCTGTGGTGCTGGGGAGCCGTGTGGACAGGCTCTGTTGGGGAGCGGTGTGAACTGGCTCTGCTGGAGAGCCAGGCGGGCTGTGGTGCTGGGGGGCCCCGTGTGCTGTGCTGGGGAGCCTGGTTAGCTGGGCTGGGGAGCCCTGTGTGCTGGGCTGTGCTGCTGGGGAGCCGTGTGGACAAGCTCTGTTGGGGAGCGGTGTGAACAGTTTCTGATGGAGAGCAAGGCGGGCTGTCGTGCTGAGGACCCCCGTGTGCTGTGCTGGGGAGCCCGGTGAGCTGGGCTGGGATGCCTGGTTTGCTGGGCTGTGCTGCGGGGAGCCGTGTGGACAGGCTCTGCTGGGGAGCGGTTTGAACAGGCTCTGCTGGAGAGCCAGGCGGGCTGTGGTGCTGCGGGCCCCCGTGTGCTGTGCTGGGGAGCCCGGTGAGCTCGGCTGAGGAGCGCGGTCTGTTGGGTTGTGGTGCTGGGGAGCCGTGTGGACAGGCTCTGGTGAGGAGCGGTGTGAAAAGGCTCTGATGGAGAGCCAGGCGGGCTGTGGTGCTGGGGGGCCCCGTGTTCTGTGCTGGGGAGCCCGGTGAGCTTGGCTGGGGATCCCGGTGTGCTGGGCTGTGGTGCTGGGGAGCCGTGTGGACAGGCTCTGCTGGGGAGTGCTTTGAACAGGCTCTGCTGGAGAGCAAGGCGGGCTGTGGTGCTGGGGGGCCCCGTGTGCTGTGCTCGGGAGCCCGGTGTGCTGGGCTTTTCTGCTGGGGAGCCGTGTGGACAGGCTCTGCTTGGGGGCGGTTTGAACAGGCTCTGCTGGGGAACCAGGCGGGCTGTGCTGCGGTGTGCAGGGCTGTGCTGCTGGGGAGCCGTGTCGACCGGTTCAGCTTGGGAGTGGTTTGAACAGGCTCTGCTGGAGAGCCAGGCGGGCCGTGGTGCTGGGGGCCCCCGTGTGCTGTGCTGGGGAACACTGTGTGCTGTTCTGTGCTGCTGGAGAGCCGTGTGGACCGGGTCTGCTGGGGAGCGGTGTGAACAGGCTCTGATGTAGAGTCAGGCGGGCTGAGGTGCTGGGGGCCACCGTGTGCTGTGCTGGGGAGCCCGGTGAGATGGGCTGGGGAGCCCGGTGTGCTGGGCTGTGGTGCTGGGGAGCCGTGTGGACAGGCTCTGTTGGGGAGCGGTGTGAACTGGCTCTGCTGGAGAGCCAGGCGGGCTGAGGTGCTGGGGGCCCCCGTGTGCTGTGCTGGGGAGCCCGGTGAGATGGGCTGGGGAGCCCGGTGTGCTGGGCTGTGGTGCTGGGGAGCCGTGTGGACAGGCTCTGGTGGGGACCGGTGTGAAAAGGCTCTGATGGAGAGCCAGGCGGGCTGTGGTGCTGGGGGGCCCCGTGTGCTGTGCTGGGGAGCCTGGTTAGCTGGGCTGGGTAGCCCGGTGTGCTGGGCTGTGCTGCTGGGGAGCCGTGTGGACAAGCTCTGTTGGGGAGCGGTGTGAACAGTTTCTGATGGAGAGCCAGGCGGGCTGTCGTGCTGAGGACCCCCGTGTGCTGTGCTGGGGAGCCCGGTGAGCTGGGCTGGGCAGCCTGGTTTGCTGGGCTGTGCTGCGGGGAGCCGTGTGGACAGGCTCTGCTGGGGAGCGGTTTGAACAGGCTCTGCTGGAGAGCCAGGCAAGCTGTGGTGCTGCGGGCCCCCGTGTGCTGGGCTGGGGAGCCCGGTGAGCTCGGCTGAGGAGCGCGGTCTGTTGGGTTGTGGTGCTGGGGAGCCGTGTGGACAGGCTCTGGTGAGGACCGGTGTGAAAAGGCTCTGATGGAGAGCCAGGCGGGCTGTGGTGCTGGGGGGCCCCGTGTTCTGTGCTGGGGAGCCCGGTGAGCTTGGCTGGGGATCCCGGTGTGCTGGGCTGTGGTGCTGGGGAGCCGTGTGGACAGGCTCTGCTGGGGAGTGCTTTGAACAGGCTCTGCTGGAGAGCAAGGCGGGCTGTGGTGCTGGGGGGCCCCGTGTGCTGTGCTCGGGAGCCCGGTGTGCTGGGCTGTTCTGCTGGGGAGCCGTGTGGACAGGCTCTGCTTGGGGGCGGTTTGAACAGGCTCTGCTGGGGAACCAGGCGGGCTGTGCTGCGGTGTGCAGGGTTGTGCTGCTGGGGAGCCGTGTCGACCGGTTCAGCTTGGGAGTGGTTTGAACAGGCTCTGCTGGAGAGCCAGGCGGGCCGTGATGCTGGGGGCCCCCGTGTGCTGTGTTGGGGAACCCGGTGTGGTGGGCTGGGGAGGCCAGTGTGCTGGGCTGTGCTGCTGGGGAGCCGTGTTGACAGGCTCTGCTGGGGAGCGGTTTGAACAGGCTCTGATGGAGAGCCAGGCGGGCTGTGCTGCGGTGTGCTGGGCTGTGCTGCTGGGGAGCCGTGTAGACATTCTCTGCTGGGGAGCGGTGTGAACAGGCTCTGATGGAGAGCCAGGCGGGCTGTGGTGCTGGGGGCCCCCATGTGCTTTGCTGGGGGGCCCGGTGAGCTGGGCTGGGGAGCCCGGTGTACTGGACTGTGGTGCTGGCCAACCCTGTAGACAGGCTCTGCTGGGGAGCGGTGTGAAAAGGCTCTGATGGAGAGCCAGCCGGGTTGTGGTGCTGGGGGCCCCCGTGTGCTGTGCTCGGGAGCCCAGTGATCTGGGCTTCGGAGCCCAGTGTGCTGGGCTGTGGTGCTGGGAAGCCGTGTGGACTGGCTCTCATGGGGAGAGGGTTTAACAGGCTCTGATGGAGAGTCAGGCGGGCTGTGGTGCTGGGGGCCACCGTGTGCTTTGCTGGGGAGCCCGGTGTGCAGGGCTGTTGTGCTGGAGAGCCGTGTGGACAGGCTCTGCTGGGGAGCCGTGTGGACAGGCTCTGCTGGGGTGTGGTTTGAACAGTCTCTGCTGGAGAGCCAGGCGGGCTGTGGTGCTGGGGGCCCCCGTGTGCTGTGCTGGGGACCCCGGTGAGCTGGGCTGGGGAACTCCGTGTGCTGGACTGTTGTGCTGGGGAGCCGTGTGGGCAGGCTCTGCTGGGGAGCGGTGTGAACAGGCTCTGCTGGACAGCCAGGCGGGCTGTGGTGCTGGGGGCCCCCGTGTGCTGTGCTGGGGAGCCCGGTGAGCTGCGATGGGGAGCCTGGTGTGCTGGGCTGTGGTGCTGGGGAGCCGTGTAGACAGGCTCTGCTGGCGAGCAATTCGGGCTGTGGTGCTTGGGGCCCCCGTGTGCTGTGCTGGGGACCCCGGTGAGCTGGGCTGGGGAACCCCGTGTGCTGGACTGTTGTGCTGGGGAGCCGTGTGGACAGGCTCTTCTGGGGAGCGGTGTGAACAGGCTCTGCTGGAGAGCCAGGCGGGCTGTGCTGCGGTGTGCTGGGCTGTGCTGCTGGGGAGCCGTGTCGACAGGTTCTGCTGGGGAGCGGTGTGAACAGGCTCTGCTGGGGAGTGGTGTGAACAGTCTCTAATGGAGAGCCAGGTGAGCTGTGGTGATGGGGGGCCCCGTGTGCTGTGCTGGGGAGCCCGGTGTGCTGGGCTGTGTTGCTGGGGAGCCGTGTGGACAGGCTCTGCTGCGGAGCGGTGTGAACAGGCTCTGCTGGAGAGCCGTCTGAACAGTCTCTGCTGGACAGCCAGGCGGGCTGTGGTGCTTTGGGCCCCCGTGTGCAGTGCTGGGGAGCCCGGTTAGCTGTGCTGGGGAGACCGGTGTGCAGGGCTGTGCTGCTGGGGAGTCGTATGGACAGTCTCTGTGGGGAGAGGTTTGAACATGCTCTGATGGAGAGCCAGGCGAGCTGTGGTGCCGGGGGACCCGGTGTGTTGTGCTGGGGAGCCCGGTGAGCTGGGCTGGACAGCCCGGTGTGCTGGGCTGTGCTGCTGGGGAGCCGTCTGCACAGGCTGTGCTGGGGAGCGGTGTGGACAGGCTCTGCTGGGGAGTGTTTTGAAAAGGGTCTGCTCGATTGCCAGGCGGGCTGTGGTGCTGGGGGCCCCCGTGTGCTGTGCTGGGGGGCCCGGTGATCTGGGCTGGGGATCCCGGTGTGTTGTGCTGTGGTGCTGTGGAGCTTTGTAGAAAGGCTTTGCTGGGGAGTGGTGTGAACAGGCTCTGTTGGAGAGCCAGGCGGGCTGTGGTGCTGGGGGCCGCCGTGTGCTGTGCTGGGGAGCCCGTTGAGCTTGGCTGGGGAGCCCGGTGTTCTGGGCTGTGCTGCTGGGGAGGCGTGTGGACAAGCTGTGCTGGGGAGTGATTTCAACAGGCTCTGCTGGAGAGCAACGCGGGCTGTGGTGCTGGGGGTCCCCGTGTTCCATGCTGGGGAGCCGGTTGAGCCTGGCTGGGGAGCCCGGTGTACTGGACTGTGGTGCTGGCCAACCGTGTAGACAGGCTCTGCTGGGGGGCCCCGTCTGCTGTGCTGGGGAGCCCGGTGAGCTGGGCTTGGGAGCCCGGTGTTCTGGGCTGTGCTGCTGGGGAGGCGTGTGTACAGGCTGTGCTGGGGAGTGATTTCAACAGGCTCTGCTGGAGAGCAACGCGGGCTGTGGTGCTGGGGGTCCCCGTGTTCCATGCTGGGGAGCCGATTGAGCCTGGCTGGGGAGCCCGGTGTTCTGGGCAGTGGTGCTGGGGAGGCGTGTGTACAGGCGGTGCTGGGGAGTGGTTTGGACAGGCTCTGCTGGAAAGCCAGGCGGGCTGTGGTGCTGGGGGCCCCCGTGTGCTGTGCTGGGGAGCCCGTTGAGCTTGGCTGGGGAGCCCGGTGTGCTGGGCTGTGTTGCTGGGGAGCTGTTCGAACAGGCTCTGCTGGGGAGAGGGTTGAACATGCTCTGATTTAGAGCCAGGCGGGCTTTGGTGCTGGGGGCCCCCGTGTGCTGCTGGGGAGCCGTGTGGACAGGCTCTGCTGAGGAGTGTTTTGAACAGGCTCTGCTGGAGAGCCAGGCGGGCTGTGGTGCTGGGGGGCCCCTGTGTTTTGTGCTGGGGAGCCGGGTGAGTTGGGCTTGGGAGGCCAGTTTGCTGGGCTGTGCTGCTGGGGAGCCGTGTGTACCGGCTCTGCTTGGGAGTGGTTTGAACATGCTCTGCTGGAGAGCCAGGCCGGCCGTGGTGCTGGGGGCCCCCGTGTGCTGTGCTGACGAGCCCTATGAGCTGGGCTGGGGAGCCCGGTGTGCTGGGCTGTGGTGCTGGGGAGCGGTGTTAACAGGCTCTGCTGGAGAGCCAGGCGGCCTATGGTTCTGGGGGCCCCCGTGTCCAGTGCTGAGGAGACCGGTTAACTGGGCTGGGGAGCCCAGTGTGCTGGGCTGTGGTGCTGGGGAGCCGTGTGGACAGGCTCTGCTGGAGATCCAGGCGGGTTGTGGTTCTGGGGGCCACCGTGTGCATTGCTGGGGAGCCCGGTGTGCTGGGCTGTGCTGCTGGGGAGCCGTGTGGACAGGCTCTGCTCGAGAGCCAGGCGGGCTGTGGTGCAGGGGGGCCCCGTGTTGTTTGCTGGGGGCCCCCGTGTGCTGTGCTGCTGAGAACGGTGAGCTGGGCTGGGGAGCCCGGTGTGCTGGGCTGTGGTGCTGGGGAGCCGTGTGGACAGGCTCTGCTGGGGAGAGGGTTGAACAGGCTCTGATGGAGAGCCAGGCGGGCTGTGGTTCAGGGGAGCCCGGTGAGCTGTGCTGGGGGCCCCCGTGTGCTCTGCTGGGGAGCCGGGTGAGCTGGGCTGGGGAGCCCGGTGTGCTGGGCCGTGGTGCTGGGGAGCAGCGTGGAAAGGCTCTGCTGGGGAGCGGTGTGAACAGGCTCTTATGGAGCGCCGGGCGGGCTGTGGTGCTGGGGGGCCCCGTGTGCTGTGCTGGGGAGCCCGGTGAGCTGGGCTGAGGAGCCCGGTGTCCAAGGCTGTGCTGCTGGGGAGCCGTGTGTACAGGCTCTGCTGGGGAGTGGTTGGAACAGGCTCTGCTGGACAGCCAGGAGGGCTGTGGTGCTGAGGGGTCCCGTGTGCTGTGCTGGGGAGCCCGGTGAGCTGGGCTGGGGAGCCCGGTGTGCTGGGCTGTGCTGATGGGGAGCCGTGTGGACAGGCTCTGTTGGGGAGCATTGTGAATAGGCTCTGCTGGAGAGCCAGGCGGGCTGTGGTGCTGGGGGGCCCCGTGTGCCGTGCTCCGGAGCCCGGTGAGCTGGGCTGGGGAGCCCGGTGTGCTGGGCTGTGGTGCTGGGGAGCCGTGTAGAATGGCTCTGCTGGGGAGCGGTGTGAACAGGCTCTGCTGGGGAGCGGTGTGAAAAGGCTCTGATGGACAGCCAGGCGGGCTGTGGTTCCGGCGGGCCCCGTGTGCTGTGCTGTTGAGCCAGTTGAGCTGGGCTTCGGAGCCCGGTGTAATGTGCTATGGTGCTGGGGAGCCGTGTAGAAAGGCTCTGCTGGGGAGCGGTGTGAACATGCCCTGATGGAGAGCCAGGTTGGCTGTGGTGCTGGGGGGCCCCGTGTTCTGTGCTTGGGAGCCCCGTTTGCTTGGCTGTTGTGCTGGGGAGCCCGGTGTGCTGGGCTGTGCTGCTGGGGAGCCGTGTGGACAGGCTATGCTGGGGAGCTGTGTGAAAAGGCTCTGATGGAGAGCAGGCGGGCTGTAGTGCATTAGGCCCCCATGTGCTGTGCTGGGGAGCCCGGTGAGCTGGGCTGTGCTGCTGGTGAGCCGTGTGGACAGGCTCTGCTGGGGAGCGGTTTAAAAAGGCTGTGCTGGAGAGCCAGGCGGGCTGTGGTGCTGGGGAGCCCAGTGTGCTGTGCTGGGGAGCCCGGTGAGCTGGGCTGGGGAGCCTGGTGTGCTGGGCTGTGGTGCTTGGGAGCCGTGTAGACAGGCTCTGCTGGGGAGCGGTGTGAACAGGCTCTGATGGAGAGCCAGGCGGGCTGTGGTGCTGGGGGCCCCCGTGTGCTGTTCTGGGGTGGCCGGTTAGCTGGGCTGGGGAGCCCGGTGTGCTGGGCTGTGCTGCTGGGGAGCACTGTGGACAGGCTCTGATGGGGATTGGTTCGAACAGGCTCTGCTGGATAGCAAGGCGGGCTGTGGCAGTGGTAGGCCCCGTGTGCTGTCCTGGGGAGATTGGTGAGCTAGGCTGGGGAGTCCGGTGTGCTGGGCTGTGGTGCTGGGGAGCCGTGTAGACAGGGTCTTCAGAGGAGCGGTTTGAACAGGCTCTGCTGGAGAGTCAGGCGGGCTGGGGTGCGGTGTGCTGGGCAGTGCTGCTGGGGACCCGTGGAGAAAAACTCTGCTGGGGAGCGGTTTGAACAGGCTCTGCTGGAGAGCCAGGCGGGCTGTGGTGCTGGGGCGCCCCGTGTGCTTTGCTGGGGGCCCCCGTGTGCTGTACTGGGGAGCCCGGTGTGCTGGGCTGTGCTGCTGGTGAGCCGAGTGGACAGGCTCTGCCTGAGAGCATGGCGGGCTGTGGTGCTGGGGGCCCCCGTGTGATGTGCTGTGGAGCCCGCTGAGCTGGGCAGTACTGCTGGAGTGCCGTGCATACTGGCTCTTCTGGGGAGCTGTGTGAACAGGCTCTGCTGGAGAGCCAGCCAGGCTGTGGTGCTGGCGGCCCCCGTGTGCTGTGCTGGCGAGCCCGGTGAGCTGGGCTGGGGAGCCCGGTGTGCTGGGCTGTGCTGCTGGGGAGCCCTGTGAACAGGCTCTGCTGGGGAGTGGTTTGACCAGGCTCTGATGGAGAGCCAGGCGGGCTGTGGTGCTTGGGGACCCGTGTGCTGTGCTGGGGAACGCGGCGTGCTGGGCTGTGCTGCTGGGGAGCCGTGTGGACAAGCTCTGCTGGGGAGCGGTCTGAACAGGCTCTGATGGAGAGCCAGGCGGGCTGTCATGCTGAGGTCCCCGTGTGCTGTGCTGGGGAGCCCGGTGAGCTGGGCTGCGCAGCCCGGTGTGCTGGGCTGTGCTGCTGGGGAGCCGTGTAGACAAGCTCTGCTGGGGAGCAGTGTGAACATGCTCTGATGGACAGCCAGGCTGGCTGTTGTGCAGGGGAGCCCGGTGAGCTAGGTTGGGGAGCCCGGTGTGATGGGCTGTTCTGTTGGGGAGCCGTGTGGACAGGATCTGCTGGGGAGCGGTGTGAACAGGCTCTGCTGTACAGCCAGGCGGGCTGTGGTGCTGGGGGGCCCCGTGTGCTGTGCTGGGGAGACCTGTGAGATCGGCTTGGGAGCCCGGTGTGCTGGGCTGTGGTGCTGGGGAGCCGTGTAGACTGGCTTGGCTGGGGAGCGGTTTGAACAGGCCATGATGCAGAGCCAGGCGGGATGTGGTGCTGGTGGACCCCGTGTGCTGTGCTGGGGAGCCCGGTGAGCTGGGCTGTGGTGATGGGGAGCCGTGTAGACAGGCTCTGCTGCGGAGCGGTGTATACAGGCTCTGATGGAGAGCCAGGCGGGCTGTGGTGCTGGGGGGCACCGTGTGCTGTGCTGGGGAGCCCGTTGAGCTCGGCTGGGGAGCCCGGTGTGTTGGGCTTTCGTACTGGGGAGCCGTGTCGACAGGCTCTGCTGGCGAGTGGTTTGAAAAGGCTCTGTTGGATAGCCAGGCGGGCTGTGGTGCTGGGGGCCCCCGTGTGCTGTGCTGGGGAGCCCTGTGAGCTTGGCTGAGGAGCCCGGTGTGCTTGGCTGGGGAGCCCGGTGTGCTGGGCTGTGGTGCTGGGGAGCCGTGTGGACAGGCTCTGCTGGCGAGTGGTTTGAACAGGCTCTGCTGGGGAGCGGAGTGAACAGGCTCTGATGGAGAGCAAGGCGGGCTGTTGTGCTTGGAAGCCCCGTGTGCTGTGCTGGGGGGCCCCGTGTGCTGTGCTAGGGAGCCAGATGTGGTGGGCTGTGGTGCTGGGGAGCCGTGTGTACAGGCTCTGCTGGGGAGTGGTTTGAACAGGCTTTGCTGGGGAGCGGAGTGAACAGGCTCTGATGGAGAGCCAGGGGGGCTGTGGTGCTGGGGGGCCCCGTGTGCTGTGCTGGGGATCTCGTTGAGCTGGGCTGGGGAGCCCGGTGTGCTGGGCTGTGGTGCTGGGGGGCCGTGTGGACAGGCTCTGCTGGGGAGTGGTTTGAACAGGCTCTGCTCGAGAGCCAGGCGGGCTGTGGTGCTGGGGGGCCCCGTGTGCAGTGCTGGGGAGGCCGGTGAACTGGGCTGGGGAGCCCGGTGTGCTGGGCTGTGCTGATGGGGAGCCGTGTAGACATGCTCTGCTGGGGAGCGGTGTGAACAGGCTCTGATGGAGAGCCAGGCGGGCTGTGATGGTGTGGGCCACCGTGTGCTGTGCTGGGGGGCCTTGTGAGGTGGGCTGGGGAGACCGGTGTGCTGGGCTCTTCTGCTGGGGAGCCGTGTGGAAAGGCTCTGCTGGCGAGTGGTTTGAACAGGCTCTGCTGGAGAGCCAGACGGGCTGTGGTGCTGGGGGGCCCGTGTGCTGTGCTGGGGAGCCCGGTGTGCTGGGCTGTGGTACTGGCGAGCCGTGTGGACAGGCTCTGCTGAGGAGCGGTGTGAACAGGCTCTAATGGAGAGTCAGGCGGGCTGTGGTGCTGGGGGCCCCCGTGTGCTGTGCTGGGGAGCCCTGTGAGCTGGGCTTAGGAGCCCGGTGTGCTGGGCTGTGGCGCTGAGGAGCCGTGTGGACAGGCTCTGCTGAGGAGAGTTTTGTACAGGCTCTGATGGAGAGCCAGGCTGGCTGTTGTGCTGGGAAGCCCCGTGTGCTGTGCTGGGGGGGCCCGTGTGCTGTGCTGGGCGGCCCCATGTGCTGTGCTGGGGAGCCCGTTGAGCTGGGCTGGGGAGCCCGGTGTTCTTGGCTGTGGTGCTGGGGAGCCGCGAAGACAGGATCTGAAGGGGAGTGGTTTGAACAGGCTCTGCTGGATAGCCAGGCGGGCTGTGGTGCTGAGAAGCCCCGTGTGCTGTGCTTTGGGGCCTCGTGTGCTGTGCTGGGGAGCCCGGTGAGCTGGGCAGAGTAGCCCAGTGAGCTGGGCTGTGGTGCTAGGTAGCCGTGTAGACATGCTCTGCTGGGGAGCAGTGTGAACAGGCTCTGCTGGGGAGCGGTGTGAAAAGGCTCTGCTCGAGAGCCAGGCGGGCTGTGGTGCTGGGGGGCACCGTGTGCAGTGCTGGGGAGCCCGGTGTGCTGGGCTGGGGAGCCCGGTGTGCTGGGCTGTGGTGCTGGGGAACCGTGTGGACAGGCTCTGCTGGAGAGCGGAGTGAACAGGCTCTGATGGAGAGCCATGCGGGCTGTGGTGCTGGGAAGACTCGTGTGCTGTGCTGGGGAGCCCGTTGAGCTGGGCTGTGGAGCCCGGTGTGGTGGGCTGTGGTGCTGGGGAGCCGTGTGGACAGGCCCTGCTGGGGAGTGGTTTGAACAGGCTCTGCTCGAGTACCAGGCGGGCTGTGGTGCTGGGGGGCCCCGTGTGCAGTGCTGGAGAGCCCGGTGAGCTGGGCTGTGGTGCTGGGGAGCCGTGTGGACAGGCTCTGCTGGGGAGTGGTTTGAAATGGGTCTGCTGGAATGCCAGGCGGGCTGTGGTGCTGGGGGCCCCCGTGTGCTGTGCTGGGGAGCCCGGTGAGCTGGGCTGAGGAGCCTGGTGTGTTGGGCTGTGGTGCTGGGGAGCCGTGTGGACAGGCTCTGCTGGGGAGTGGTTTGAAAAGGGTCTGCTGGATTGCCAGGCGGGCTGTGGTGCTGGGGGCCCCCGTGTGCTGTGCTGGGGAGCCCGGTGAGCTGGGCTGAGGAGCCCGGTGTGCAAGGCTGTGCTGCTGGGGAGCCGTGTGTACAGGCTCTTCTGGGGAGTGGTTGGAACAGGCTCTGCTGGACAGCCAGGCGGGCTGTGGTGCTGAGGGGCCCCGTGTTCTGTGCTGGGGAGCCCGGTGAGCTGGGCTGGGAGCCCGGTGTGCTGGGCTGTGCTGATGGGGAGCCGTGTGGACAGGCTCTGCTGGGGAGCGGTGTGAAAAGGCTCTGCTGGAGAGCCAGGCGGGCTGTGGTGCTGGGGGGCCCCGTGTGCTGTGCTGGGGAGCCCGTTGAGCTGGGCTGGGGAGCCCGGTATGCTGGGCTGTGCGGCTGGGGAGCCGTGTGGACAGGCATTGCCGGGGAGTGGTTTGAAAAGGATCTGCTGGACAGCCAGGCGGGCTGTGGTGCTGGGTGGCCCCGTGTGCCGTGCTCGGGAGCCCGGTGAGCTGGGCTGGGGAGCCCGGTGTGCTGGGCTGTGGTTCTGGGGAGCGGTGTGAAATGGCTCTGATGGAGAGCAAGGCGGGCTGTGGTGCTGGGGGGCCCCTAGTGCTGTGATGGAGAGCCCGTTGAGCTGGGCTTCGGAGACCGGTGTGCTGGGCTGTGCTGCTGGGGAGCCGTGTGGACAGGCTATGCTGGGGAGCGGTCTGAAAAGGCTCTGATGGAGAGCCAGGCGGGCTGTGGTGCTGGGTAGCCAAGTGTGCTGTGCTGGTGAGCCCGGTGAGCTGGGCTGGGGAGCCCGGTGTAATGTGCTATGGTGCTGGGGAGCCGTGTAGAAAGGCTCTGCTGGGGAGCGGTGTGAACATGCCCTGATGGAGAGCCAGGTGGGCTGTGGTTTTCGGGGCCCCCGTGTGCTGTGCTGGGGAGCCCGGTTAGATGGGCTGGGGAGCCCGGTGTGCTGGGCTGTGCTGCTGTGGAGCCGTGTAGAAAGGCTCTGCTGGGGAGCGGTGTGAACAGGCTCTGATGGAGAGCCAGGCGGGCTGTGGTTCTGGGGGCCCCCGTGTGCTGTTCTGGGGTGCCCGGTTAGCTGGGCTGGGGAGCCCGGTGGGCTGGGCTGGGGAGCCCGGTGTGCTGGGCTGTGCTGCTGGGGGCCCAGGTGTGCTGTGCTGCGGAGCACGGTGAGCTGGGCTGGGGAGCCCGGTGGGCTGGGCTATGCTTCTGGGGAGCCGTGTAGAAAGGCTCTGCTGGGAGCGGTGTGAACAGGCACTGCTGGGGAGTGGTTTCAAAAGACTCTGCTGGAGAGCCAGGCGGGCTGTGGTGCTGGGGGGCCCCGTGTGCCTTGCTGGGTAGCCCGGTGAGATCGGCTGTGGAGCCCGGTGTGCTTGGCTGTGCTGCTGGGGAGCCCTGTGACAGGCTCTACTGTGGAGCGGTGATAAAAGGCTCTGCTGGAGAGCAAGGCGGCCTGTGGTTCTTGGGGCCCCCGTGTGCTGTGCTGGGGAGCCCGTTGAGCTGGGCTGGGGAGCCCGGTTTCCTAGGGTGTGCTGCTGGGGAGCCGTGTGGACCGGCTCGGCTGAGGAGCGGTGTGAACAGGCTCTGATGGAAAGCTAGGTGGGCTGTGGTGTTGGGGGTCCCCGTGTGCTGTGCTGGGGGCCCCCGTGTGCTGTGCTGGGGAGCCCGGTGTGCTGGGCTGTGCTGCTGGGGAGCCTTGTGGATAGGCTCTGCTGGGTAGTGTTTTGAACAGGCTCTGCTGGAGAGCCAGGCGGGCTGTGTTGCTGGGGGCCCCCGTGTGCTGTGCTGGGGAGCCCGGTGTCCTGGGCTGTGGTGCTGGGGGGCCCCGTGTGCTGTGCTGCGGAGCCCGGTGATATCGGCTATGGAGCCCGGTGTGCTGGGCTGTGCTGCTGGGGAGCGGTGTGAAGAGGCTCTGCTGGAGAGCCAGGCGGGCTGTGGTGCCGGGGGCCCTCGTGTGCTGTGCTGCGGAGCCCGGTGAGATCGGCGGGGGAGGCCAGTGTGCTGGGCTGTGGTGCTGGGGAGCCGTGTGGACAGGCTCTGCTCGGGAGTGGTTTCAATAGGCTCTGCTGGGGAGTGGTGTGAACAGGCCATGATGGAGAGCCAGGCGGGATGTGGTGCTGCTGGCCGCCGTGTGCTGTGCTGGGTAGCCCGGTGAGCTTGGCCGGGGAGCCCGCTTTGCTAGGCTGTGCTGCTGGAGAGCCGTGTGGACAGGGTCTGCTGGGGAGTGGTTTGAACAGGCTCTGCTGGGGAGCCAGGCGAGTTGTGGTGCTGGGGGGCCCCGTGTGCTGTGCTGGGGAGCCCGGTGAGCTGTGCTGGGGGCCCCCCTGTGCTGTGCTGGGTAGGCCGGTGTGCTGGGCTTTTCTGCTGGGGAGCCGTGTGGAAAGGCTCTGCTGGGGAGCCAGGCGGGCATTGGTGCTGGGGGGCCCGGTGTGCTGTGTTAGGGATTCCGGTGTGCTGGGCTGTGGTGCTGGGGAGCCGTGTAGAAGGGCTCTGCTGCGGAGCGGTGTGAACAGGCTCTGATGGAGAGCCAGGCGGGCTGTGGTGCTGGGGGTCCCCGTGTGCTGTGCTAGGGAGCCCGTTGGGCTGGGCTGTGGAGCCCGGTGTGCTGGGCTGTGGTGCTGGGGAGCCGTGTGGACAGGCTCTGCTGGGGAGTGGTTTGAACAGGCTCTGCTGGAGAGCCAGGCGGGCTGTGGTGCTGTGGGGCCCCGTGTGCTGTGCAGGGGAGCCCGGTGTGCTGGGCTGTGCTGCTGGTGAGCCGCGTGGACAGGCTCTGCTGGGGAGCGGTGTGAACAGGCTCCGCTGGAGAGCCAGGCGGGCTGTGGTTCTGGGGGGACCCGTGTGCTGTGCTGGGGAGCCCGTTGAGCTGGGCTTCGGAGCCCTGTGTGTTGGGCTGTTGTGCTGGGGAGCCCTGTAGACAGGCTCTGCTGGGGAGTGGTTTGAACAGGGTCTGCTGGATTGCCAGGTGGGCTGTGGTGCTGGGGGCCCCCGTGTGCTGTGCTGGGGAGCCCGGTGAGCTGGGCTGGGTAGGCCAGTGTGCTGGGCTGTGCTGCTGGGGAGCCGTGTGTACCGGCTCTGCTTGGGAGTGGTTTGAACAGGCTTTGCTGGAGAGCCAGGCGGGCCGTGGTGCTGGGGGGCCCGGTGTGTTGTGCTGGGGAGGCCAGTGTGCTGGGCTGTGCTGCTGGGGAGCCGTGTTGACAGGATCTGCTGGGGAGCGGTTTGAACAGGCTCTGATGGAGAGCCAGGCTGGTTGTGCTGCGGTGTGCTGGGCTGTGCTGCTGGGGAGCCGTGTAAAGAGGCTCTGCTGGAGAGCCAGGCGGGCTGTGGTGCTGGGGGCCCCCGTGTGCAGTGCTGGTGATCCCGGTGTGCTGGGCTGTGCTGCTGGGGAGCCGTTTGGACAGGCTCTGCTGGGGAGCCAGGCGGGCATTGGTGCTGGGGGGCCCGGTGTGTTGTGCTGGGGAGCCCGGTGTGCTGGGCTGTGGTGCTGGGGAGCTGTGTAGACAGGCTCTTCTGCGGAGCGGTGTAAACATTCTCTGATGGAGAGCCAGGCGGGCTGTGGGGCTGGGGGCCCCCGTGTGCTGTGCTGGGGTACCCGGTGAGCTGGACTGGGGATCCTGGTGTGCTGTGCTGTGGTGCTGTTGAGCCGTGTGGACAGGCTCTGCTGGGGAGTGGTTTGAAAAGGCTCTGCTGGACAGCCAGGCGGGCTTTGGTGCTGGGGGCCCCCGTGTGCTGTACTGGGGAGCCCTGTGAGCTGGGCTTAGGAGCCCGGGGTGCTGGGCTGTGGTGCTGGGGAGCCGTGTGGACAGGCTCTGCTGGGGAGTGGTTTCAATAGGCCCTGCTGGGGAGTGGTGTGAACATGCCATGATGGAGAGCCAGGCGGGATGTGGTGCTGGTGGCCCCCGTGTGCTGTGCTGGGGAGCCCGGTGAGGTTCGCCGGGGATCCTGGTGTGCTGTGCTGTGGTGCTGTTGAGCCGTTTGCACAGGCTCACTTGGGTAGTGGTTTCAAAAGGATCTGCTGGAGAGCCAGGCGGACTGTGGTGCTGGGGGGCCCCATGTGCCGTGATCGGGAGCCCGGTGAGCAGGGCTGGGGAGCCTGGTGTGCTGGGCTGTTCTGCTGGGGAGCGGTGTAGACAGGCTCTGCTAGGGAGCGGTGTGAAGAGGCTCTGCTCGAGAGCCAGGCGGGCTGTGGTGCTGGGGGGCCCCGTGTGCAGTGCTGGAGAGCCCGGTGAGCTGGGCTGTGGTGCTGGGGAGCCGTGTGGACAGGCTCTGCTGGGGAGCGGTGTGAAATGGCTCTGATGGACAGCCAGGCGGGCTGTGGTTCCGGCGGGCCCCGTGTGCTGTGCTGTTGAGCCAGTTGAGCTGGGCTTCGGAGCCCGGTGTGTTGGGCTGTGGTGCTGGGGAGCCGTGTGGACAGGCTCTGCTTCGGAGTGGTTTGAACAGGGTCTGCTGGATTGCCAGGCGGGCTGTGGTACTGGGGGCTCCCGTGTGCTGTGCTGGGGAGCCCGGTGAGCTTTGTTGAGGAGCCCGGTGTGCTGGGCTGATGTGCTGGGGAGCCGTGTGGACAGGCTCTGCTGGGGAGTGGTTTGAATAGGCTCTGATGGAGAGCCAGGCGGGCTGTGGTGCTGGGGGGCCACGTGTGCTGTGCTGGGGAGCCCGGTGGGATGGGCCGGGGAGCCCGGTGTGATGGGCTGTGCTGCTGGGTAGCCGTGTGGACAGGCTCTGCTGGCGAGTGGTTTTAACAGGCTCTGCTTGAGAGCCAGGCGGGATGTGGTCCTGGGAGGCCCCGTGTGCTGTTCTTGGGTGCCTGGTGTGCTGGGCTGTGCTGCTGGGTAGCCGTGAGGACAGGCTCTGCTAGGGGAGCGGTGTGAACAGGCTCTGATGGAGAGCCAGGCGGGCTGTGGTGCTGGGGGCCCCCGTGTGCTGTGCTGGGGAGCCTGTTGAGCTGGGCTGGGAAACCCGGTGTGATGGGCTGTTCTGCTGGGGACCCGTGTGGACAGGCTCTGCTGGGGTGCCTTGTGGACAGGCTCTGCTGGGGAGCGTTGTGAACAGGCTCTGATGGAGAGCCAGGCCGGCTGTGGTGCTGGAGGGGCCCGTGTGCTTTGCTGGGGATCTCGTTGAGCTAGGCTGGGGAGCCCGGTGTGCTGGGCTGTGCTGCTGGGGAGCCATGTGGACAGGCTCTGCTGGGGAGTGGTTTGAACAGGCTCTGATTGAGAGCCAGGCGGGCTGTGTTGCTGGGGGCCCCAATGTGCTGTGCTGGGGATCCCGGTGTGCTGGGCTGTGGTGCTGGGGAGAAGCGTGGAAAGGCTCTGCTGGGGAGCGGTGTGAACAGGCTCTGCTGGATAGCCAGGCGGGCTGTGTTGCTGGGGGCCCCCATGTGCTTTGCTGGGGATCCCGGTGTGCTGGGCTGTGGTGCTGGGGAGCCGTGTGGACAGGCTCTCTTGGGGACTGGTTTGAACAGGCTGTGCTGTGGAGCGGAGTGAACAGGCTCAGATGGAGAGCCAGGCGGGCTGTGGTGCTGAAGTTCCCCCGTGTGCTGTGCTCGGGAGCCCAGTGTACTGGGATGGGGAGCCCCGTGTGCTGGGCTGTGGTGCTGGGCAGCCCGGTGTTCTGGGCTGTGGTGCTGGGGAGCCGTGTGGAAAGGCTCTTCTGGGGGGCGGTGTGGACAGGCTCTGCTGGAAAGCCAGGCGGGCTGTGCTGCGGTGTGCTAGGCTGTGCTGCTGCGGAGCCGTGTAGACAGGCTCTGCTCTGGAGCCATTCGGGCTGTGGTGCTGGTGGGCCCCGTCTGCTGTGCTGGGGAGCCCGGTGTTCTGGGCTGAGCTGCTGGGGTGCCGTGTGTAGAGGGTCTGCTGGGAAGCGGTGTGAAAAGGCTCTGATGAAGAGCCAGGCGGGCTGTGGTGCTGGGGGGGCCCAGTGTGCTGTGCTCGGTAGCCCGGTTACCTGGGCTGCGGGGCCCGCTGTGCTGGGCTGAACTGCTGGGGTGCCGTGTGGACAGGGTCTGCTGGGAAGCGGTGTTAACAGGCTCTGATGGAGAGCTGGGCTGGCTGTGGTGCTGGGGGCCCCCGTGTGTTGTGCTCGGTAGCCCGGTGAGCAGGGATGGGGAGCCCGGAATGCTGGGCTGAGCTGCTGGGGTGCCGTGTGGACAGGGTCTGCTGGGAAGCGGTGTGAAAAGGCTCTGATGGAGAGCCAGGCGGGCTGTGGTGCTGGGGGGCCCCGTGTGCTGTGCTGGGGAGCCCGTTGAGCTGGGCTTCGGGGAGCCCGGTGTCCTGGGCTGTGCTGCTGGGGAGCCCTGTGTACAGGCTCTGCTGGGGAGTTGTGTGAACAGGCTCTCCTGGAGAGCCAGGCCGGCTGTGGTGCTGGGGGCCCCCGTGTGCTGTGCTGGGGAGTCCGGTGAGGTGGCCTGGGGAGCCCGGTGAGCTGGGCTGTGCTGCTGGGTAGCCGTGTGGACAGGCTCTGCTGGGGAATGGTTTGAACAGGCTCATCTGGAGAGCAAGGCGGGCTGTGGTGCTGGGGGCCCCCGTGTGATGTCCCGGGTAGCCCGGTGAGCTGGGCTGGGGAGCCCGGTGTGCTGTGCTGTGGTGCTGGGGACAGGTTTGAACAGGCTCTGATGGAGAGCCAGGCGGGCTCTGGTGCTGGGGGGCCCCGTGTGTTGTGCTGGGGAGCCTGGTGAGCTGGGCTTGAAAGCCCGGTGTGCTGGGCTGTGGTGCTGGGTTGCCGTGTGGACAGGCTCTGCTGGGGAGCGGTGTGAACAGGCTCTGATGGAGAGTCAGGCGGGCTGTGGTGCTGGGGAGCCGTGTAGACAGGCTCTGATGGAGAGCCAGGCGGGCTGTGGTGATGGGGGGCCCCGTGTGCTGTGCTGGGGAGCCCGTTGAGCTGGGCTTCGGATCCCGGTGTGTTGGGCTGTGGTGCTGGGGAGCCGTGTGGACAGGCTCTGCAGGGGAGTGGTTTGAACAAGCGCTGCTGGATATCCAGGCGGGCTGTGGTGCTGGGGGCCCGTGTGCTGTGCTGGGGATCTCGTTGAGCTTGGCTGGGACAGCCCGGTGTGCTGGGCTGTGATGCTGGGGAGCCGTGTGGACAGGCACTGCTGGGGAGTGGTTGAAACAGGCTCTGCTCGAGACCCAGGCGGTCTGTGGTGCTGGGGGGCCCGTGTGCTGTGCTGGGGATCTCGTTGAGCTGGGTTGGGGAGCCCGGTGTGCTGGGCTGTGATGCTGGGGAGCCGTGTGGACAGGCTCTGCTGGGGAGTGGTTTGAAGAGGCGCTGCTGGATAGCCAGGCGGGCTGTGGTGCTGGGGGCCCCCGTGTGCTGTGCTGCTGAGCCCGTTGAGCTGGGATGGGGTGCCCGGTGTGCTGGGCTGTGGTGCTGGAGAGCCGTGTGGACAGGCTCTTCTGGGGAGCCGTGTGGACAGGCTCTGCTGGCGAGTGGTTTGAACAGCCTCATCTGGGGAGCGGAGCGAACAGGCTCTGATGGAGAGCCAGGCGGGCTGTTGTGCTGGGAAGCCCCGTGTGCTGTGCTGGGGGATCCCATGTGCTGTGCTTGGGAGCCCGTTGAGCTGGGCTGGGGAGCCCGGTGTGCTGGGCTGTGGTGCTGGGGAGCCGTGTGGACAGGCTCTGCAAGGGAGCGGTGTGAACAGGCTCTGATGGAGAGCCAGGCGGGATGTGGTGCTGGGGGGCCCCGTGTGCTGTTCTTGGGTTCCTGGTGTGCTGGGCTGTGGTGCTGGGGAGCCGTGTGGACAGGCTCTGCTAGGGAGCGGTGTGAACAGGCTCTGATGGAGAGCCAGGCGGGCTGTGGTGCTGGGGGCCCCCGTGTGCTGTGCTGGGGAGCCTGTTGAGCTGGGCTGGGAAACCAGGTGTGCTGGGCTGTTCTGCTGGGGAGCCGTGTGGACAGGCTCTGCTGGGGTGCCTTGTGGACAGGCTCTGCTGGGGAGCGTTGTGAACAGGCTCTGATGGAGAGCCAGGCCGGCTGTGGTGCTGGAGGGGCCCGTGTGCTTTGCTGGGGATCTCGTTGAGCTAGGCTGGGGAGCCCGGTGTGCTGGGCTGTGCTGCTGGGGAGCCATGTGGACAGGCTCTGCTGGGGAGTGGTTTGAACAGGCTCTGATTGAGAGCCAGGCGGGCTGTGTTGCTGGGGGCCCCAATGTGCTGTGCTGGGGATCCCGGTGTGCTGGGCTGTGGTGCTGGGGAGAAGCGTGGAAAGGCTCTGCTGGGGAGCGGTGTGAACAGGCTCTGCTGGATAGCCAGGCGGGCTGTGTTGCTGGGGGCCCCCATGTGCTTTGCTGGGGATCCCGGTGTGCTGGGCTGTGGTGCTGGGGAGCCGTGTGGACAGGCTCTGCTGAGGAGAGTTTTGTAAAGGCTCTGATGGAGAGGCAGGCGGGCTGTTGTGCAGGGAAGCCCCGTGTGCTGTGCTGGGGGGGCCCGTGTGCTGTGCTGGGGGGCCCCGTGTGCTGTGCTGGGGAGCCCGTTGAGCTGGGCTGGGGAGCCCGGTGTGCTCGGCTGTGGTGCTGGGGAGCCGTGTGGACTGGCTCTGCTGGGGGAGTGGTTTGAACAGGCTCTGATCGAGAGCCAGGTGGGCTGTGGTGCTGGGCGGCCCCGTGTGCTGTGCTGGGGAGCCCGTTGAGCTGGGCTTCAGAGCCCGGTGTGTTGGGCTGTGGTGCTGGGGAGCCGTGTGGACAGGCTTTGCTGGGGAGTGGTTTGAAAAGGGTCTGCTGGATTTCCAGGCGGGCTGTGGTGCTGGGGGCCCCCGTGTGCTGTGCTGGGGAGCCCCGTGAGCTGGGCTGAGGAGCCCGGTGTGCAAGGCTGTGCTCCTGGGGAGCCGTGTGTACAGGCTCTGCTGGGGAGTGGTTTGAACAGGCTCTGCTGGAGAGCCAGGCGGGCTGTGGTGCTGAGGGGCCCCGTGTTCTGTGCTGGGGAGCCCAGTGAGCTGGGCTGGGGAGCCCGGTGTGCTGGGCCGTGCTGCTGGGGAGCCGTGTGGACAGGCTATGCTGGGGAGCGGTGTGAAAAGGCTCTGATGGAGAGCCAGGAGGGCTGTAGTGCTGGGGGCCCCCGTGTGCTGAGCTGGGGAGCCCGGTGAGCTGGGCTGTGCTGCTGGGGAGCCGTGTGGGCCGGCTCTGCTGGGGAGTGGTTTGAACAGGTTCTGCTGGAGAGCCAGGCGGGCTGTTGTGCTGGGTGCCCCCGTTAGCTGTGCTGGGGAACCCGGTGTGCTGGGCTGTGCTGCTTGGGAGCCGTGAGAACAGGTTCTGTTGGGGAGTGTTTTGAACATGCTAAGCTGGAGAGCCAGGCGGGCTGTGGTGCTGGGGGGCCCCGTGTGCTGTGCTGGGGAGCCCGGTGTGCTGGGCTGTGGTGCTGGGGAGCGGTGTGGACAGGCTCTGCTGGGGAGCGGTGTGAAAAGGCTAAGCTGGAGAGCCAGGCGGGCTGTGGTGCTGGGGGCCCCTGTGTGCTGTGCCGGGGAGCCCGGTGAACTGGGCTGGGGAGCCCGGTGTGCTGGGCTGTGGTGCTGGGGAGCCGAGTGGACAGGCTCTGCTGGGGAGCGGTTTGAACAGACTCTGATGGAGAACAAGGCGCGCTGTGTTGCTGGGGGCCCCCCTGTGCTGTGCTGGGGAGCCCGGTGAGCTGGGCTGGGGAGCCCGGTGTGCTGGGCTGTGTTGCTGGATTGCCGTGTGGACAGGCTCTGCTGGGGAGTGGTGTGAACAGGCTCTGATGGAGAGCCAGGCTTGCTGTGGTGTTGGGGGCCCCCGTGTGCTGTGCTGGGGGCACCCGTGTGCTGTGCTGCGGAGCCCGGTGATATCGGCTATGGAGCCCGGTCTGCTGGGCTGTGCTGCTGGGGAGCCGTGTGGACAGGCTCTGCTGGCGAGTGGTGTGAACAGGCGCTGATGGAGAGCCAGGCTTGCTGTGGTGTTGGGGGACCCCGTGTGCTGTGCTGGGGGCCCCCGTGTGCTGTGCTGGGGAGCCCGGTGTGCTGGGCTCTGCTACTGGGGAAGCGTGTGGACAGGCTCTGCTGGGGAGTGTTTTGAAAAGGCTCTGCTGGAGAGCCAGGCGGGCTGTGTTGCTGGGGGCCCCCGTGTGCTGTTCTGGGGAGCCTGGTGTGCTGGTCTGTGGTGCTGGGGGGCCCCGTGTGCTGTGCTGGGGAGCCCGGTGAGCTTGGCCGGGGAGTCCGGTGTGCTGGGCTGTGGTGCTGGGTAGCCGTGTAGACAGGCTCTGCTGCAGAGCGGTGTGAACAGGCTCTGATGGAGAGCCAGGCGGGCTGTGGAGCTGGGGACCCCCGTGTGCTGTGCTGGGAGGCCCGGTGAGCTGGACTGGGGAGCCCGGTGAGCCTGGCTGTTGTGCTGGGGAGCCGTGTAGACGGGCTCTGCTGGGGAGCGGTGTGAACAGGCTCTAGTGGAGAGCCAGCCGGAATGTGGTGCTGGGGGACCCCGTGTGCTATGCTGGGGAGAACGTTGAGCTGGGCTGGGGAGCCCGGTGTGCTTATCTGTGGTGCTGGTGAGCCGTGTGGACAGGGTCAGCTGGGGAGCGGTTTGAACAGGCTCTTCTGGAGAGCCAGGCGGGCTGTGGTGCTGGAGGCCCCCGTGTGCTGTGCTGGGGAGTCCGGTGAGCTGGGCTGTTGTGCTGGGGAGCCGTGTAGACAGGCTCTCCTGGAGAGCCAGGCGGGCTGTGGTGCTGCCGGCTCCCGTTTGCTGTGCTGGGGATCCCGGTGAGCTGGGCTGTGCTGCTGGGGAGCCGTGTGGACAGGCTCTGCTGGGGAATGGCTTGAACAGGCTCTTCTGGAGAGCCAGGCGGGCTGTGGTGCTGGGGGCCCCCGTGTGATGTCCCAGGGAGCCCGGTGAGCTGGGCTGGGGAGCCCGGTGTGCTGGGCTGTGCTGCTGGGGAGCCGTGTGGACAGGGTCTGCTGGGAAGCGGTGTGAAAAGGCTCTGATGATGAGCCAGTTGGGCTGTGGTGCTGGGGGGCCCCCGTGTTCTGTGCTCGGTAGCCCGGTGAGCTGGGCTGCGGGGCCCGGTGTGCTGGGCTGAGCTGCTGGGGTGCTGTGTGGTCAGGGTCTGCTGGGAAGTGGTGTTAAAAGGTTCTGATAAAGAGCCGGGCCGGCTGTGGTGCTTGAGGCCCCCGTTTGCTGTGCTCGGTAGCCCGGTGAGCTGGGCTGCGGAGCCCGGTGTGCTGGGCTGAGCTGCTGGGGTGCCGTGTGGACAGGTTCTTCTGGGGAGCGGTGTGAACAGGCTCTGATGGAGAGACAGGCGGGCTGTGGTGCTGGGGGGCACCGTGTTCTGTGCTGGGGAGCCCGGTGAGCTGGGCTTGGGAGCCCGGTGTGCTGGGCTGTGGTGCTGGGGAGCCTTGTGGACAGGCTCTGCTGGGGAGCGGTGTGAACAGGCTCTGATGGAGAGACAGGCGGGCAGTGGTGCTGGGGGCCCCGGTGTGCTGTGATGGGGAGCCCGGTGAGCAGGGCTGGAGAGCCAGGTGTGCTGGACTGTGGTGCTGGGGAGCCGTGTGGACAGGCTCTACTGGGGAGCGTTGTGAAAAGGTTCTGATGGAAAGCCAGGGGGGCTGTGGTGCTGGGGGGCCCCGTGTGCTGTGCTGGGGAGCCCGGTGAGCTGTGCTGGGGGCCCCCCTGTGCTGTGCTGGGTAGGCCGGTGTGCTGGGCTTTTCTGCTGGGGAGCCGTGTGGAAAGGCTCTGCTGGGGAGCCAGGCGGGCATTGGTGCTGGGGGGCCCGGTGTGCTGTGTTAGGGATTCCGGTGTGCTGGGCTGTGGTGCTGGGGAGCCGTGTAGAAGGGCTCTGCTGCGGAGCGGTGTGAACAGGCTCTGATGGAGAGCCAGGCGGGCTGTGGTGCTGGGGGCCCCCGTGTGCTGTGCTGGGGGGCCCGGTGAGCTGGGCTGGGGATCCCGGTGTGCTGTGCTGTGGTGCTGGGGAGCTTTGTAGAAAGGCTTTGCTGGGGAGTGGTGTTAACAGGCTCTGCTGGAGAGCCAGTCGGGCTGTGGTGCTGGGGGCTCCCGTGTGCTCTGCTGGGGAGCACGGTGAGCTGGGCTGTGCTGCTGGGGAGCCGTGTGGACAGGCTCTTCTGCTGAATGGTTTGAACAGGCTCTTCAGGAGAGCCAGGCGGGCTGTGATGCTGGGGGCCCCCGTGTGATGTCGCGGGGTGCCCGGTGACCTGGGCTGTGGAGCCCGGTGTGCTGGGCTGTGCTGCTGGGGAGCAATGTGTGGACAGTCTCTGCTGGGGAGTGGTTTGATAAGGCTCTGATTGAGAGCCAGGCGGGCTGTGGTGCAGGGGGGGACCGTGTGCTATACTGGAAGCCCGTTGAGCTGCTGCTGGGGAGCCCAGTGTGCTGGGCTGTGGTGCTGGGGAGCCGTGTGGACAGGCTCTGTTGGGGAGTGGTTTGAACAGGCTCTGATGGAGAGCAAGGCGGGCTGTGGTGCTGGGGGGCCCGGTGTGCTGGGCAGAGGAGCCCGGTGTGCTGGGCTGTGCTGCTGGGGAGCCGTGTAGACAGGCTCTGCTGGGGAGCGGTGTGAACAGGCTCTGCTGGAGAGCCAGGCGGGCTGTGGTGCTGGGGGTCCCGGTGTGCTGTGCTGGGGAGCCCGGTGAGCTGGGCTGGGGAGCCCGGTTTGCTGGGCTTTTGTGCTGGGGAGCCGTGTAGACAAGCTCTGCTGCGGAGGGGTGTGAACAGGCCCTGATGGAGAGCCAGGCGGGCTGTGGTGCTGGGGGCCCCCGTGATCTGTGCTCAGGAGCCCGGTGAGTTGGGAAGGGGATCCCTGTGTTCTTGGTTGTGGTGATGGGGAGCCGTGTAGACAGGCTGTGCTGTTGAGCGGTGTGAACAGGCTCTGATGGAGAGCCAGGCGGGCTGTGGTGCTGGGGGCCCCCGTGTGCTGTACTCGGGAGCCAAGTGAGCTGGGCTTCGGAGCCCAGTGTGCTGGGCTGTGGTGCTGTGAAGCCGTGCGGCCAGGCTCTGCTGGGGAGAGGGTTGAACAGGCTCTGATGGAGAGCCAGGAGGACTGTTGTGCTGGGAAGCCCCGTTTGCTGTGCAGGGGGGGCTCGTGTGCTGTGCTGGGGAGCCCGTTGAGTTGGGCTGGGGAGCCCGGTGTGCTCGGCTGTGGTGCTGGGGAGCCGTGTGGACAGGCTCTGCTGGGGAGAGGGTTGAGCAGGCTCTGATGGAGAGCCAGGCGGGCAGTGGTTCTGGGGGGCCCCGTGTGCTGTGCTGGGGAGCCCGTTGAGCTGGGCTGGGGAGCCCAGTGTGCTGGGCTGTGGTGCTGGGCGGTCCCGTGTGCTGTGCTGCGGAGCCCGGTGAGATCGGCTGTGGAGCCTGGTGTGCTGGGCTGTGCTGCTGGGGAGCCGTGTGGACAGGCTCAGCTGGGTAGCGGTGTGAAGAGGCTCTGCTGGAAAGCCAGGTGGGCTGAGGTGCTGGGGGGCCCCGTGTGCTGTGCTGGGGAGCCCGGTGAGCTGGGCTTGGGAGGCCAGTGTGCTGGGCTGTGCTGCTGGGGAGCCGTGTGGACCGGCTCTGCTTGGGAGTGGTTTGAACAGGCTCTGCTGGACAGCCAGGCGGGCTGTGGTGCTGGGGTGCCCCGTGTGGTGTGCTGGGGAGCCCGTTGAGCTGGGCTGGGGAGCCCGGTGTGCTGGGCTGTTGTGCTTGGGAGCCGTGTGGACAGGCTCTGATGGAGAACCAGCCGGGCTGTGGTGCTGGGGGTCCCCGTGTTCCATGCTGGGCAGCCCGTTGAGCGTGGCTGGGGAACAAGTTGTGCTGGGCAGTGGTGCTGGGGAGCCGTGTAGACAGGCTCTGTCGGGGAGCCGTGTGAACAGGCTCTGCTGGAGAGCAACGCGGGCTGTGGTGCTGGGGGCCCCCGTGTGCTGTGCTGGGGAGCCCGGTGAGCTGGGCTGGGGAGCCCGGTGTGCTGGGTTGTGGTGTTGGGGAGCCGTGTAGACAGGCTCTGCTGGGGAGCGGAGTGAACAGGCTTTGCTGGGGAGCGGTGTGAACAGTCTCTGATGGAAAGCCAGGCTGGCTGTGTTGCTGGGGGCCCCCGTGTGCTGTGCTGGGGAGCACGGTGAGCTGGGCTGGGGAGCCCGGTGTGCTGGGCTGGGGAGCCCGGTGTGCTGGGCTGTGGTGCTGGGGGGCCCCGTGTGCTGTGCTGCGGAGCCCGGTGAGATCGGCTATGGAGCCCGGTGTGCTGGGCTGTGCTGTTCGGGAGCCGTGTGGACAGGCTCTGCTGGGGAGTGGTGTGAACAGGCTCTGATGGAGAGCCAGGTGGGCTGTGGTGCTGGGGGGCCCCGTGTGCTGTGCTGGGGAACCCGGTGTGCTGGGCTGGGCAGCCCGGTGTGCTGGGCTGTGCTGCTGGGGAGCCGTGTGGACAGGATCTGCTGGGGAGCGGTTTGAACAGGCTCTGATGGAGAGCCAGACGGGCTGTGCTGCGGTGTGCTGGGCTGTGCTGCTGGGGAGCCGTGTAGACAGGCTCTGCTGGGGAGCGGTGTGAACAGGCTCTGATGGAGAGCCAGGCGGGCTGTTGTGCTGGGGGGCCCCGTGTGCTGTGCTGGGGAGCCCGGTGTGCTGGGGAGCCGTGTGGACAGGCATTGCTGGGGAGCGGTGTGAACAGGCTCTGATGGAGAGCCAGGCGTCCTGTGGTGATGGGGGCCCCCGTATGCTGTGCCGGGGTGCCCGGTGAGCTGGGCTGGGGAGCCCGGTGTGCTGCGCTGTGGTGTTGGGGAGCCGTGTGGACAGGCTCTGCTGGGGAGCGGTGTGAACAGGCTCTGATGGAGAGCCAGGCGGGCTGTGGTGCTGGGGGTCCCCGTGTGCTGTGCTAGGGAGCCCGTTGGGCTGGGCTGTGGAGCCCGGTGTGCTGGGCTGTGGTGCTGGGGAGCCGTGTGGACAGGCTCTCTTGGGGACTGGTTTGAACAGGCTGTGCTGTGGAGCGGAGTGAACAGGCTCAGATGGAGAGCCAGGCGGGCTGTGGTGCTGAAGTTCCCCCGTGTGCTGTGCTCGGGAGCCCAGTGTACTGGGATGGGGAGCCCCGTGTGCTGGGCTGTGGTGCTGGGCAGCCCGGTGTTCTGGGCTGTGGTGCTGGGGAGCCGTGTGGAAAGGCTCTTCTGGGGGGCGGTGTGGACAGGCTCTGCTGGAAAGCCAGGCGGGCTGTGCTGCGGTGTGCTAGGCTGTGCTGCTGCGGAGCCGTGTAGACAGGCTCTGCTCTGGAGCCATTCGGGCTGTGGTGCTGGTGGGCCCCGTCTGCTGTGCTGGGGAGCCCGGTGTTCTGGGCTGAGCTGCTGGGGTGCCGTGTGTAGAGGGTCTGCTGGGAAGCGGTGTGAAAAGGCTCTGATGAAGAGCCAGGCGGGCTGTGGTGCTGGGGGGGCCCAGTGTGCTGTGCTCGGTAGCCCGGTTACCTGGGCTGCGGGGCCCGCTGTGCTGGGCTGAACTGCTGGGGTGCCGTGTGGACAGGGTCTGCTGGGAAGCGGTGTTAACAGGCTCTGATGGAGAGCTGGGCTGGCTGTGGTGCTGGGGGCCCCCGTGTGTTGTGCTCGGTAGCCCGGTGAGCAGGGATGGGGAGCCCGGAATGCTGGGCTGAGCTGCTGGGGTGCCGTGTGGACAGGGTCTGCTGGGAAGCGGTGTGAAAAGGCTCTGATGGAGAGCCAGGCGGGCTGTGGTGCTGGGTGGCCCCGTGTGCTGTGCTCAGAAGCCCGGTGAGCTGGGCTGCGGAGCCCGGTGTGCTGGGCTGAGCTGCTGGGGTGCAGTGTGGACAGCGTCTGCTGGGGAGCCGTGTGAACAGGCTCTGATGGAGAGCCAGGCGGGCTGTGCTGCGGTGTGCGGGGCTGCTGGGGAGCCGTGTAGAAAGGCACTTCTGGGGAGCTTTGTGAACAGGCTCTAATGGAGAGCCAGGCGGAATGTGGTGCTGGGGGCCCCCGTGTGCTGTACTGGGGAGCCCGGTGAGCTGGGCTGGGGAGCCCGGTGTGCTGGGCTGTGCATCTGGGGAGCCGTGTGGACAGGCTCTGCTGGGGAGCGGTTTCAACAGGCGCTGCTGGAGAGCAAGGCGCGCTGTGTTGCTGGGGGCCCCCGTGTGCTGTGCTGGGGTGCCCGGTGAGCTGGGCTGGGGAGACCGGTGTGCTGGGCTTTTGTGCTTCGGAGCCGTGTAGACAGGCTCTGCTGCGGACGGGTGTGAACAGGTTCTGATGGAGAGCCAGGCGGGCTGTGGTGCTGGGTGGCCCCGTGTGTTGTGCTGCGGAGCCCGGTGAGATCGGCTGTGGAGCCTGGTGTGCTGGGCTGTGCTGCTGGGGAGCCGTCTGGACAGGCTGTGCTGGGGAGCCTTGTGAAGAGGCTCTGCTGGAAAGCCAGGTGGGCTGAGGTGCTGGAGGGCCCCTGTGTTCTGTGCTGGGGAGCCCGGTGAGCTGGGCTTGGGAGGCCAGTGTGCTGGGCTGTGCTGCAGGTGAGCCGTGTGGACCGGCTCTGTTTGGGAGTGGTTTGAACAGGCTCTGCTGGAGAGCCAGGCGGGCCGTTGTGCTGGGGGCCCCCGTGTGCTGTGTTCTGGGGAAGCCGGTGTGCTGTTCTGTGCTGCTGGGGAGCCGTGTGGACCGGCTCTGCTGGAGAGCCAGGCGGGCTGTGGTGCTGGGGGGCCCCGTGTGCTGTCCTGGGGAGCCCGGTTTTCTGGGCTGTGGTGCTGGGGAGCCGTGTAGACGGGCTCTGCTGGGGAGCGGTGTGTACAGGCTCTGATGGATAGCAAGGCGGGCTGTGATGCTGGGGGGACCCGTGTGCTGTGCTGGAGAGCCAGGTGAGCTGGGCTGGGCAGCCAGGTAAGCTGGGCTGTGGTGCTGGGGAGCCGTGTAGACAGGCTCTGCTGCGGAGCGGTGTGAACAGGCTCTGATGTAGAGCCAGGCGGGCTGTGGTGCTGGGGGGCCCCTTGTGCTGTGCTGGGGGGCCCGGTGAGTTGCGTTGGGGAGCCCGGTGTGCTTGGCTGAGCTTCTGGGGTGCCGTGTTGACAGGTTCTTCTGGGGAGTGGTGTGAACAGTCTCTGATGGAGAGACAGGCGGGCTGTGGTGCTGGGGGGCCCCGTGTGCTGTGCTGGGGAGCCCGTTGAGCTGGGCAGGGGAGCCCGGTATTCTGGGCTGTGCTGCTGGGGAGCCGTGTCTAAAGGCATTGGTGGGGAGTGGTTTGAAAAGGATCTGCTGGACAGCCAGGCGGGCTGTGGTGCTGGGTGGGCGCCGTGTGCCGTGCTCGGGAGCCCGGTGAACTGGGCTGTTGAGCCCGGTGTGCTGGGATTTTCTGTTGGGGAGCCGTGTAGACAGGCTTTGCTGGGGAGCAGTGTGAACAGGCTCTGCTGGAGAGCCAGGCGGGCTGTGGTGCTGGGGAGCCCGGTGAGCTGGGCTGGGGAGCCCTGTGAGATCGGCTTGGGAGCCCGTTGTGCTTGGCTGTGGTGCTGGGGAACCCTGTGGACAGGCTCTGCTGGGGAGCGGTGTGAACAGGCTCTGCTGGAGAGCCAGGCGGCCTGTGGTTCTGGGTGCCCCCGTGTCCAGTGCTGGGGAGCCCGGTGTGCTGGGATGTGGTGCTGGGGAGCCGTGTAGACAAGCTCTGCTGGGGAGCGGAGTGAACAGGTTCTGCTGGGGAGCGGTGTGAACAGTCTCTGATGGAGAGCCAGGCCAGCTGTGGTGCTGGGGGCCCCCGTGTGCTGTGCTGGGGAGCCCGGTTGGCTGGGTTGGAGGCCCGGTGTGCAGGGCTGTGCTGCTGGGGAGCCGTGTGGAAAGGCTCTACTGGGGAGCGGTGTGAACATGCTCTGATGGAACGCCAGGCGGGCTGTGGTGCTTGGCGGCCCCGTGTGCTGTGCTGGGGATCCCGGTGAGCTGTGCTGGGGGCCCCCGTGTGCTGTGCTGGGGAGTCCGGTGAGCAGGGCTGGGGAGCCCGGTGTGCTGGGCTGTGGTGCTGGGGGCCCCCGTGTGTTGTGCTGGGGAGCCCGGTGTGCAGGGCTGTGCTGCTGGGGAGCCGTATGGACAGTCTCTTCTGGGGAAATAGTTTGAAATGGCTCTGATGGAGAGCCAGGCGGGCTGTGGTGTTGGGGCCCCCCGTGTGCTTTGCTGGGGAGCCCAGTGAGCTTGGCTGGGGAGCCCGGTGTGCTGGGCTGTGCTGCTGGGTAGCCCTGTAGACAGGCTCTGCTGGGGAGCGTTGTGAACAGGCTCTGATGGAGAGCCAGGTTGGCTGTTGTGCTTGGGGGCCCCGTGTGCTGTGCTGGGGAGCCCGGTGAGCTGGGCTGGGGAGGCAAGTGTGCTGGGCTGTGCTGCTGGGGAGCCGTGTGGACCGGCTCTGCTTGTGAGTGGTTTGAACAGGCTCTGCTGGAGAGGCAGGCGGGCCGTGGTGCTGGGGGCCCCCCGTGTGCTGTGTTGGGGAACCCGGTGTGTTGGGCTGGGGAGGCCGGAGTGCTGGGCTGTGCTGCTGGGGAGCCGTGTTGACAGGATCTGCTGGGGAGCGGTTTGAACAGGCTCTGATGGAGAGCCAGGCGGGCTGTGCTGCTGGGGAGCCTTGTAGACAGGCTCTGCTGGGGAGCGGTGTGAAGAGGCTCTGCTGGAGAGCCAGGCGGGCTGTGGTGCTAGGGGCCCCCGTGTGCTGTGCTGGGGATCCCGGTGTGCTGGGCTGTGCTACTGGGGAGCCGTGTGGACAGGCTCTGCTGGGGAGCCAGGCGGGCATTGGTGATGGGGGGCCCGGTGTTCTGTGCTGGGGAGCCCGGTGTGCTGGGCTGTGGTGCTGGGGAGCCGTGTAGACAGGCTCTGCTGCGGAGCGGTGTGAACAGGCTCTGATAGAGAGCCAGGCTGGCTGTGGAGCTGGTGGCCCACATGTGCTGTGCTGGGGAGCCCGGTGTGCAGGGCTGTGCTGCTGGGGAGCCGTATGGACAGTCTCTGCTGGGGAATGGTTTGAAAAGGTTCTGATGGAGAGCCAGGCGGGCTGTGGTGCTGGGGGCCCCCGTGTGCTGTGCTGGGGAGCCCGGTGAGCTGGGCTGGGGAGCCTGGTGTGCTGGGCTGTGCTGCTGGGTAGCCGTGTGGACAGGCTCTGCTGGGGAGCCTTGTGAAGAGGTTCTGCTGGAAAGCCAGGTGGGCTGAGGTGCTGGGGGGACCCGTGGTCTGTGCTGGGGAGCCCGGTGAGCTTGGCTGGGGAGCCCGGTGTGCTGGGCTCTTCTGCTGGGGAGCCGTGTGGACAGGCTCTGCTAGGGAGCCAGGCGGGCATTGGTGCTGGGGGGCCCCGTGTGCTGTGCTGGGGAGCCCAATGAGCTGGGCAGAGGAGCCCGGTGAGCTTGGCTGTTTTGCTGTGTAGCCGTGTAGACAGGCTCTGCTGGCGAGTGGTTTGAAAAGGCTCTGCTAGAGAGTCAGGCGGGCTGTGGTGCTGGGGGGCCCCGTGTGCTGTGCTGGGGAGCCCGGTGAGCTGTGCTGGGGGCCCCCCTGTGCTGTGCTGGGTAGGCCGGTGTGCTGGGCTTTTCTGCTGGGGAGCCGTGTGGAAAGGCTCTGCTGGGGAGCCAGGCGGGCATTGGTGCTGGGGGGCCCGGTGTGCTGTGTTAGGGATTCCGGTGTGCTGGGCTGTGGTGCTTGGGAGCCGTGTAGAAGGGCTCTGCTGCGGAGCGGTGTGAACAGGCTCTGATGGAGAGCCAGGCGGGCTGTGGTGCTGGGGGCCCCCGTGTGCTGTGCTGGGGAGCCTGTTGAGCTGGGCTGGGAAACCCGGTGTGATGGGCTGTTCTGCTGGGGACCCGTGTGGACAGGCTCTGCTGGGGTGCCTTGTGGACAGGCTCTGCTGGGGAGCGTTGTGAACAGGCTCTGATGGAGAGCCAGGCCGGCTGTGGTGCTGGAGGGGCCCGTGTGCTTTGCTGGGGATCTCGTTGAGCTAGGCTGGGGAGCCCGGTGTGCTGGGCTGTGCTGCTGGGGAGCCATGTGGACAGGCTCTGCTGGGGAGTGGTTTGAACAGGCTCTGATTGAGAGCCAGGCGGGCTGTGTTGCTGGGTGACCCCGTGTGCTGTGAAGGGGATCCCGGTGTGCTGGGCTGTGGTGCTGGGGAGCCGTGTGGACAGGCTCTGCTGAGGAGAGTTTATTACAGGCTCTGATGGAGAGCCAGGCGGGCTGTTGCGCTGGGAGGCCCCGTGTGCTGTGCTGGGGGGGCCCGTGTGCTGTGCTGGGGGGCCCCGTGTGCTGTGCTGGGGAGCCCGTTGAGCTGGGCTGGGGAGCCCGGTGTGCCGGGCTGTGGTGCTGGGGAGCCGTGTGGACAGGCTCTGCTGGGGGAGTGGTTTGAACAGGCTCTGCTTGGGGAGTGGTTTGAACAGGCTCTGCTCGAGAGCCAGGCGGGCTGTGGTGCTGGGGGGCCCCGTGTGCTGTGCTGGGGAGCCCGTTGAGCTGGGCTTCGGAGCCCGGTGTGTTGGGCTGTGGTGCTGGGGAGCCGTGTGGACAGGCTCTGCTGGGGAGTGGTTTGAAAAGGGTCTGCTGGATTGCCAGGCGGGCTGTGGTGCTGGGGGCCCCCGTGTGCTGTGCTGGGGAGACCAGTGAGCTGGGCTGGGGAGTCCGGTGTGCTGGACCGTGCTGCTGGGGAGCCGTGTGGACAGGCTATGCTGGGGAGCGGTGTGAAAAGGCTCTGATGGATAGCCAGGCGGCCTGTAGTGCTGGGGGCCCCCGTGTGCTGCGCTGGGGAGCCCGGTGAGCTGGGCTGTGCTGCCAGGGAGCCGTGGTGACCTGCTCTGCTGGGGAGTGGTTTGAACAGGCTCTGCTGGAGAGCCAGGCGGGCTGTGGTGCTGGGCGCCCCCGTGTGCTGTGCTGGGGAGCCCGGTATACTGGGCTGGGGAGCCCGGTGTGCTGGGCTGTGCTGCTTGGGAGCCGTGAGGACAGGCTCTGTTGGGGAGCGGTGTGAACAGGCTCTGATGGAGAGCCAGGAAAGCTGTGGTGCTGAGGGGCCCCGTGTGCTATGCTGGGGAGCCCGTTGATTTGGGCTGGGGAGCCCGGTGTGCTGGGTGTTGCTGCTGGGGAGCCGTGTGGACAGGCTCTGCTGGCGAGTGGTTTGAACAGGCTCTGTTGGAGAGTCAGGCGGGCTGTGGTGCTGGGGGGCCCCGTGTGCTGTGCTGGGGAGCCCGTTGAGCTGGGCAAGGGAACCCGGTGTGCTGGGCTGTGGTGCTGGGGAGCCGTGTAGACAGGCTCTGCTGGGGAGCCATTCGGGCTGTGGTGCTGGGGGGCCCCGTCTGCTGTGCTGGGGAGCCCGGTGTGCTTGGCTGGGGAGCCCCGTGTGCTCGGCTGTGGTGCTGGGGAGCCCAGTGTGCTGGGCTTTGGTGATGGGGAGCCGTGTAGAAAGGCACTGCTGCGGAGCGGTGTGAACAGGCTCTGATGGAGAGCCAGGCGGACTGTGGTGCTGGGGGCCCCCGTGTCCTGTGCTCGGTTGCCCGGTATGGTGGGCTGCGGAGTCCAGTGTGCTGGGCTGAGCTGCTGGCGTGCTGTGTGGAGAGGGTCTGCTGGGAAGCAGTGGGAACAGGCTCTGATGGAGAGCCAGGCGGGCTGTGCTGCGGTGTGCGGGGCTGCAGGGGAGCCGTGTAGACAGTCTCTTCTGGGGAGCTTTGTGAACAGGCTCTGATGGAGATCCAGGCGGGCTATGGTGCTGGGGGCCCACGTGTGCTGTGCTGGGGAGCCCGGTGAGCTGGGCTGGGGAGCCCGGTGTGCTGGGCTGTGCATCTGGGGAGCCGTGTGGACAGGATCTGCTGGGGAGCGGTTTCAACAGGGTCTGCTGGAGAGCAAGGCGCGCTGTGTTGCTGGGGGCCCCCGTGTGCTGTGCTGGGGAGGCCGGTGAGCTGGGCTGGGGAGCCCGGTGTGCTGGGCTGTGCTGCTTGGGAGCCGTGTGGACAGGCTCTGCTGGGGAGTGGTTTGAACAGGCTCTCTTGGGTACTGGTTTGAACAGGCTCTGCTGGGGAGCCAGGCGGGCTGTGGTGCTGGGGGGCCCCGTGTGCTGTGCTGGGGAGCCCGGTTAGCTGGGCTGGGGAGCCCGGTATGCTGTGCTGTGCTGCTGGGGAGCCGTGTCTAAAGGCATTGCTGGGGAGTGGTTTGAAAAGGATCTGCTGGACAGCCAGGCGGGCTGTGGTGCTGGGGGGGGGCCGTGTGCCGTGCTCGGGAGCCCGGTGAGCTGGGCTGGGGAGCCCGGTGTGCTGGGTTGTGGTGCTGGGGAGCCTTGTGGACAGGCTCCTCTGGGGAGCGGTGTGAACAGGCTCTGATGGAGAGCCAGGCGGGCTGTGGTGCTGGGGGCACCCCTGTGCTGTGATGGGGAGCCCGGTGAGCTGGGCTGGGGAGCCCGGTGTGGAGGGCTGTGGTGCTGGGGCGCCGTGTGGACAGGCTCTGCTGAGGAGCAGGGTGGACAGGCTCTGATGGAGAGCCAGGCGGGCTGTGGTGCTGGGGGGCCCCTTGATCTGTGCTTAGGAGCCCGTTGAGCTGGACTGGGGAGCCCGGTGTTCTGGGCTGTGGTGCTGGGGAGCCGTGTGGACCGGCTCTGCTGGGGAGTGGTTTGAACAGGCTCTGCCGGAGAGCCAGGCGGGCTGTGGTGCTGGGTGCCCCTGTGTGCTGTGCTGGGGAGCCCGGTGAGCTGGGCTGGAGAGCCCGGTGTGCTGGACTATTGTGCTGGGGAGCCGTGTGGACAGGCTCTACTGGGGAGCGTTGTGAAAAAGTTCTGATGGAAAGCCAGGGGGGCTGTGGTGCTGGGGGGCACCGTGTGCTGTGCTGGGGAGCCCGGTGAGCTGTGCTGGGGGCCCCCGTGTGCTGTGCTGGGGAGCCCGGTGAGCAGGGCTTGGGAGCCCGGTGTGCTGGGCTGTGGTGCTGGGGAGCAGTGTGGAAAGGCTCTGCTGGGGAGCGGTGTGAACAGGCTCTGATGGAGAGCCAAGTGGGCTGTGGTGCCGGGGGCCCCCGTGTGCTGTTCTGGGGAGCCCGGTGAGCTGGGCTGGGGAGCCCGGTGTGCTGGGCTGTGGTGCTGGGGAGCCGTGTAGACAGGCTCTGCTGGTCAGCGGTGTGAACAGGCTCTGCTGGAGAGCCAGGCTGGCTGTGGTGCTGGGGGCCCCCGTGTGCTGTGCTGGCGTACCCGGCGTGCTGGGCTGTGCTGCTGGGGAGCCGTGTGGACAGGCTCTGCTGGGGAGCGGGGTGAACTGGCTCTGCTGGAGAACCAAGCGGGCTGTGGTGCTGGGGGCCCCCGTGTGCTGTGCTGGGGAGCCCGGTGAGGTGGGCTTGGGAGCCCGGTGTGCTGGGCTGTGGTCCTGGGCAGCCGTGTGAAAATTCTCTTCTGGAGAGCAACGCGGGCTGTGGTGCTGGGGGCCCCCGTGTGCTGTGCTGGGGAGGCCGGTGAGCTGGGCCGGGGAGCCCGGTGTGCTGGGCTGTCCTGCTTGGGAGCCGTGTTGTAAGGCTCTGCTGTTGAGTGCTTTGAACAGGCTCTGATGGAGAGCCAGGCGGGCTGTGGTGCTGGGGGGCCCCGTGTGCTGTGCTGGGGAGCCCGGTGAGCTGCGCTAAGTAGCCCGTTGTGCTGGGTTTTGGTGCTGGGGAGCCGTGTGGACAGGCTCTGCTGGGGAGCATTGTGGAAAGGCTCCGATGGAGAGCGATTCGGGCTGTGGTGTGGGGGGCCCCGTGTTCTGTGCTGGGGAGCCCGTTGAGCTGGGCTGGGGAGCCCGGTGTGCTGGGCTGTGGTTCTGGGTAGCCGTGTGGATAGGCTCTGCTGGTGAGTGGTTTGAACAGGCTCTGCTGGACAGCCAGGAGGGCTGTGGTGCTGGGGGACCCCGTAAGCTGTGCTGGCTTGGCTGGGGAGCCCGGTGTGCTGGGCTGGGGAGCCCGGTATGCTTGGCTGTGGTGCTGGATTGCCGTGTGGACAGGCTCTGCTGGGGAGTGGTTTGAACAGGCTCTGATGGAGAGCCATGCGGGCTCATGTGCTGGGCGGCCCCGTGTGCTGTGCTGGGGAGCCCGGTGTGCTGGGCTGGGGAGGCCCGTGTGCTGGGCTGTGGTGCTGGGGAGCCCGGTGTGCTGGGCTGTGGTGCTGGGGAACCGTGTAGACAGGCTCTGCTGGGTACCGGTGTGAACAGGCTCTGATCGAGAGCCAGGCGGGCTTTGGTGCTGGGGGGCCCCGTGTGCTGTGCTGGGGAGCCCGGTGTGCTGGGCTGTTCTGCTGGGGAGCCGTGTGGACAATCTCTTCTGGGGAGCGGTGTGGACAGGCTCTGATGGAGAGCCAGGTGGGCTGTGGTGCTGGGGGGCCCCGTGTGCTGTGCTGGGGAGCCCGGTGTGCTGGGCTGTTCTGCTGGGGAGCCGGGTGGACAATCTCTTCTGGGGAGCGGTGTGGACAGGCTCTGCTGGACAGCCAGGCAGGCTGTGGTGCTGTGGGCCCCCGTGTGCTGTGCTGGGGAGCCCGTTGAGCTGGGCTGGGGAACCCGGTGTGCTGGGCTGTGGTGCTGGGGAGTTGTTTGAACAGGCTCAGCTGGGGAGAGGGTTGAACATGCTCTGATTTAGAGCCAGGCGGGCTTTGGTGCTGGGGGCCCCCGTGTGCTGTGCTGGGGAGCCCGTTTAGCTGGGCTGGGGAGCCCGGTGTGCTGGGCTGTGGTGCGTGCGAACCGTGTAGACAGGCTCTGCTGGGGAGCGGTGTGAACAGGCTCTGATGGAGAGCCAGGCGGGCTGTGGTGCTGGGGGCCCCCGTGTGCTGTGCTCGGGAGCCCGTTGAGTTTGGCTGGCGAGCCCGGTGTGCTTGGCTGTGGTGCTGGCCAACCGTGTAGACAGGCTCTGCTGGGGGGCCACGTGTGCTGTGCTGGGGAGCCCGTTGAGCCTGGCTGGGGAGCCCGGTGTGCTGGGCTGTGCTGCTGGGGAGCCGAGTGGACAGGCTCTGCTGCGGAGCGCTGTGAACAGGCTTTGATGGAGAGCCAGGCGGGCTGTGGTGCAGGTGGCCCGCGTGTGCTGTGCTGGGGAGCCCGGTCAGCTTTGCCGGGGAGCCCGCTGTGCTAGGCTTTGCTGCTGGTGAGCCGTGTGGACAGGGACTACTGGGGAGTGTTTTGACCATACTCTGCTGGGGAGCCAGGCGGGCTGTGGTGCTGGGGGCCCCCGTGTGCTGTGTTGGGGGCCCACGTGTGCCGTGCTAGGGAGCCCGGTGTGCTGGGCTGGGGAGCCCCGTGTGCTGGGCTGTGGTGCTGGGGAGCCCGTTGTGCTGGGCTGTGGTGCTGGGGAGCAGTGTGGACCGGCTCTGCTGAGGCGCGGTGTGAACAGGCTCTGCTGGAGAGCCAGGCGGGCTGTGGTGTTGGCGGCCCCCGTGTGCTGTGCTGGGGAGCCCGGTGAGCTGGGCTGGGGAGCCCGGTGGTCTGGGCTGTGCTGCTGGGGGGGCTTGTGGACAGGCTGTGCTGGGGAGTGGTTTGAACAGGCTCTGCTGGAGAGCAACGCGGGCTGTGGTTCTGGGGGCCCCCGTGTGCTGTGCTGGGGGCCCCCGTGTGCGGTGCTGGGGAGGCCGTTGTGCTCGGCTGTGCTGCTGGGGAGCCGTGTGGACAGGCTCTGCTGGGGAGTGTTTTGAACAGGCTCTGCAGGAGAGCCAGGCGGGCTGTGTTGCTGGGGGCCCCCGTGTGCTGTGCTGGGGAGCCCGGTGTGCTGGGCTGTGGTGCTGGGGGGCCCCGTGTGCGGTGCTGCGGAGTCCGGTGAGATCGGCTATGGAGCCCGGTGTGCTGGGCTGTGCTGCTGGGGAGCCGTGTGGACAGGCTGTTCTTTGGAGCGGTGTGAAGAGGCTCTGCTGGAGAGCCAGGCGGGCTGTGATGCTGGGGGCCCTCGTGTGCTGTGCTGCGGAGCCCAATAGGCTGGGATGTGGAGCCCGGTGTGCTGGGCTGTGGTGCTGGGGAGCCCGTTGAGCTGGGCTTCGGAGTCCGGTGTGCTGGGCTGTGGTGCTGGGGACCCGTGTGGACAGGCACTGCTGAGGAGAGTTTTGTACAGGCTCTGATGGAGAGCCAGGCGGGCTGTTGTGCTGGGAAGTCCCGTGTGCTTTGCTGGGGGGGCCCGTGTGCTGTGCTGGGGGGCCCCGTGTGCTGTGCTGGGGAGCCCGTTGAGCTGGGCTGGGGAGCCCGGTGTGCTTGGCTGTGGTGCTGGGGAGCCGTGTCGACAGGCTCTGATGAGGGAGTGGTTTGAAAAGGCTCTGCTCGAGAGCCAGGCGGGCTGTGGAGCTGGGGGGCCCCGTGTGCAGTGCTGGAGAGCCGGGTGAGCTGGGCTGTGGTGCTGGGGATCCGTGTAGACAGGCTTTGCTGCGGAGGTGTGTGAACAGGCTCTGATGGAGAGCCAGGCGGGCTGTGATGCTGGGCGCCCCCGTGTGATGTGTTGGGGGGACCGGTGAGGTGGGCTGGGGACCCAAATGTGCTGGGCTGTGGTGCTTGGGAGCCGTGTCGACAGGCTCTGCTGGGGAGCGGTGTGAACAGGCTCTGCTTGATAGCCAGGCGGGCCGTGGTGCTGGGGGCTCCCGTGTGCTGTGCTGGGGAGCCCGGTGAGCTGGGCTCTGCTGCTGGGGAGCCATGTAGACAGGCTCTGCTGGGGAGCAGTGAGAACAGGCTCTGCTGGAGAGCCAGGCGGGCTGTGGTGCTGGGGAGCCGTGTGGACAGGCTCTGCTGTGGGGCCCGTGTGTGCTGTGCTGTGGAGCCCGGTGAGCTTGGCTGGCGAGCCCGGTGTGCTGGGCTGTTGTGCTGGGGAGCCGTGTGGACAGGCTCTCCTGGGGAGCGGTTTGAACAGGCTCTTCTGGAGAGCCAGGCGGGCTGTGGTGCAGGCGGGCCCTGTGTGCTTTGCTGGGGGCCCCCGTGTGCTGTGCTGGGGATCCCGGAGTGCTGGGCTTTGGTGCTGGGGTGCCGTGTGGACAGGCTCTGCTGAGGAGAGTTTTGTATAGGCTCTGATGGAGTGCCAGGCTTGCTGTTGTTCTGGGGGCCCCCGTGTGCTGTACTGGGCAGCCCGGTGAGATGGGCTGGGGAGCCTGGTGTGCTGGGCTGTGCTGGTGGGGAGTCGTGTAGACAGGCTCTGCTGGGGAGCGGTGTGAAGAGGCTCTGATGGACAGCCAGGCGGGCTGTGGTGCTGGGAAGCCGCGTGTGCTGTGCTGGGGTGCCCCGTGTGCTGTGCTCGGGAGCCCGTTGAACTGGGCTGGGGAGCCCGGTGTGCTGGGCTGTGGTGCTGGGGAGCCGTGTGGACAGGCTCTGCTGGGGGAGTGGTTTGAACAGGCTCTGCTGGAGAGCCAGGCGGGCTGTGGTTCTGGGGGGCCCCGTGTGCAGTGCTGGAGAGCCCGGTGAGCTTGGCTGTGGTGCTGGGGATCCGTGTAGACAGGCTCTGCTGCGGAGCTGTGTGAACAGGCTCTGATGGAGAGCCAGGCGGGCTGTGATGCTGGGGGCCCCCGTGTGATGTGTTGGGGGGCCCGGTGAGGTGGGTTGGGGAGCCCAATGTTCTGGGCTGTGGTGCTGGGGAGCCGTGTAGACAGGGTCTGCTGGGGAGCGGTGTGAACAGGCTCTGCTGGAGAGCCAGGCGGACTGTGGTGCTTGGGGCCCCCGTGTGCTGTGCTCCGGAGCCCAGTGAGCTGGGCTGAGGAGCCCGGTGTGCTGGGCTGTGCTGCTTTGGAGCCGTGTTGACAGGCTCTGCTGGGGAGCGGTGTGAAATGCCTCTGCTGGAGAGCCAGGCAGGCTGTGGTGCTGGGGGGCCCCGTGTGCTGTGCAGGGGAGCCCGTTGAGCTGGGCTTTGGAGCCCGGTGTGTTGGGCTGTTGTGCTGGGGAGCCTTGTGGACAGGCTCTGTTGGGGAGTGGTTTGAAAAGGGTCTGCTGGATTGCCAGGCGGGCGGTGGTGCTGGGGGCACCCGTGTGCTGTACTGGGGAGCCCGTTGAGCTGGGCTGGGGAGACCGGTGTGCTGGGCTGTGGTGCTGGGGAGCCGTGTGGACAGGCTCTGCTGGGGAGCGGTGTGAGCAGGCTCTGATGGAGAGCCTGGCGGGCTGTGGTGCTGGGGGTCCCCGTATGCTGTGCTGGGGAGCCCGTTAAGCTTGGCTGGGGAGCCCGGTGTGCTGGGCTGTGGAACTGGGGACCCGTGTGGACCGGGTCTGCTGGGGAGTGGCTTGAAAAGGCTCTGCTGGACAGCCAGGCGGGTTGTTGTGCTTGGGGGCCCCGTGTGCCCCGCTGGGGAGATTCGTGAGCTGGGCTAGGGAGCCCGGTTTGCAGGGTTGTGGTGCTGGGGAGCTGTGTTGACAGGCTCTGCTGCGGAGCGCTGTGAACAGGCTCTGATGGAGACCCAGGCGGGCTGTGGTGCTGGGGGCCCGCGTGTGCTGTGCTGGGGAGCCCGTTGAGCTTGGCTGGGGAGACCGGTGTGCTGGGCTGTGGTGCTGGGGAGCCGTGAAGACAGGCTCTGCTGGGGAGCCATTCGGGCTGTGGTGCTGAGGGGCCCCGTGTGCTGTGCTGGGGAGCCCGGTGAGCTTGGCTGGGGAGCCCGGTGTGCTGGGCTGTGGTGCTGGGGAGCAGTGTAGACAGGCTCTAATGGATAGCCAGGCGGGCTGTGGTGCTGGGGCCCCGCATGTGCTGTGCTTGGGAGCCCGGTGTGTTGGGCTGTGGTGCTGGGGAGCCGTGTGGACAGGCTCTGCTGGGGAGAGGGTTGTACAGGCTCTGAAGGAGAGCCAGGCGGGCTGTGGTGCTGGGGGGCCCCGTGTGCTGTGCTGGGCAGCCCTGTGAGCTTGGCTGGGGAGCCCGGTGTGCTGGGCAGTGGTGCTTGGGAGCCGTGTAGACAGGCTCAGCTGCTGAGCGGTGTGAACAGGCTCTGTTGGAGAGCCAGGCAGGCTGTGGTGCTGGGGGCCCCCTGTGCTGTGCTGGGGAGCCCAGTGTGCTGAGTTGTGGTTCTGGGGAGCCGTGTAGACAGGCTCTTCTGGGGAGCGGTGTGAACAGGCTCTGATGGAGAGCCACGCGGGCTGTGGTGCTGGGGGGCCCCGTGTGCTGTGCTGGGGAGCCCGTTGAGCTGGGCTGGGGAGCCCGGTATGCTGGGCTGTGCTGCTGGGGAGCCGTGTGGAAAGGATATTGCTGGGGAGTGGTTTGAAAAGGATCTGCTGGACAGCCAGGCGGGCTTTGGTGCTGGGGGGCCCGGTGTGCCGTGATCGGGAGCCCGGTGAGTTGGGCTGGGGAGCCCGGTGTGCTGGGCTGTGGTGCTGCGGAGCAGTGTAGACAGGCTCTGCTGGGGAGCGGGTTGTACAGGCTCTGATGGACAGCCAGGCGGGCTGTGGTGCTGAGAAGCCGCGTGTGCTGTGCTGGGGGGCCCCGTGTGCTGTGCTGGGGAGCCCTGTGAGCTCGGCTGGGGAGCCCGGTGAGCTGGGCTTTTGTGCTGGGGAGCCGTGTAGACAGGCTCTGCTGCGGACGGGTGTAAACAGGCTCTGATGGAGAGCCAGGCGGGCTGTGGTGCTGGGGGCCCCCGTGTGCTGTGCTCAGGAGCCCGCTGAGCTTGGCTGGGAAGCCCGGTGTTCTGGGCTGTGGTGCAGGGGAGCAGTGTAGACAGGCTCTGCTGTGGAGTGGTTTGAACAGGCTCTGATGCAGAGCCAGGCAGGCTGTATTGCTGGGGGGCCCCGTGTGCTTTGCTGGGGAGGCCGGTTTATTCTGGGCTGTGGTGCTGGTGAGCCGTGTGGACAGGCTGTGCTGGGGAACGGTGTGAACAGGCTCTGATGGAGAGCCAGGTGGGCTGTGGTGCTGGGGGGCACCGTGTTCTGTGCTGTGGAGCCCGGTGAGCTGGGCTGGGGAGCCCGGTGTGCTGGGCTGTGCTGCTGGGGAGGCGTGTGGACCGGCTCTGCTGGTGAGCGGTGTGAACAGGTTCTGATGGAGAGCCAGGTGGGCTGTGGTGCTGGGGGGCCCCCGTGTGCTGTGCTGGGTAGCCCGGTGAGCTGGTCGGAGGAGCCCGGTGTGCTGGGCTGTCCTGCTGGGGAGCCGTGTGGACAGGCTCTGCATGGGAGTGGTTTGAAAAGGCTCTGATTGAGAACCAGGCGGGCTGTTGTGCTGGGGGGCCCCGTGTTCTGTGCTGGGGAGCCGGGTGAGCTGGGCTGGGGAGCCCGGTGTGCTGGGCTGTGGATGTTGGGGAGCCGTGTAGACAGGCTCTGCTGGGGAGCGGTGTGAACAGGCTCTGCTGGGGAGCGGTGTGAACAGGCACTGATGGAGAGCCAGGCGGGTTGTGGTGCAGGGGGGCCCCATGTGCCGTACTCGGGAGCCCGGTGAACTGGGCTGGGGAGCCCGGTTTGCTGGGCTTTGCTGCTGGGTTGCCGTGTGGACAGGCTCTGCTGGGGAGGGTTTGAACAGGCTCGGATGGAGAGCCAGGCGGGCTGTGGTGCTGGGGGGCCCCGTGTGCTGTGCTAGGGAGCCCGGTGTGCTGGGCTGGGGAGCCCCGTGTCCTGGGCTGTGGTGCTGGGGAGCCCGGTGAGCTGGGCTGTGGTGATGGGGAGCCGTGTAGACAAGCTCTGCTGCGGAGCGGTGTGAACAGGCTCTGATGGAGAGCCAGGAGGGCTGTGGTGCTGGGGGGCCCCGTGTGCTGTGCTGGGGAGCCCGTTTAGCTGGGCTGGGGTCCCCCGGTGTGTTGGGCTTTGGTGCTGTGGAGCCGTGTGGACAGGCTCTGCTGGCAAGTGGATTGAAAAGGCCCTGCTGGATAGCCAGGCGGGCTGTGGTGTTGGGGGCCCCCGTGTGCTGTGCTGGGGAGCCCTGTGAGCTGGGCTGAGGAGCCCGGTGTGCTTGGCTGGGGAGCACGGTTCACTGGGCTGTGGTGCTGGGGAGCCGTGTGGACAGGCTCTGCTGGCGAGTGGTTTGAAAAGGCTCTGCTGGGGAGCGGAGTGAACAGGCTCTGATGGAGAGCCAGGCAGGCTGTTGTGCTGGGAAGCCCCGTGTGCTGTGCTGGGGGGCCCCGTGTTCTGTGCTGGGGAGCCCGTTGAGCTGGGCTGGGGAGCCCGGTGTGCTGGGCTGTGGTGCTGGGGAGCCGTGTGTACAGGCTCTGCTGGGGAGTGGTTTGAATAGGCTCTGCTGGGGAGCGGAGTGAACAGGCTCTGATGGAGAGCCAGGCGGGATGTGGTGCTGGGTGGCCCCGTGTGCTGTGCTGGGGATCTCGTTGAGCTGGGTTGGGGAGCCCGGTGTGACGGGCTGTGGTACTGGGGAGCCGTGTGGACAGGCTCTGCCGGGGACTGGTTTGAACAGGCTCTGCTGGAGAGCCAGGCGGGCTGTGGTGCTGGGGGCCCCCGTATGCTGTGCTCGGGAGCCCATTGAGCTGGGCTGGGGAGCCCGGTGTGCTGGGCTGTGGTGCTGGGGAGCCCGGTGTTCTGGGCTGTGGTGCTGGGGAGCCGTGTCGACAGGCTCTGCTGAGGGAGTGGTTTGAAAAGGCTCTGCTCGAGAGCCAGGCGAGCTGTGGTGCTGGGGGGCCCCGTGTGCAGTTCTTGGGAGCCCGGTGAGCTGGGCTGGGGACCCCGGTGTGCTGGGCTGTGGTGCTGGGGAGCAGTGTAGACAGGCTCTGCTGCGGAGCGCTGTGACCAGGCTCTGATGGAGAGCCAGGCGGGCTGTGGTGCTGGCGGGCCCCGTGTGCTGTCCTGGGGAGCCCGGTGAGGTGGGCTGGGGAGCCCGGTGTGCTGGGCTGTGGTGATGGGGAGCCGTGTAGACAGGCTCTGCTGGGCAGCGGTGTGAACAGGCTCTGATGGAGAGCCAGGCGGGTTGTGATGGTGTGGGCACCCGTGTGCTGTGCTGGGGAGCCCGGTGAGCTGGGCTGTGGAGCCGGTGTGCTGGGCTGTTGTGCTTGGGAGCCGTGTGGACAGGCTCTCTTGGGGACTGGTTTGAAAAGGCTCTGCTGTGGAGCGGAGTGAACAGGCTCAGATGGAGAGCCAGGCGGGCTGTGTTGCTTAAGGGCCCCCGTGTGCTGTGCTCGGGAGCCCAGTGAGCTGGGCTTCGGAGCCCAGTGTGCTGGGCTGTGGTGCTGGGAAGCCGTCTGGACAGGCTCTGTTGGGGAGAGGGTTGAACAGGCTCTGATGGAGAGTCAGGCGGGCTGTGGTGCTGGGGGGCCCCGTGTGCTGTGCTGCGGAGCCCGTTGAGCTGGGCTGGGGAGCCCGGTGTGCTGGGCTGTGGTGCTGGGGAGCCGTGTACACAGGCTCTGCTGGGGAGCCATTCGGGCTGTGGTGCTGGGGGGCCCCGTGTGCTGTGCTGGGGAGCCCGGTGTGCTGGGCTGGGGAGCCCGGTGTGCTGGGCTGTGCTGCTGGGTTGCCGTGTGGACAGGCTCTGCTGGGGAGTGGTTTGAACAGGCTCTGATGGAGAGCAAGGCGGGCTGTGGTGCTGTGGGGTCCCGTGTGCTGTGCTGGGGAGCCCAGTGTGCTGGGCTGGGGAGCCCCGTGTGCTGGGCTGTGGTGCTGGGGAGCCCGGTGTTCTGGGCTGTGGTGCTGGGGAGCCGTGTAGACAGGCTCTGCTGGGGAGCCATTCGGTCTGCGGTGCAGGGGGGCCCCGTGTGCTGTGCTGGGGTGCCCGGTGTTCTGGGCTGGGGAGCCCGGTGTGCTGGGCTGTGCTGCAGGGTTGCCGTGTGGACAGGCTCTGCTTGGGAGTGGTTTGAACAGGCTCTGATGGAGAGCAAGGCGGGCTGTGGTGTTGGGGGGCCCCGTGTGCTGTGATGGGGAGCTCGGTGTGCTGGGCTGGGGAGGCCCTTGTGCTGGGCTGTGGTGCTAGGGAGCCCGGTGTGCTGGGCTGTGGTGCTGGGGAGCCGTGTGGACAGGCTCTGCTGAGGAGCGGTGTGGACAGGCTCTGATGGAGAGCCAGGCGGGCTGTGGTGCTGGGGGGACCCTTGTTCTGTCTTGAGGAGCCCGTTGAGCTGGGCTGGGGAGCCCGGTTTGCTGGGCTGTGGTGCTGGGGAGCCGTGTAGACAGGCTCTGCCGGGGACTGGTTTGAACAGGCTCTGCTGGAGAGCCAGGCGGGCTGTGGTGCTGGGGAGCCGTGTGGACAGGCTCTGCTGGGGAGTGGTTTGAACAGGATCTGCTGGAGAGCCAGGCAGGTTGTGGTGCTGGGGGGCCCCGTGTGCTGTGCTGGGGAGCCCTGTGAGCTGGGCTGGGGAGCCCGGTGAGCTGGGCTTTTGTTCCTGGGAGCCGTGTAGACAAGCTCTGCTGCGGACGTGTGTAAACAGGCTCTGATGGAGAGCCAGGCGGGCTGTGGTGCTGGGGGGCCCCGTGTGCTGTGCTCAGGAGCCCGTTGAGCTTGGCTGGGAAACCCGGTGTTCTGGGCTGTGGTGCAGGGGAGCCGTGTGGACAGGCTCTGCTGGGGAGCGGGGTGAACTGGCTCTGCTGGAGAACCAAGCGGGCTGTGGTGCTGGGGGCCCCCGTGTGCTGTGCTGGGGAGCCCGGTGAGGTGGGCTTGGGAGCCCGGTGTGCTGGGCTGTGGTCCTGGGCAGCCGTGTGAAAATTCTCTTCTGGAGAGCAACGCGGGCTGTGGTGCTGGGGGCCCCCGTGTGCTGTGCTGGGGAGGCCGGTGAGCTGGGCCGGGGAGCCCGGTGTGCTGGGCTGTCCTGCTTGGGAGCCGTGTTGTAAGGCTCTGCTGTTGAGTGCTTTGAACAGGCTCTGATGGAGAGCCAGGCGGGCTGTGGTGCTGGGGGGCCCCGTGTGCTGTGCTGGGGAGCCCGGTGAGCTGCGCTAAGTAGCCCGTTGTGCTGGGTTTTGGTGCTGGGGAGCCGTGTGGACAGGCTCTGCTGGGGAGCATTGTGGAAAGGCTCCGATGGAGAGCGATTCGGGCTGTGGTGTGGGGGGCCCCGTGTTCTGTGCTGGGGAGCCCGTTGAGCTGGGCTGGGGAGCCCGGTGTGCTGGGCTGTGGTTCTGGGTAGCCGTGTGGATAGGCTCTGCTGGTGAGTGGTTTGAACAGGCTCTGCTGGACAGCCAGGAGGGCTGTGGTGCTGGGGGACCCCGTAAGCTGTGCAAAGGAGCCCGTTGAGCTTGGCTGGGGAGCCCGGTGTGCTGGGCTGGGGAGCCCGGTATGCTTGGCTGTGGTGCTGGATTGCCGTGTGGACAGGCTCTGCTGGGGAGTGGTTTGAACAGGCTCTGATGGAGAGCCATGCGGGCTCATGTGCTGGGCGGCCCCGTGTGCTGTGCTGGGGAGCCCGGTGTGCTGGGCTGGGGAGGCCCGTGTGCTGGGCTGTGGTGCTGGGGAGCCCGGTGTGCTGGGCTGTGGTGCTGGGGAACCGTGTAGACAGGCTCTGCTGGGTACCGGTGTGAACAGGCTCTGATCGAGAGCCAGGCGGGCTTTGGTGCTGGGGGGCCCCGTGTGCTGTGCTGGGGAGCCCGGTGTGCTGGGCTGTTCTGCTGGGGAGCCGTGTGGAGAATCTCTTCTGGGGAGCGGTGTGGACAGGCTCTGATGGAGAGCCAGGTGGGCTGTGGTGCTGGGGGGCCCCGTGTGCTGTGCTGGGGAGCCCGGTGTGCTGGGCTGTTCTGCTGGGGAGCCGGGTGGACAATCTCTTCTGGGGAGCGGTGTGGACAGGCTCTGCTGGACAGCCAGGCAGGCTGTGGTGCTGTGGGCCCCCGTGTGCTGTGCTGGGGAGCCCGTTGAGCTGGGCTGGGGAACCCGGTGTGCTGGGCTGTGGTGCTGGGGAGTTGTTTGAACAGGCTCAGCTGGGGAGAGGGTTGAACATGCTCTGATTTAGAGCCAGGCGGGCTTTGGTGCTGGGGGCCCCCGTGTGCTGTGCTGGGGAGCCCGTTGAGCTGGGCTGGGGAGCCCGGTGTGCTGGGCTGTGGTGCGTGCGAACCGTGTAGACAGGCTCTGCTGGGGAGCGGTGTGAACAGGCTCTGATGGAGAGCCAGGCGGGCTGTGGTGCTGGGGGCCCCCGTGTGCTGTGCTCGGGAGCCCGTTGAGTTTGGCTGGCGAGCCCGGTGTGCTTGGCTGTGGTGCTGGCCAACCGTGTAGACAGGCTCTGCTGGGGGGCCACGTGTGCTGTGCTGGGGAGCCCGTTGAGCCTGGCTGGGGAGCCCGGTGTGCTGGGCTGTGCTGCTGGGGAGCCGAGTGGACAGGCTCTGCTGCGGAGCGCTGTGAACAGGCTTTGATGGAGAGCCAGGCGGGCTGTGGTGCAGGTGGCCCGCGTGTGCTGTGCTGGGGAGCCCGGTCAGCTTTGCCGGGGAGCCCGCTGTGCTAGGCTTTGCTGCTGGTGAGCCGTGTGGACAGGGACTACTGGGGAGTGTTTTGACCATACTCTGCTGGGGAGCCAGGCGGGCTGTGGTGCTGGGGGCCCCCGTGTGCTGTGTTGGGGGCCCACGTGTGCCGTGCTAGGGAGCCCGGTGTGCTGGGCTGGGGAGCCCCGTGTGCTGGGCTGTGGTGCTGGGGAGCCCGTTGTGCTGGGCTGTGGTGCTGGGGAGCAGTGTGGACCGGCTCTGCTGAGGCGCGGTGTGAACAGGCTCTGCTGGAGAGCCAGGCGGGCTGTGGTGTTGGCGGCCCCCGTGTGCTGTGCTGGGGAGCCCGGTGAGCTGGGCTGGGGAGCCCGGTGGTCTGGGCTGTGCTGCTGGGGGGGCTTGTGGACAGGCTGTGCTGGGGAGTGGTTTGAACAGGCTCTGCTGGAGAGCAACGCGGGCTGTGGTTCTGGGGGCCCCCGTGTGCTGTGCTGGGGGCCCCCGTGTGCGGTGCTGGGGAGGCCGTTGTGCTCGGCTGTGCTGCTGGGGAGCCGTGTGGACAGGCTCTGCTGGGGAGTGTTTTGAACAGGCTCTGCAGGAGAGCCAGGCGGGCTGTGTTGCTGGGGGCCCCCGTGTGCTGTGCTGGGGAGCCCGGTGTGCTGGGCTGTGGTGCTGGGGGGCCCCGTGTGCGGTGCTGCGGAGTCCGGTGAGATCGGCTATGGAGCCCGGTGTGCTGGGCTGTGCTGCTGGGGAGCCGTGTGGACAGGCTGTTCTTTGGAGCGGTGTGAAGAGGCTCTGCTGGAGAGCCAGGCGGGCTGTGATGCTGGGGGCCCTCGTGTGCTGTGCTGCGGAGCCCAATAGGCTGGGATGTGGAGCCCGGTGTGCTGGGCTGTGGTGCTGGGGAGCCCGTTGAGCTGGGCTTCGGAGTCCGGTGTGCTGGGCTGTGGTGCTGGGGACCCGTGTGGACAGGCACTGCTGAGGAGAGTTTTGTACAGGCTCTGATGGAGAGCCAGGCGGGCTGTTGTTCTGGCAAGTCCCGTGTGCTTTGCTGGGGGGGCCCGTGTGCTGTGCTGGGATGCCCCGTGTGCTTTGCTGGGGAGCCCGTTGAGCTGGGCTGGGGAGCCCGGTGTTCTGGGCTGTGGTGCTGGGGAGCCGTGTGGACAGGCTCTGCTGAGGGAGTGGTTTGAACAGGCTCTGCTCGAGAGCCAGGCGGGCTGTGGTGCTGGGGGGCCCCGTGTGCAGTGCTGGAGAGCCCGGTGAGCTGGGCTGTGGTGCTGGGGATCCGTGTAGACAGGCTCTGCTGCGGAGGTGTGTGATCAGGCTCTGATGGAGAGACAGGCGGGCTGTGATGCTGGGCGCCCCCTTGTGATGTGTTGGGGGGACCGGTGAGGTTGGCTGGGGACCCCAATGTGCTGGGCTGTGGTGCTGGGGAGCCGTGTAGACAGGCTCTGCTGCGGAGCGATGTGAACAGCCTCTTATGGAGAGCCAGGCGGGCTGTAGTGTTGAGGGGCCCCGTGTGCTGTGCTGGGGAGCCCGGTGAGCTGTGCTGTGGAGCCCGGTGTGCTGGGCTGTGGTGCTGGGGAACCGTGTGGACCTGCTCTGCTGGGAAGTGGTTTGAAAAGGCTCTGCTGGAGAGCCAGGCTGGCTGTGGTGCTGAGGGGGCCACGTGTGCTGTGCTGGGGAGTGCGTTGAGCTGGGCTGGGGAGGCCGGTGGGCTGGGCTATGCTGCTGGGGAGCCGTGTAGAAAGGATCTGCTGGGGAGCGGTGTGAACAGGCTCTGCTGGGGAGTGGTTGCAACAGACTCTGCTGGAGAGCCAGGCGGGCTGTGGTGCTGGGGGGCCCCGTGTTCCTTGCTGGGGAGCCCGGTGACATCGGCTGGGGAGCCCGGTGTACTGGGCTCTGCTGCTGGGGAGCCCTCTGGACAGGCTCTACTGGGGAGCGGTGTTAACAGGCTCTGCTGGAGAGCCAGGCGGCCTGTGGTTGTGGGGGCCCCCGTGTCCAGTGCTGGGGAGCCCGGTAATCTGGGCTGGGGAGCCCTGTGAGCTGGGCTGTGCTGGTGGGGAGCCGTGTAGACAGGCTCTGCTGGGGAGTGGTTTCAACAGACTCTGCTGGAGAGCCAGGTGGGCTGTGGTGCTGGGGGGCCCTGTGTGCCTTGCTGGGGAGCCCGGTGAGATCGGCTGGGGAGCCCGGTGTTCTAGGCTGTGCTGCTGGGGAGCCCTGTGGACAGGCTCTGCTTGGGAGCGGTGTTAACAGGCTCTGCTGGAGAGCCAGGCGGCTTGTGGTTCTGGGGGCCCCCGTGTCCAGTGCTGGGGAGCCTGGTTAGCTGGTGCTGGGGAGCCGGGTGTGCTGGGCTTTGGTGCTGGGGAGCCGTGTGGACAGGCTCTGCTGGAGATCCAGGCGGGCTGTGGTGCTGGGGGCCACCGTGTGCTGTGCTGGGGAGCCCGGTGTGCTGAACTGGGCTGCTGGGGAGCCGTGTGGACAGGCTCTGATGGAGAGCCAGGCGGGCTGTGGTGCTGGGGGCCCCGGTGTTCTTTGCTGCGGAGCACGGTGAGCTGTGCTGGGGAGCCCGGTGTGCTGGGCTGTGCTGCTGGGGAGCCGTGTGAAGAGGCTCTGATGGAGAGCCAGGCGGGCTGTGGTGCTGGGGGCCCCCGTGTGCTGTGCTGGGGATCCCGGTGTGCTGGGCTGTGGTGCTGGGGAGCCGTGTGGACAGGCACTGCTGAGGAGAGTTTTGTACAGGCTCTGATGGAGAGCCAGGCGGGCTGTTGTGCTGGGAAGTCCCGTGTGCTTTGCTGGGGGGGCCCGTGTGCTGTGCTGGGGGGCCCCGTGTGCTGTGCTGGGGAGCCCGTTGAGCTGGGCTGGGGAGCCCGGTGTGCTTGGCTGTGGTGCTGGGGAGCCGTGTCGACAGGCTCTGCTGAGGGAGTGGTTTGAAAAGGCTCTGCTCGAGAGCCAGGCGGGCTGTGGAGCTGGGGGGCCCCGTGTGCAGTGCTGGAGAGCCCGGTGAGCTGGGCTGTGGTGCTGGGGATCCGTGTAGACAGGCTTTGCTGCGGAGGTGTGTGAACAGGCTCTGATGGAGAGCCAGGCGGGCTGTGATGCTGGGCGCCCCCGTGTGATGTGTTGGGGGGACCGGTGAGGTGGGCTGGGGACCCAAATGTGCTGGGCTGTGGTGCTGGGGAGCCGTGTCGACAGGCTCTGCTGGGGAGCGGTGTGAACAGGCTCTGCTTGATAGCCAGGCGGGCCGTGGTGCTGGGGGCTCCTGTGTGCTGTGCTGGGGAGCCCGGTGAGCTGGGCTCTGCTGCTGGGGAGCCATGTAGACAGGCTCTGCTGGGGAGCAGTGAGAACAGGCTCTGCTGGAGAGCCAGGCGGGCTGTGGTGCTGGGGAGCCGTGTGGACAGGCTCTGCTGTGGGGCCCGTGTGTGCTGTGCTGTGGAGCCCGGTGAGCTTGGCTGGCGAGCCCGGTGTGCTGGGCTGTTGTGCTGGGGAGCCGTGTGGACAGGCTCTCCTGGGGAGCGGTTTGAACAGGCTCTTCTGGAGAGCCAGGCGGGCTGTGGTGCAGGCGGGCCCTGTGTGCTTTGCTGGGGGCCCCCGTGTGCTGTGCTGGGGATCCCGGAGTGCTGGGCTTTGGTGCTGGGGTGCCGTGTGGACAGGCTCTGCTGAGGAGAGTTTTGTATAGGCTCTGATGGAGTGCCAGGCTTGCTGTTGTTCTGGGGGCCCCCGTGTGCTGTGCTGGGGAGCCCGGTGAGATGGGCTGGGGAGCCTGGTGTGCTGGGCTGTGCTGGTGGGGAGTCGTGTAGACAGGCTCTGCTGGGGAGCGGTGTGAAGAGGCTCTGATGGACAGCCAGGCGGGCTGTGGTGCTGGGAAGCCGCGTGTGCTGTGCTGGGGTGCCCCGTGTGCTGTGCTCGGGAGCCCGTTGAACTGGGCTGGGGAGCCCGGTGTGCTGGGCTGTGGTGCTGGGGAGCCGTGTGGACAGGCTCTGCTGGGGGAGTGGTTTGAACAGGCTCTGCTCGAGAGCCAGGCGGGCTGTGGTTCTGGGGGGCCCCGTGTGCAGTGCTGGAGAGCCCGGTGAGCTTGGCTGTGGTGCTGGGGATCCGTGTAGACAGGCTCTGCTGCGGAGCTGTGTGAACAGGCTCTGATGGAGAGCCAGGCGGGCTGTGATGCTGGGGGCCCCCGTGTGATGTGTTGGGGGGCCCGGTGAGGTGGGTTGGGGAGCCCAATGTTCTGGGCTGTGGTGCTGGGGAGCCGTGTAGACAGGGTCTGCTGGGGAGCGGTGTGAACAGGCTCTGCTGGAGAGCCAGGCGGACTGTGGTGCTTGGGGCCCCCGTGTGCTGTGCTCGGGAGCCCAGTGAGCTGGGCTGAGGAGCCCGGTGTGCTGGGCTGTGCTGCTTTGGAGCCGTGTTGACAGGCTCTGCTGGGGAGCGGTGTGAAATGCCTCTGCTGGAGAGCCAGGCAGGCTGTGGTGCTGGGGGGCCCCGTGTGCTGTGCAGGGGAGCCCGTTGAGCTGGGCTTTGGAGCCCGGTGTGTTGGGCTGTTGTGCTGGGGAGCCTTGTGGACAGGCTCTGTTGGGGAGTGGTTTGAAAAGGGTCTGCTGGATTGCCAGGCGGGCGGTGGTGCTGGGGGCACCCGTGTGCTGTACTGGGGAGCCCGTTGAGCTGGGCTGGGGAGACCGGTGTGCTGGGCTGTGGTGCTGGGGAGCCGTGTGGACAGGCTCTGCTGGGGAGCGGTGTGAGCAGGCTCTGATGGAGAGCCTGGCGGGCTGTGGTGCTGGGGGTCCCCGTATGCTGTGCTGGGGAGCCCGTTAAGCTTGGCTGGGGAGCCCGGTGTGCTGGGCTGTGGAACTGGGGACCCGTGTGGACCGGGTCTGCTGGGGAGTGGCTTGAAAAGGCTCTGCTGGACAGCCAGGCGGGTTGTTGTGCTTGGGGGCCCCGTGTGCCCCGCTGGGGAGATTCGTGAGCTGGGCTAGGGAGCCCGGTTTGCAGGGTTGTGGTGCTGGGGAGCTGTGTTGACAGGCTCTGCTGCGGAGCGCTGTGAACAGGCTCTGATGGAGACCCAGGCGGGCTGTGGTGCTGGGGGCCCGCGTGTGCTGTGCTGGGGAGCCCGTTGAGCTTGGCTGGGGAGACCGGTGTGCTGGGCTGTGGTGCTGGGGAGCCGTGAAGACAGGCTCTGCTGGGGAGCCATTCGGGCTGTGGTGCTGAGGGGCCCCGTGTGCTGTGCTGGGGAGCCCGGTGAGCTTGGCTGGGGAGCCCGGTGTGCTGGGCTGTGGTGCTGGGGAGCAGTGTAGACAGGCTCTAATGGATAGCCAGGCGGGCTGTGGTGCTGGGGCCCCGCGTGTGCTGTGCTTGGGAGCCCGGTGTGTTGGGCTGTGGTGCTGGGGAGCCGTGTGGACAGGCTCTGCTGGGGAGAGGGTTGTACAGGCTCTGAAGGAGAGCCAGGCGGGCTGTGGTGCTGGGGGGCCCCGTGTGCTGTGCTGGGCAGCCCTGTGAGCTTGGCTGGGGAGCCCGGTGTGCTGGGCAGTGGTGCTTGGGAGCCGTGTAGACAGGCTCAGCTGGGGAGCGGTGTGAACAGGCTCTGTTGGAGAGCCAGGCAGGCTGTGGTGCTGGGGGCCCCCGTGTGCTGTGCTGGGGAGCCCAGTGTGCTGAGTTGTGGTTCTGGGGAGCCGTGTAGACAGGCTCTTCTGGGGAGCGGTGTGTACAGGCTCTGATGGAGAGCCACGCGGGCTGTGGTGCTGGGGGGCCCCGTGTGCTGTGCTGGGGAGCCCGTTGAGCTGGGCTGGGGAGCCCGGTATGCTGGGCTGTGCTGCTGGGGAGCCGTGTGGAAAGGATATTGCTGGGGAGTGGTTTGAAAAGGATCTGCTGGACAGCCAGGCGGGCTTTGGTGCTGGGGGGCCCGGTGTGCCGTGATCGGGAGCCCGGTGAGTTGGGCTGGGGAGCCCGGTGTGCTGGGCTGTGGTGCTGCGGAGCAGTGTAGACAGGCTCTGCTGGGGAGCGGGTTGTACAGGCTCTGATGGACAGCCAGGCGGGCTGTGGTGCTGGGAAGCCGCGTGTGCTGTGCTGGGGGGCCCCGTGTGCTGTGCTGGGGAGCCCTGTGAGCTCGGCTGGGGAGCCCGGTGAGCTGGGCTTTTGTGCTGGGGAGCCGTGTAGACAGGCTCTGCTGCGGACGGGTGTAAACAGGCTCTGATGGAGAGCCAGGCGGGCTGTGGTGCTGGGGGCCCCCGTGTGCTGTGCTCAGGAGCCCGCTGAGCTTGGCTGGGAAGCCCGGTGTTCTGGGCTGTGGTGCAGGGGAGCAGTGTAGACAGGCTCTGCTGTGGAGTGGTTTGAACAGGCTCTGATGCAGAGCCAGGCAGGCTGTATTGCTGGGGGGCCCCGTGTGCTTTGCTGGGGAGGCCGGTTTATTCTGGGCTGTGGTGCTGGTGAGCCGTGTGGACAGGCTGTGCTGGGGAACGGTGTGAACAGGCTCTGATGGAGAGCCAGGTGGGCTGTGGTGCTGGGGGGCACCGTGTTCTGTGCTGTGGAGCCCGGTGAGCTGGGCTGGGGAGCCCGGTGTGCTGGGCTGTGCTGCTGGGGAGGCGTGTGGACCGGCTCTGCTGGGGAGCGGTGTGAACAGGTTCTGATGGAGAGCCAGGTGGGCTGTGGTGCTGGGGGGCCCCCGTGTGCTGTGCTGGGGAGCCCGGTGAGCTGGTCGGAGGAGCCCGGTGTGCTGGGCTGTCCTGCTGGGGAGCCGTGTGGACAGGCTCTGCATGGGAGTGGTTTGAAAAGGCTCTGATTGAGAACCAGGCGGGCTGTTGTGCTGGGGGGCCCCGTGTTCTGTGCTGGGGAGCCGGGTGAGCTGGGCTGGGGAGCCCGGTGTGCTGGGCTGTGGATGTTGGGGAGCCGTGTAGACAGGCTCTGCTGGGGAGCGGTGTGAACAGGCTCTGCTGGGGAGCGGTGTGAACAGGCACTGATGGAGAGCCAGGCGGGTTGTGGTGCAGGGGGGCCCCATGTGCCGTACTCGGGAGCCCGGTGAACTGGGCTGGGGAGCCCGGTTTGCTGGGCTTTGCTGCTGGGTTGCCGTGTGGACAGGCTCTGCTGGGGAGTGGTTTGAACAGGCTCGGATGGAGAGCCAGGCGGGCTGTGGTGCTGGGGGGCCCCGTGTGCTGTGCTGGGGAGCCCGGTGTGCTGGGCTGGGGAGCCCCGTGTCCTGGGCTGTGGTGCTGGGGAGCCCGGTGAGCTGGGCTGTGGTGATGGGGAGCCGTGTAGACAAGCTCTGCTGCGGAGCGGTGTGAACAGGCTCTGATGGAGAGCCAGGAGGGCTGTGGTGCTGGGGGGCCCCGTGTGCTGTGCTGGGGAGCCCGTTTAGCTGGGCTGGGGTCCCCCGGTGTGTTGGGCTTTGGTGCTGTGGAGCCGTGTGGACAGGCTCTGCTGGCAAGTGGATTGAAAAGGCCCTGCTGGATAGCCAGGCGGGCTGTGGTGTTGGGGGCCCCCGTGTGCTGTGCTGGGGAGCCCTGTGAGCTGGGCTGAGGAGCCCGGTGTGCTTGGCTGGGGAACCCGGTTCACTGGGCTGTGGTGCTGGGGAGCCGTGTGGACAGGCTCTGCTGGCGAGTGGTTTGAAAAGGCTCTGCTGGGGAGCGGAGTGAACAGGCTCTGATGGAGAGCCAGGCAGGCTGTTGTGCTGGGAAGCCCCGTGTGCTGTGCTGGGGGGCCCCGTGTCCTGTGCTGGGGAGCCCGCTGAGCTGGGCTGTGGTGCTGGGGAGCCGTGTTGTAAGGCTCTTCTGGCGAGTGGTTTGAACAGGCTCTGCTGGGGAGTGGTTTGAACAGGCTCTGCTGGGGAGCGGAGTGAACAGGCTCTGATGGAGAGCCAGGCGGGATGTGGTGCTGGGTGGCCCCGTGTGCTGTGCTGGGGATCTCGTTGAGCTGGGTTGGGGAGCCCGGTGTGACGGGCTGTGGTACTGGGGAGCCGTGTGGACAGGCTCTGCCGGGGACTGGTTTGAACAGGCTCTGCTGGAGAGCCAGGCGGGCTGTGGTGCTGGGGGCCCCCGTGTGCTGTGCTGGGGCACCCGGTGAGCTGGGCTGGGGAGCCCGGTGTGCTGGGCTGTGGTGCTGGGGTGCAGTGTAGACAGGCTCTGCTGCGGAGCGCTGTGACCAGGCTCTGATGGAGAGCCAGGCGGGCTGTGGTGCTGGCGGGCCCCGTGTGCTGTCCTGGGGAGCCCGGTGAGGTGGGCTGGGGAGCCCGGTGTGCTGGGCTGTGGTGATGGGGAGCCGTGTAGACAGGCTCTGCTGGGGAGCGGTGTGAACAGGCTCTGATGGAGAGCCAGGCGGGTTGTGATGGTGTGGGCACCCGTGTGCTGTGCTGGGGAGCCCGGTGAGCTGGGCTGTGGAGCCGGTGTGCTGGGCTGTTGTGCTTGGGAGCCGTGTGGACAGGCTCTCTTGGGGACTGGTTTGAAAAGGCTCTGCTGTGGAGCGGAGTGAACAGGCTCAGATGGAGAGCCAGGCGGGCTGTGTTGCTTAAGGGCCCCCGTGTGCTGTGCTCGGGAGCCCAGTGAGCTGGGCTTCGGAGCCCAGTGTGCTGGGCTGTGGTGCTGGGAAGCCGTCTGGACAGGCTCTGTTGGGGAGAGGGTTGAACAGGCTCTGATGGAGAGTCAGGCGGGCTGTGGTGCTGGGGGGCCCCGTGTGCTGTGCTGCGGAGCCCGTTGAGCTGGGCTGGGGAGCCCGGTGTGCTGGGCTGTGGTGCTGGGGAGCCGTGTACACAGGCTCTGCTGGGGAGCCATTCGGGCTGTGGTGCTGGGGGGCCCCGTGTGCTGTGCTGGGGAGCCCGGTGTGCTGGGCTGGGGAGCCCGGTGTACTGGGCTGTGCTGCTGGGTTGCCGTGTGGACAGGCTCTGCTGGGGAGTGGTTTGAACAGGCTCTGATGGAGAGCAAGGCGGGCTGTGGTGCTGTGGGGTCCCGTGTGCTGTGCTGGGGAGCCCAGTGTGCTGGGCTGGGGAGCCCCGTGTGCTGGGCTGTGGTGCTGGGGAGGCCGGTGTTCTGGGCTGTGGTGCTGGGGAGCCGTGTAGACAGGCTCTGCTGGGGAGCCATTCGGTCTGCGGTGCAGGGGGGCCCCGTGTGCTGTGCTGGGGTGCCCGGTGTTCTGGGCTGGGGAGCCCGGTGTGCTGGGCTGTGCTGCAGGGTTGCCGTGTGGACAGGCTCTGCTTGGGAGTGGTTTGAACAGGCTCTGATGGAGAGCAAGGCGGGCTGTGGTGTTGGGGGGCCCCGTGTGCTGTGATGGGGAGCTCGGTGTGCTGGGCTGGGGAGGCCCTTGTGCTGGGCTGTGGTGCTAGGGAGCCCGGTGTGCTGGGCTGTGGTGCTGGGGAGCCGTGTGGACAGGCTCTGCTGAGGAGCGGTGTGGACAGGCTCTGATGGAGAGCCAGGCGGGCTGTGGTGCTGGGGGGACCCTTGTTCTGTCTTGAGGAGCCCGTTGAGCTGGGCTGGGGAGCCCGGTTTGCTGGGCTGTGGTGCTGGGGAGCCGTGTAGACAGGCTCTGCCGGGGACTGGTTTGAACAGGCTCTGCTGGAGAGCCAGGCGGGCTGTGGTGCTGGGGAGCCGTGTGGACAGGCTCTGCTGGGGAGTGGTTTGAACAGGATCTGCTGGAGAGCCAGGCAGGTTGTGGTGCTGGGGGGCCCCGTGTGCTGTGCTGGGGAGCCCTGTGAGCTGGGCTGGGGAGCCCGGTGAGCTGGGCTTTTGTTCCTGGGAGCCGTGTAGACAAGCTCTGCTGCGGACGTGTGTAAACAGGCTCTGATGGAGAGCCAGGCGGGCTGTGGTGCTGGGGGGCCCCGTGTGCTGTGCTCAGGAGCCCGTTGAGCTTGGCTGGGAAACCCGGTGTTCTGGGCTGTGGTGCAGGGGAGCAGTGTAGACAGGCTCTGCTGTGGAGTGGTTTGAACAGGCTCTGATGCAGAGCCACGCAGGTTATATTGCTGGGGGGCCCCGTGTGCTGTGCTGGGGAGCCCGGTGTGCTGGGCTGTGGTGCTGGGGAGCCGTGTGGAAAGGCTCTGCTGGGGAGTGGTGTGAACAGGCTCTGATGGAGAGCCAGGCGTCCTGTGGTGCTGGGGGGCCCCGTGTGCTGTGCTGGGGAGCCCGTTGAGCTGGGCTGGAGAGCCCGGTGTGATGGGCTGTGGTACTGGGGAGCCGTGTGGACAGGCTCTGGTGGGGAGTGGTTTCAAATGGCTCTGATGGAGAGCCAGGCGGGCTGTGGTGCTGGGGGCCCCCGTGTGCTGTGTCGGGGAGCCCGGTGAGCTGGGCTGGGGAGCCCGGTGTGCTGGGCTGTGGTGCTGGGGAGCCGTGTAGACAGGCTCTGCTGGTCAGCGGTGTGAACAGGCTCTGATGGAGAGCCAGGCGGGCTGTGGTGCTGGGGGGCCCCGTGTGCTGTGCTGGTGAGCCCGTTGAGCTGGGCTGGAGAGCCCGGTGTGATGGGCTGTGGTACTGGGGAGCCGTGTGGACAGGCTCTGCTGGGGAGTGGTTTCAACAGGCTCTGATGGAGAGCCAGGCGGGCTGTGGTGCTGGGCGGCCCCGTGTGCTGTGCTGGGGAGCCCGGTGTGCTGAGCTGGGGAGCCTGGTGTGCTGGGCTGTGGTGCTGGGGAGCCGTGTGGACAGGGACTGCTGGGGAGTGGTTTGAACAGGCTCTCTTGGGTACTGGTTTGAACAGGCTATGCTGGGGAGCCAGGCGGGCTGTGGTGCTGGGGGGCCCCGTGTGCTGTGCTGGGGAGCCCGGATAGCTGGGCTGGGGAGCCCGGTTTTCAGGGCTGTGCTGCTGGGGAGCCGTATGGACAGTCCCTGCTGGGGATAGGTTTGAACAGGCTCTGATGGAGAGCCAAGCGGGCTGTGGTGTTGGGGGCCCCCGTGTGCTTTGCTGGGGAGCCCGGTGAGCTGGGCTGGGGTGCCCGGTGTGCTGGGCTTTGCTGCTGGGGAGGCGTGTGGACAGGCTGTGCTGGGGAGTGGTTTGAACAGGCTCTGCTGGAGACCCAGACGGGCTGTGGTGCTGGGGGCCCCCGTGTGCTGTGCTGGAAAGCCCGGTGTCCTAGGGTGTGCTGCTGGGGAGCCGTGTGGACCGGATCTGCTGTGGAGCGGTGTGAACAGGCTCTGATGGAAAGCCAGGCGGGCTGTGGTGCTGGGGGCCCCCATGTGCTGTGCTCGGGAGCCCGTTGAGCTGGGCTGGGGAGCCCGGTGTGCTGGCCTGTGGTGCTGGCGAACCGTGTAGACCGGCTCTGCTGCGGAGCTGTGTGAGCAGGCTCTGATGGAGATCCAGGCGGGCTGTGGTGCTGGGGGCCCCCGTGTGTGGTGCTGGGGAGCCCGGTGAGCTTGGTTGGCGAGCCCGGTGTGCTGGGCTGTGGTGCCGGCCAACCGTGTAGACAGGCTCTGCTGGGGGGCCCCGTGTGCTGTGCTGGGGAGCCCGTTGAGCCTGGCCGGGGAGCCCGGTGTGCTGGGCTGTGCTGCTGGGGAGCCGTGTGGACAGGCTCTGCTGGGGAGTGGTTTCAATAGGCTCTGCTGGTTAGTGGTGTGAACAGGCCATGATGGAGAGCCAGGTGGGATGTGGTGCTGGTGGCCCCCGTGTGCTGTGCTGGGGAGCCCGGTGAGCTTGGCCGGGGAGCCCGCTGTGCTAGGCTGTGCTGCTGGGGAGCCGTGTGGACAGGGACTGCTGGGGAGTGGTTTGAACAGGCTCCGCTGGGGAGCCAGGCGGGCTGTGGTGCTTGGGGGCCCCGTGTGCTGTGCTGGGGAGCCCGTTGAGCTGGGCTGGGGAGCCCGGTGAGCTGTGCTGGCGAGCCCGTTGAGCTGGGCTTGGTAGCCCGGTGTGCTTGGCTGTGGTGCTGGGGAGCCGCATGGACAGGCTCTGCTGGGGAGTGGTTTGAACAGGCTCTGCTGGATAGCCAGGCGGGCTGTGGTGCTGGGAAGCCCCGTGTGTTGTGCTGTGGGGCCCCGTGTGCTGTGCTGGGGAGCCCGGTGAACTGGGCAGAGTAGCCCGGTGAGCTTGGCTGTGGTGCTGGGTAGCCGTGTAGACAGGGTCTGGTAGGGAGCGGTGTGAACAGGCTCTGTTGGAGAGCCAGGCGGGCTGTGGTGCTTGCGAAACGTGTAGACAGACTCTGATGCGGAGCAGTGTGAACAGGCTCTGATGGAGAGCCAGGCGGGCTGTGGTGCTGGGGGCCCCCGTGTGCTGTGCTGGGGCACCCGGTGAGCTGGGCTGGGGAGCCCGGTGTGCTGGGCTGTGGTGCTGGCCAACCGTGTAGAAAGGCTCTGCTGGGGGGCCCCGTGTGCTGTGCTGGGGAGCCCGATGAGCTTGGCCGGGGAGTCCGGTGTGCTGGGCTGTGGTGCTGGGGAGCCGTGTGGACAGTCCCTGCTGGGGATAGGTTTGAACAGGCTCTGATGGAGAGCCAAGCGGGCTGTGGTGTTGGGGGCCCCCGTGTGCTTTGCTGGGGAGCCCGGTGAGCTGGGCTGGGGTGCCCGGTGTGCTGGGCTTTGCTGCTGGGGAGGCGTGTGGACAGGCTGTGCTGGGGAGTGGTTTGAACAGGCTCTGCTGGAGACCCAGACGGGCTGTGGTGCTGGGGGCCCCCGTGTGCTGTGCTGGAAAGCCCGGTGACCTAGGGTGTGCTGCTGGGGAGCCGTGTGGACCGGATCTGCTGTGGAGCGGTGTGAACAGGCTCTGATGGAAAGCCAGGCGGGCTGTGGTGCTGGGGGCCCCCGTGTGCTGTGCTCGGGAGCCCGTTGAGCTGGGCTGGGGAGCCCGGTGTGCTGGCCTGTGGTGCTGGCGAACCGTGTAGACCGGCTCTGCTGCGGAGCTGTGTGAGCAGGCTCTGATGGAGATCCAGGCGGGCTGTGGTGCTGGGGGCCCCCGTGTGTGGTGCTGGGGAGCCCGGTGAGCTTGGTTGGCGAGCCCGGTGTGCTGGGCTGTAGTGCCGGCCAACCGTGTAGACAGGCTCTGCTGGGGGGCCCCGTGTGCTGTGCTGGGGAGCCCGTTGAGCCTGGCCGGGGAGCCCGGTGTGCTGGGTTGTGCTGCTGGGGAGCCGGGTGGACAGGCTCTGCTGGGGAGTGGTTTCAATAGGCTCTGCTGGTTAGTGGTGTGAACAGGCCATGATGGAGAGCCAGGTGGGATGTGGTGCTGGTGGCCCCCGTGTGCTGTGCTGGGGAGCCCGGTGAGCTTGGCCGGGGAGCCCGCTGTGCTAGGCTGTGCTGCTGGGGAGCCGTGTGGACAGGGACTGCTGGGGAGTGGTTTGAACAGGCTCTGCTGGGGAGCCAGGCGGGCTGTGGTGCTTGGGGGCCCCGTGTGCTGTGCTGGGGAGCCCGTAGAGCTGGGCTGGGGAGCCCGGTGAGCTGTGCTGGGGAGCCCGTTGAGCTGGGCTGGGTAGCCCGGTGTGCTTGGCTGTGGTGCTGGGGAGCCGCATGGACAGGCTCTGCTGGGGAGTGGTTTGAACAGGCTCTGCTGGATAGCCAGGCGGGCTGTGGTGCTGGGAAGCCCCGTGTGTTGTGCTGTGGGGCCCCGTGTGCTGTGCTGGGGAGCCCGGTGAGCTGGGCAGAGTAGCCCGGTGAGCTTGGCTGTGGTGCTGGGTAGCCGTGTAGACAGGGTCTGGTAGGGAGCGGTGTGAACAGGCTCTGTTGGAGAGCCAGGCGGGCTGTGGTGCTTGCGAAACGTGTAGACAGACTCTGATGCGGAGCAGTGTGAACAGGCTCTGATGGAGAGCCAGGCGGGCTGTGGTGCTGGGGGCCCCCGTGTGCTGTGCTGGGGCACCCGGTGAGCTGGGCTGGGGAGCCCGGTGTGCTGGGCTGTGGTGCTGGCCAACCGTGTAGAAAGGCTCTGCTGGGGGGCCCCGTGTGCTGTGCTGGGGAGCCCGATGAGCTTGGCCGGGGAGTCCGATGTGCTGGGCTGTGGTGCTGGGGAGCCGTGTGGACAGGCTCTGCTGGGGAGTGGTTTGAAGAGGATCTGCTGCAGAGCCAGGCGGGCTGTGGTGCTGGGGGCCCCGTGTGCTGTGCTGGGGAGCCCGTTGAGATGGGCTGGGGAGCCCCGTGTGCTGGGCTGTGGTGCTGGCGAGTCGTGTGGACAGGCTCTGCTGGGGAGCGGTGTGGACAGGCTCTGATGGAGAGCCAGGGGGGCTATGGTGCTGAGGGGCCCCGTGTTCTGTGCTGGGGAGCCCGTTGAGCTGGGCTGGGGAGCCCTGTGTGGTGGGCTGTGGTGCTGGGGAGCCGTGTGGACAGGGACTGCTGGGGAGTGGTTTGAACAGGCTCTGCTGGGGAGCCAGTCGGGCTGTGGTGCTGGGGGGCCCCGTGTGTTGTGCTGGGGAGCCCGGTGAGCTGTGCGGGGAGCCCGGTGTGCTGGGCTGTGGTGCTGGGGAGCCGTGTAGACAGGCTCTGCTGGGGAGCGGAGTGAACAGGCTCTGCTGGGGAGCGGTGTGAACAGTCTCTGATGGAGAGCCAGGCGGGCTGTGGTGCTGGGGGCCCCCGTGTGCTGTGCTGGGGAGTCCGGTGTGCAGGGCTGTGCTCCTGGGGAGCCGTATGGACAGTCTCTGCTGGGGAATGGTATGAACAGGCTATGATGGAGAGCCAGGCGGGCTGTGGTGTTGGGGGCCCCCTTGTGCTTTGCTGGGGAGTCCGGTGAGCTAGGCTGGGGAGCCTGGTGTGCTGGGCTGTGCTGCTGGGGAGGCGTGTGGAAAAGCTGTGCTGGGGAGTGGTTTGAACAGGCTCTGCTGGAGAGCCAGGCGGGCTGTGGTGCTGGGGGCCCCCGTGTGCTGTGCTGGCAAGCCCGGTGTCCTAGGTTGTGCTGCTGGGGAGCCGTGTGGACCGGCTCTGCTGAGGAGCGGTGTGAACAGGCTCTGATGGAAAGCCAGGCTGGCTGTGGTGTTGGGGGCCCCCGTGTGCTGTGCTGGTGAGCCCGGTGAGCTGTGCTGGGGAGCCCGTTGAGCTGGGCTGGGGAGCCCGGTGTGGTTGGCTGTGGTGCTGGGGAGCCGCGTGGACAGGCTCTGCTGGGGAGTGGTTTGAACAGGCTCTGCTGGACAGCCAGGCGGGCTGTGGTGATGGGAAGCCCCGTGTGCTGTGCTGTGGGGCCCCGTGTGCTGTGCTGGGGAGCCCGGTGAGCTGGGCAGAGTAGCCCGGTGAGCTTGGCTGTGGTGCTGGGTAGCCGTGTAGACAGGCTCTGCGAGGGAGCGGTGTGAACAGGCTCTGTTGGAGAGCCAGGCGGGCTGTGGTGCTTGGGGCCCTCGTGTGCTGTGCTGGGGAGCCCGTTGAGATGGGCTTGGGAGCCCGGTGTGCTGGGCTGTGGTGGTGGGGAGCTGTGTGTACAAGCTCTGCTCAGGAGAGGGTTGAAAATGCTCTGATTTAGAGCCGGGCGGGCTATGGTGCTGGGGGCCCCCGTGTGCTGTGCTGGGGAGCCCGTTGAGCTGGGCTGGGGAGCCCGGTGTGCTGGGCTGTGGTGCTGGGGAGCCGTGTGGACAGGCTCTGCTTGGGAGCGGTGTGAAATGGCTCTGATGGAGAACCAGGCGGGCTTTGGTGCTGGGCGGCCCCGTGTGCTGTGCTGGGGAGCCCGGTGTGCTGGGCTGGGGATCCCCGTGTGCTGGGCTGTGGTGCTAGGGAGCCCGGTGTGCTGGGCTGTGGTGCTGGGGAACCGTGTAGACAGGCTCTGCTGGGGAGCGGTGTGAACAGGCTCTGATGGAGAGCCAGGGGGGCTGTGGTGCTGGGGGGCCCCGTGTGCTGTGCTTGGGGCCCCCGTGTGCTGTGATGTGGAGCCCCGTGTGCTGTGCTGGGTAGTCCGGTGAGCTGGGTTGGGGAGCCCGTTGAGCTGGGCTTCGGAGCCCGGTGTGTTGGGCTGGGGAGCCCGGTGTGCTGGGCTGTGGTGCTGGGGAGCCGTGTAGACAGGCTCTGGGGGGAGCGGAGTGAACAGGCTCTGCTGGGGAGCGGTGTGAACAGTCTCTGATGGAGAGCCAGGCGGGCTGTGGTGCTGGGGGCCCCCGTGTGCTGTGCTGGGGAGCCTGGTTAGCTAGGCTAGGGAGCCAGGTGTGCAGGGCTGTGCTGCTGGGCAGCCGTATTGACAGTCTCTGCTGGGGAGAGGTTTGAACAGGCTCTGCTGTAGAGCCAGGCGGGCTGTGGTGCTGGGGTGCCCCGTGTGCTGTGCTGGGGAGCTCGGTGTGCTCGGCTGTGGTGCTGCGGAGCCGTGTGGACAGGCTCTGCTGGGGAGCCTTCTGGACAGGCTCTGCTGTGGAGCGCTGTGACCAGGCTCTGATGGAGAGCCAGGAGGGCTGTGGTGCTGGGGGGCCCCGTGTGCTGTGCTGGGGGCCCCCGTGTGCTGTGATGTGGAGCCCCGTGTGCTGTGCTGGGTAGTCCGGTGAGCTGGGCAGAGGAGCCCGGTGTGCTGGGCTGTGCTGCTGGGGAACCGTGTAGACAGGCTCTGCTGGGGAGTGGTTTGAACAGGCTCTGCTCGAGAGCCAGGCAGGCTGTGGTGCTGGGGGGCCCCGTGTGCTCTGCTGGGGAGCCCGGTGAACTGGGCTGCGGAGCCCGGTGTGCTGGGCAATTGTGCTGGGGAGCCGTGTAGACAGGCTGTGCTGCGGAGGGGTGTGAACAGGCCCTGATGGAGAGCCAGGCGGGCTGTGGTGCTGGGGACCCCCGTGTGCTGTACTCGGGAGCCCAGTGAGCTGGGCTTCGGAGCCAAGTGTGCTGGGCTGTGGTGCCGGGAAGCCGTGTGGACATGCTCTGCTGGGGAGAGGATTGAACAGGCTCTGATGGAGAGCCAGGCGGGCTGTGGTGCTGGGAATCCCCGTGTGCTGTGCTGGGGGCCCCCCTGTGCTGTGCTGGGGAGTCCGGTGAGCTAGGTTGAGGAGCCCGGTGTGCTGGGCTGTGGTGCTGGGGAGCCGTGTGGACAGGCTCTGCTGGGGAGTGGTTTGAACAGGCTCTGCTGGAGAGCCAGGCGGGCTGTGGTGCTGGGCGGCCCCGTGTGCTGTGCTGGGGGGCCCCGTGTGCTGTGCTGGGGAGCCCGGTTTGCTGGGCCGGGGAGCCCGGTGTGATGGGCTCTGCTGCTGGGGAGCCGTGGGTACAGGCTCTGCTGGCGAGTGGTTTGAACCGGCTCTGCTGGAGAGCCAGGCGGGATGTGGTGCTGGGGGGCCCCGTGTGCTGTGATTGGGTGCCCGGTGTGCTGGGCTGTGGTGCTTGGGAGCCGTGTGGACAGGCTCTGCTGGGGAGCGGTGTGAACAGGCTCTGATGGAGAGCCAGGCGGGCTGTGGTGCTGTGGGCCCCCGTGTGCTGTGCTGGGGAGCCCGGTGAGCTGGGCTGGGGAGCCCGGTGTGCTGGGCTGTGGTGCTGGGGAGCCGTGTAGACAGGCTCTTATGCGGAGCGGTGTGAACAGGCTCTTATGGAGATCCAGGCGGGCTCTAATTCTGGGGGCCCCCGTGTGCTGTGCTGGGCGGCCCGGTGAGCTGGGCTGGGGAGCCCGGTGTGCTGGGCTGGGGATCCCGGTGTTCTGGGCTGTGGTGCTTGGGAGCCGTGTGGACAGGCTCTGCTGGGGAGCGGTGTGAACAGGCTCTGATGGAGAGCCAGGCGGGCTGTGGTGCTGGGGGGCCCCGTGTGCTGTGCTGGGGAGCCCGTTGAGCTGGGCTGGGAAGCCCGGTGTGCTGGGCTGTGGTGCTTGGGAGCCGTGTAGACAGGCTCTGCTGGGCAGCCATTCGGGCTGTGGTGCTGGGGGGCCCCGTCTGCTGTGCTGGGGAGCCCGGTGTGCTGGGCTGGGGAGCCCCGTGTGCTGGGCTGTGGTGCTGGGGAGCCCGGTGTGCTGGGCTTTGGTGATGGGGAGCCGTGTAGACAGGCTCTACTGCGGAGCGGTGTGAACAGGCTCTGATGGAGAGCCAGGCGGGCTGTGGTGCTGGGGGGCCCCGTGTGCTGTGCTGGGGAGCCCGGTGTGCTGTGCTGTGGTGCTGGGGAGCCGTGTGTACAGGCTCTGCTGGGGAGAGGGTTGAACACGCTCTGCTGGAGAGCCAGACGGGCTCTGGTGCTGGGGGGGCCCGTGTGCTGTGCTGGGGAGCCCGGTGAGCTGGGCTGGGGAGCTCGGTGTGCTGGGCTGTCGTGCTGGGGAGCCGTGTAGACAGGTTCTGCTGTGGAGGGGTGTGAACAGTCTTTGTTGCAGAGCCAGGCAGGCTATGGTGCTGGGGGGCCCCGTGTGCTGTGCTGGGGAGCCCTTTGAGCTGGGCTGGGGAGCCCAGTGTTCTGGGCTGTGGTACTTGGGAGCCGTGTGGAATCGCTCTGCTGGGGAGTGGTTTGAACAGGCTCTGATGGAGAGCCAGGCGGGCTGTCGTGCTGGGGAGCCCGGTGAGCTGGGCAGAGGAGCCCGGTGTGCTGGGCTGTGCTGCTGGGGAGCCGTGTAGACAGGCTCTGCTGGGGAGCGGTGTGAACCGGCTCTGCTGGAGAGCCAGGCGGGCTGTGGTTCTGGGGAGCCGTGTGGACAGGCTCTACTGGGGAGTGGTTTGAACAGGCTCTGCTGGAGAGCCAGGCGGGCTGTGGTTTTGGGGGCCCCCGTGTGCTGTGCTGGGCGGCACGGTGAGCTGGGCTGGGGAGCCCTGTGTGCTGGGCTGTGGTGCTGGGGAGCCCGGTGTGCTGGGCTGTGGTGCTGGATTGCCGTGTGGACAGGCTCTGCTGGGGAGTGGTTTGAACAGGCTCTGATGGAGAGCCAGGCGGGCTGTGGTGTTGGGGGGCCCCGTGTGCTGTGCTGGGGACCCCGGTGTGCTGGGCTGTGGTGCTGGGGTGCCCCATGTGCTGTGCTGCGGAGCCCGGTGATATCGGCAATGGAGCCCGGTCTGCTGGGCTGTGCTGCTGCGGAGCCGTGTGGACAGGCTCTGCTGGCGAGTGGTGTGTACAGGCTCTGAGGGAGAGCCAGGCTTGCTGTGGTTTTGGGGGCCCCCGTGTGCTGTGCTGGGGGCCCCCGTGTGCTGTGCTGGGGAGCCCGGTGTGCTGGGGGGTGCTGCTGGGGAGCCGTGTGGACAGGCTCTGCTGGGGAGTGTTTTGAACAGGCTCTGCTGGAGAGCCAGGCGGGCTGCGTTGCTGGGGGCCCCCGTGTGCTGTGGTGGGGAGCCCGGTGTGCTGGGCTGTGGTGCTGGGGAGCCGTTTTGACAGGCTCTGCTCGGGAGCGGTGTGAATCGGCTCTGCTGGAGAGCCAGGCGTGCTGTGGTGCTGGGGGGTCCCGTGTTCTGGGATGGGGAGGCCTGTGAACTGGGCTGTGCTGCTGGGGAGCCGTGTGGTCATGCTCTGCTGGATAGCCGTGTGTACAGGCTCTGCTGGGGAGCGGTGTGAATAGGCTCTACTGGGGAGAGGGTTGAACAGGCTCAGATGGAGAGCAAGGAGGGCTGTGGTGCTGGGGGGCCCCGTGTGCTGTGCTGGGCAGCCCTGTGAGCTTGGCTGGGGAGCCCGGTGTGCTGGGCTTGGGAGCCCGGTGTGCTGGGCTGTAGTGCTTGGGAGCCGTGTGGACAGGCTCTGCTGGGGAGCGGTGTGAACAAGCTCTGCTGGAGAGCAAGGAGGGCTGTTGTGCTGGGGGCCACCGTGTGCTGTGCTGGGGAGCCCGGTGAGCTGGGCTGGGGAGCCCGGTGAACTGGGCTGGGGAGCCCGGTGTGCTGGGCTGTGGTGCTGGCGTGCCCCATGTGCTGTGCTGCGGAGCCCGGTGATATCGGCAATGGAGCCCGGTCTGCTGGGCTGTGCTGCTGCGGAGCCGTGTGGACAGGCTCTGCTGGGGAGCGGTGTGAACAGGCCATGATGGAGAGCCAGGCGGGATGTGGTGCTGGGGGGCCCCGTGTGCTGTGCTGGGGAGCCCGGTGAGCTGGGCTGCGGAGCCCGGTGTGCTGGGCTGTCGTGCTGGGGAGCCGTGTAGACAGGCTCTGCTGGGGAGCGGAGTGAACAGGCTCTGCAAGGGAGCGGTGTGAACAGGCTCTGATGGAGAGCCAGGCGGGCAGTGTTGCTGGGGGCCCCCGTGTGCTGTGCTGGGGAGCCCGGTGTGCTGGGCTGTGGTACTGGGGAGCCGTGTAGACAGGCTCTGCTGGGGAGCCGTGTAGACAGGCTCTGCTGGGGAGCGGAGTGAACAGGCTCTGCTGGGGAGCGGTGTGAAGAGTCTCTGATGGAGAGCCAAGCGGGCTGTGGTGCTGGGGGCCCCTGTATGCTGGGCTGGGGAGCCCGGTGTGCTGGGCTGTGGTGCTTGGGAGCCGTGTGGACAGGCTCTGCTGGGGAGCGGTGTGAACAGGCTCTGATGGAGAGCCAGGCGGGCTGTGGTGCTGGGGGCCCCGTGTGCTGTGCTGGGGAGCCCGTTGAGCTGGGCTGGGGAGCCCGGTGTGCTGGGCTGTGGTGCTGGGGAGCCGTGTAGACAGGCTCTGCTGGGGAGCCAAACGGGCTGTGGTGCTGGGGGGCCCCGTCTGCTGTGCTGGGGAGCCCGGTGTGCTGGGCTGGGGAGCCCCGTGTGCTGGGCTGTGGTGCTGGGGAGCCCGGTGTGCTGGGCTTTGGTGATGGGGAGCCGTGTAGACAGGCTCTACTGCGGAGCGGTGTGAACAGGCTCTGATGGAGAGCCAGGCGGGCTGTGGTGCTGGGGGGCCCCGTGTGCTGTGCTGGGGAGCCCGGTGTGCTGTGCTGTGGTGCTGGGGAGCCGTGTGTACAGGCTCTGCTGGGGAGAGGGTTGAACACGCTCTGCTGGAGAGCCAGACGGGCTCTGGTGCTGGGGGGGCCCGTGTGCTGTGCTGGGGAGCCCGGTGAGCTGGGCTGGGGAGCTCGGTGTGCTGGGCTGTCGTGCTGGGGAGCCGTGTAGACAGGTTCTGCTGTGGAGGGGTGTGAACAGTCTTTGTTGCAGAGCCAGGCAGGCTATGGTGCTGGGGGGCCCCGTGTGCTGTGCTGGGGAGACCCTTTGAGCTGGGCTGGGGAGCCCAGTGTTCTGGGCTGTGGTACTTGGGAGCCGTGTGGAATCGCTCTGCTGGGGAGTGGTTTGAACAGGCTCTGATGGAGAGCCAGGCGGGCTGTCGTGCTGGGGAGCCCGGTGAGCTGGGCAGAGGAGCCCGGTGTGCTGGGCTGTGCTGCTGGGGAGCCGTGTAGACAGGCTCTGCTGGGGAGCGGTGTGAACCGGCTCTGCTGGAGAGCCAGGCGGGCTGTGGTTCTGGGGAGCCGTGTGGACAGGCTCTACTGGGGAGTGGTTTGAACAGGCTCTGCTGGAGAGCCAGGCGGGCTGTGGTTTTGGGGGCCCCCGTGTGCTGTGCTGGGCGGCACGGTGAGCTGGGCTGGGGAGCCCTGTGTGCTGGGCTGTGGTGCTGGGGAGCCCGGTGTGCTGGGCTGTGGTGCTGGATTGCCGTGTGGACAGGCTCTGCTGGGGAGGGGTTTGAACAGGCTCTGATGGAAGTAGGGCTGTGTTGGGGGAGTGTGCTGTGTGGGGAGCCCGGTGGCCTGAGCTTTGTGGTGCCCCATGTGCTGTGCTCTGCCCGGAACCCGGTGATGTATCGGCAATGGAGCCGGTCTGCTGGGCTGTGCTGCTGCGGAGCGTGGCTGGACATTTCTGCTGGCCGAGTGGTGTGTACAGGCTCTGGCTCCAGGCTTGCCTTGCTGTTTTGGGGGGCCCCGTGTGCTGTGCTGGGGGCCCCCGTGTGCTGGGGAGCCGGTGTGCTGGGGGGTGCTGTTGAGCCGTGTGGACAGGCTCTGCTGGGGAGTGTTTTGAACAGGCTCTGCTGGAGAGCCAGGCGGGCTGCGTTGCTGGGGGCCCCCGTGTGCTGTGGTGGGGAGCCCGGTGTGCTGGGCTGTGGTGCTGGGGAGCCGTTTTGACAGGCTCTGCTCGGGAGCGGTGTGAATCGGCTCTGCTGGAGAGCCAGGCGTGCTGTGGTGCTGGGGGGCCCCGTGTTCTGGGATGGGGAGGCCTGTGAACTGGGCTGTGCTGCTGGGGAGCCGTGTGGACATGCTCTGCTGGATAGCCGTGTGTACAGGCTCTGCTGGGGAGCGGTGTGAATAGGCTCTGCTGGGGAGAGGGTTGAACAGGCTCAGATGGAGAGCAAGGAGGGCTGTGGTGCTGGGGGGCCCCGTGTGCTGTGCTGGGCAGCCCTGTGAGCTTGGCTGGGGAGCCCGGTGTGCTGGGCTGGGGAGCCCGGTGTGCTGGGCTGTAGTGCTTGGGAGCCGTGTGGACAGGCTCTGCTGGGGAGCGGTGTGAACAAGCTCTGCTGGAGAGCAAGGAGGGCTGTTGTGCTGGGGGCCCCCGTGTGCTGTGCTGGGGAGCCCGGTGAGCTGGGCTGGGGAGCCCGGTGAACTGGGCTGGGGAGCCCGGTGTGCTGGGCTGTGGTGCTGGCGTGCCCCATGTGCTGTGCTGCGGAGCCCGGTGATATCGGCAATGGAGCCCGGTCTGCTGGGCTGTGCTGCTGCGGAGCCGTGTGGACAGGCTCTGCTGGGGAGCGGTGTGAACAGGCCATGATGGAGAGCCAGGCGGGATGTGGTGCTGGGGGGCCCCGTGTGCTGTGCTGGGGAGCCCGGTGAGCTGGGCTGCGGAGCCCGGTGTGCTGGGCTGTCGTGCTGGGGAGCCGTGTAGACAGGCTCTGCTGGGGAGCGGAGTGAACAGGCTCTGCAAGGGAGCGGTGTGAACAGGCTCTGATGGAGAGCCAGGCGGGCAGTGTTGCTGGGGGCCCCCGTGTGCTGTGCTGGGGAGCCCGGTGTGCTGGGCTGTGGTACTGGGGAGCCGTGTAGACAGGCTCTGCTGGGGAGCCGTGTAGACAGGCTCTGCTGGGGAGCGGAGTGAACAGGCTCTGCTGGGGAGCGGTGTGAAGAGTCTCTGATGGAGAGCCAAGCGGGCTGTGGTGCTGGGGGCCCCTGTATGCTGTGCTTGGGAGCCCGGTGAGCTGGGCTGGGGAGCCCGGTGTCCTGGGCTGTGGTGCTGGGGGGCCCCATGTGCTGGGCTGTGGGGTTGGGGAGCCGTGTAGACAGGCTCTGCTGGGGAGCGGTGTGGACAGGCTCTGATGGGGAGCAGTTTAAACAGGCTCTGCTGGGGAGCGGTGTGAAGAGTCTCTGATGGTGAGCCAGGCGGGCAGTGGTGCTGGGGAGCCCAGTGTGCTCTGCTGGGGAGCCCGGTGAGCTGAGCTGGGAAGCCCGGTGTGCTGGGCTGTGCTGCTGGGGAGCCTTGTGGAAAGGCTCTGCTGGGGAGCGTTGTGAACAGGATCTGATGGAGAGCCAGGCTGGCTGTGGTGGTGGGGGCCCATGTGTGCTGTGCTGGGGAGCACGGAGAGGTGGGCTGGGGAACCCGGTTTGCTGGGCTGTGCCGCTGGGGAGCCGTGTGGACAGGCTCTGATGGGGATTGGTTCGAACAGGCTCTGCTGGAGAGCCAGGCGGGCTGTGGTAGTGGTGGGCCCCGTGTGCTGTCCTGGGGAGATCGGTGAGGTGGGCTGGGGAGCCCGGTGAGCTGGGCTGTGCTGCTTGGGAGCCGTGTGGACAGGCTCTGCTGGGGAATGGCTTGAACAGGCTCTTCTGGAGAGCCAGGCGGGCTGTGGTGCTGGGGGCCCCCGTGTGCTCTCCTACGGAGCGCGGTGTGCAGGGCTGGGAAGCCCGGTGTGCTGGGCTGTGGTGCTGGGGAGCCGTGTGGAAAGGCTCTGCTGGGGAGCGGTGTTTAGAGAATCTGATGGAGAGGCATGCTGGCTGTGGTGCTGGGGGCCCCCGTGTGCTGTGCTCGGGAGCCCAGTGAGCTGTGCTGGGGAGCCCGGTGAGCTGGGCTGTGGTGCTGGATTGCCCTGTGGACAGGCTCTGCTGGCGAGTGGTTCGAACAGGCTCTGATGGAGAGCCAGGCGGGCTGTGGTGCTGGGCGGCCCCGTGTGCTTTGCTGGGGAGCCCGGTGTGCTGGGCTGGGGAGCCCCGTGTGCTGGGCTGTGGTGCTGGGGTGCCCGGTGATCTGGGCTTTGGTGCTGGGGAACCGTGTAGACAGGCTCTCCTAGGGAGCCAGGCGGGCTGTGGTGCTGGGGGCCCCCGTGTGCGGTGCTGGGGGCCCCCGTGTGCTGTGCCGGGGAGCCCGGTGAGCTGGGCTGGGGAGCCCGGTGTGCTGGGCTGTGGTGCTGGGGAGCCGCGTGGACAGGCTCGGCTGGGGAGTGGTTTGAACAGGCCATGATGGAGAGCCAGGCGGGATGTGGTGCTGGTGGCCCCCGTGTGCTGTGCTGGGGAGCCCGCTGTCGAAGGCTTTGCTGCTGGGGAACCGTGAGGACAGGGACTGCTGGGTAGTGGTTTGAACAGGCTCTGCTGGGGAGCCAGGTGGGCTGTGATGCTGGAGGCCCCCGTGTGCTGTGCTGGGAACCCCGGTTAGCTGGGCTGGGGAGACCGGTGTCCAGGGCTGTGCTGCTGGGGAGCCATATGGACAGTCTCTGCTGGGGAGAGGTTTGAACAGGCTCTGATGGAGAGCCAGACGGGCTGTGGTGCTGGGGGCCCCCGTGTGCTCTGCAACGGAGCCCGGTGAGCTGGGCTCGGGAGCCCGGTGTGCTGGGCTGTGGTACTGGCGAGCCGTGTGGACCGGCTCTGCTGGGGAGTGGTTTGAAAAGGCTCTGCTGGACAGCCAGGCGGGCTGTTGTGCTGGGGGGCCCCGTGTGCTGTGCTGGGGAGCTTGGTGTGCTCGGCTGTGGTGCTGGGGAGCCGTGTGGACAGGCTCTGCTGGGGAGCGGAGTGAACAGGCTCTGCTGGGGAGCAATTCGGGCTCTGGGGCTGGGGGGCCCCGTGTGCTGTGCTGGGGAGCCCGGTGAGCTGGGCTGGGGAGCTCGGTGTGCTGGGCTGTGGTTCTGGGGAGCCGTGTAGACAGGCACTGATTGAGAGCCAGGTGGGCTGTGGTGTTTGGGGCCCCCGTGTGCTGTGCTGGGGAGCCCGGTGAGCTGGGCTGTGCTGCTGGGGAGCCCTGTGGACAGGCTCTGCTGGGGAGTGGTTTGAACAGGCTCTGCTGGAGAGCCTGGCGGGCTGTGGTGCAGGGGAGCCCGGTGATCTGGGCTGGGGAGCCCGGTGTGCTGGGCTGTTCTGCTGGGGAGCTGTATTGACAGGCTCTGCTTTGGAGCGGTGTGAACAGGCTCTGCTGGAGAGCCAAGGGGCCTGTGGTGCTGGGGGGCCCCGTGTGCTGTGCTGGGGAGCCCTGTGAGATCGGCTTAGGAGCCCGGTGTGCTGGGCTGTAGTGCTGGGGAGCCATGTGGAAAGGCTCTGCTGGGGAGCGGTGTGAACAGGCTCTGCTGGAGAGCCAGGCGGCCTGTGGTGCTGTGGGCCCCCCTGTGCTGTGCTGGGGGGCCCGGTGAGCTGGGCTGGGGAGCCCGGTGTACTGGACTGTTGTGCTGGGGAGCCGTGTAGACAGGCTCTGCTGGGGAGTTGTGTGAACAGGCTCTGCTGGAGAGCCAGGCGGGCTGTGGTGTGGGGGCCCCCGTGTGCAGTGCTGGGGAACCCGGTGTGCTGTTCTGTGCTGCTGGCGAGCCGTGTGGACCGGCTCTGCTGGGGAGCCAGTCGGGTTGTGCTGCGGTGTGCTGGGCTGTGCTGCTGGGGAGCCGTGTAGACAGGCTATGCTGGGGAGCGGTGTGAACAGGCTCTGATGGAGAGCCAGGCGGGCTGTGGTGCTGGGTTCCCCCGTGTGCTCTGCTACGGAGCCCGGTGTGTAGGGCTGGGAAGCCCGGTGGGCTGGGCTGTTGTGCTGGGGAGCCGTGTGGAAAGGCTCTGCTGGGGAGCGGTGTTTAGAGGCTCTGATGGAGAGGCATGCTGGCTGTGGTGCTGGGGGCCCCCGTGTGCTGTGCTCGGGAGCCCAGTGAGCTGGGCTGGGGAGCCCGGTGTTTTGGGCTGTGCTGCTTGGCAGCCGTGTGGACAGGCTCTGATGGGGAGCGGTTTGAACAGGCTCTGATGGAGAGCCAGGCGTGCTGTGGTGCTGGGGAGCCCGGTGTGCTGGGCTGTGGTGCCGGGGAGCCGTGTAGACTGGCTCTGATGGAGAGCCAGGCGGACTGTGGTGCTGGGGGGCCCCGTGTGCTGTGCTGGGGAGTCCGTTGAGCTGGGCTTCGGGGAGCCCGGTGTGCTGGGCTGTGCTGCTGGGGAGCCCTGTGTACAGGCTCTGCTGGGGAGTTGTGTGAACAGGCCCTGCTGGAGAGCCAGGCGGGCTGTCGTGCTGGGGACCCCCGTGTGCTGTGCTGGGGAGTCCGGTGAGTTGGGCTGGAGAGCCCGGTGAGCTGGGCTGTGCTGCTTGGGAGCCGTGTGGAAAGGCTCTGCTGGGGAATGGCTCGAACAGGCTCTTCTGGAGAGCCAGGCGGGCTGTGGTGCTGGGGGCCCCCGTGTGATGTCCCGGGGATCCCGGTGGAAAGGCTGTGGTGGGGAGTCCGGTGAGGTGGGCTGGGGAGCCCGGTGAGCTGGGCTGTGCTGCTGGGGAGCCGCGTGAACAGGCTCTGCTGGGGAATGGTTTGAACAGGCTCTTCTGGAGAGCCAGGCGGGCTGTGGTGCTGGGGGCCCCCGTGTGATGTCCCGGGGAGCCCGGTGAGCTGGGCTGGGGAGCCCGGTGTGCTATGCTGTGCTGCTGGGGACGGGTTTGAACAGGCTCTGATGGAGAGACAGGCGGGCTGTCGTGCTGGAGGGGCCCGTGTGCTGTGCTGGGGATCTCCTTGAGCTAGGCTGGGGAGCCCGGTGTGATGGGCTGTGATGCTGGGGAGCCGTGTGGACAGGCTCTGCTGGGGAGTGGTTTGAACAGGCTCTGCTCGAGAGCCAGGCGGGCTGTGGTGCTGGGGGGCCCCGTGTGCTGTGCTGGGGAGCCCGGTGTGGTGGGCTGTGGTACTGGCGAGCCGTGTGGACAGGCTCTGCTTGGGAGCGGTGTGAACAGGCTCTGATGGAGAATCAGGCGGGCTGTGGTGCTGGGGGGCCCCGTGTGCTGTGCTGGGGAGCCCGTGTAGCTGGGCTGGGGAGCCCAGTGGTTTGGGCTGTGGTGCTGGGGAGCCGTGTCTACAGGCTCTGCTGCGGAGCGGTGTGAACAGGCTCTGATGGAGAGCAGTCTGAACAGGCTATTCTGGACAGCCAGGCGGGATGTGGTGCTTTGGGCCCAAGTGTGCAGTGCTGAGGAGCTCGTTGAGCTGGGCTGCGGAGCCCGGTGTGCTGGGCTGTGGTGCTGGGGGGCCCCGTGTGCTTTGCTGCGGAGCCCGGTGAGATCGGCTTTGGAGCCCTCTGTGCTGGGCTGTGCTGCTGGGGAGCCGTGTGGAATGGCTCTGCTGGGGAGCGGTGTGAAGAGGCTCTGCTGGAGAGCCAGGCGGGCTGTGGTGCTGGGGGCCCTCGTGTGCTGTGCTGGGGTGCCCGGTGAGCTTGGCTGGTGAGCCCGGTGTGCTGGGCTGTGCTGCTGGGGAGCCGTGTAGACAGGCTCTGCTGGGGAGCGGTTTGAACAGGCTCTGATGGAGAGCCATGTGGGCTGTGGTGCTGGGGGGCCCCGTGTGCTGTGCTGGGGAGCCCGGTGAGCTTGGCTGGGGAGGCCAGTGTGCTGGGCTTTGCTGCTGGGTAGCCGTGTGGGCCGGCTCTGATTGGGAGTGGTTTGAACAGGCTCTGCTGGAGAGCCAGGCGGGCTGTGGTGCTGGGGGGCCACGTGTGCTGTGCTGGGGAGCCCGGTGAGCTGGGCTGGGGAGCCCGGTGTGCTGGGCTGTGGTGCTGGGGAGCCGTGTAGACAGGCTCTGCTGGGGGCCCCCGTGCTCTGTGCTTGGGGCCATGGTGAGCTGGGCTGGGGAGTACGGTGTGCTGGGCTGTGGTGCTGGGGAGCTGTGTGGACAGGCTCTTCTGGGGGGTGGTTTGAACAGGCTCTGCTGGAGAGCCAGGCGGGCTGTGGTGCCGGGGGGCCCCGTGTTCTGTGCTGGGGACCCTGGTGAGCTTGGCTGGGGAGCCCGGTGTGCTGGGCTGTGCTTTTGGGGAGCCGTGTGGACAGGCACTGCCGGGGAGCGGTGTGAAAAGGCTCTGATGGAAAGCCAACCGGGCTGTAGTGCTGGTGGCCCCCGTGTGCTGTGCTCGGGAGCCCAGTGAGCTGGGCTTCGGAGCCCAGTGTGCTGGGCTGTGGTGCTGGGAAGCCGTGTGGACAGGCTCTGCTGGGGAGCGGTGTGAAATGGCTCTGATAGAGAGTCAGGCGGGCTGTTGTGCTGGTTAACCCCGTGTGCTGTGCTGGGGGGCCCCGTTTTCTGTGCTGGGGATCCCGTTGAGCTGGTCTGGGGAGCCCGGTGTGCTGTGCTGTGCTTCTGGGGAGCTGTGTGGACAGGCTCTGCTGGAGAGCAACGCGGGCTGTGGTGCTGGGGGCCCCCGTGTGCTGTGCTTGGGGTCCCCGTGTGCTATGCTGGGGAGCCCGTTGAGCTGGGCTGTGGAGCCCGGTGTGCTTGGCTGTGGTGCTGGGGAGCCGCGTGGACAGGCTCTGCTGGGGAGTGGTTTGAACAGGCTCTGCTGGATAGCCAGGGGGGCTGTGTTGCTGGGAAGCCCCGTGAGCTGTGCTGTGGGGCCCCGTGTGCTGTGCTGGGGAGCCCGGTGAGCTGGGAAGAGTAGCCCGGTGAGCTGGGCTGTGGTGCTGGGGAGCCCGGTGTGCTTGGCTGTGGTGCTGGGGAACCGTGTAGACAGGCTCTGCTGGGGAGCCGTGTAGACAGGCTCTGCTGGGAAGCGGTGTGAACAGGCTCTGATGGAGAGCCAGGCAGACTGTGGTGCTGGGGGCCCCCGTGTGCTCTGCTACGGAGCCCGGTGAGCAGGGCTGGGGAGCCCGGTTTGCTGGGCTGTGGTACTGGGGAGCCGTGTGGACCGGCTCTGCTGGGGAGTGGTTTGAAAAGGCTCTGCTGGACAGCCAGGCGGGCTGTTGTGCTGGGGGGCCCCGTGTGCTGTGCTGGGGAGCCGGTGTGCTGGGCTGTGGTGCTGGGGAGCCGTGTGGACAGGCTCTGCTGGGGAGCGGTGTGAACTGGCTCTGCTGGAGGGCGAGACGGGCTGTGGTGCTGGGGGGCCCAGTGTGCTATGCTGGGGAGCCCGTTTAGCTGGGCTGGGGAGCCCGGTGTGCTGGGCTTTGGTGCTGGCGAACCGTGTAGACAGGCTCTGCTGGGGGGCGCCGTTTGCTGTGCTGGGGAGCCCGGTGAGCTGGGCTGGGGAGCCCGTTGTGCTGGGCTGTGGTGCTGGGGAGCCGTGTGGACTGTCTCTGATGGAGAGCCAGGCGGGCTGTGGTGCTGGTGGGCCCCGGTTGCTGTGATGGGGAGCCCGGTGTGCTGGGCTGTGGTGCTGGGGAGCCGTGTAGACGGGCTCTGCTGGGGCGCGGTGTGAACAGGCTCTGATGGAGAGCCAGGCGGGCTGTGGTGCTGGGGGGCGCCTTGTGCTGTGCTGGGGGGCCCGGTGAGTTGGGCTGGGGAGCCCGGTGTGCTGGGCTTAGCTGCTGGGGTGCCGTGTGGACAGGGTCTGCTGCGGAGCGGTGTGAACAGGCTCTGATGGAGAGCCAGGCGGGCTGTGGTGCTGGGGGGCACCTTGTGCTGTGCTGGGGGGCCCGGTGAGGTGGGCTGGGGAGCCCGGTGTGCTGGGCTGTGCTGCTGGGGAGCCGTATGGACAGTGTCTGCTGGGGAAAGGTTTGAACAGGCTCTGATTTAGAGCCAGGCGGGCTGTGGTGCTGGGGGGCCCCGTGTGCTTTGCTGGGGAACCCGGTGTGCTGTTCTGTGCTTCTGGGGAGCGGTGTGAACAGGCTCTGCTGGAGAGCCAGGCGGGCTTTGCTGCGGTGTGCTGGGCTGTGCTGCTGGGCAGCCGTGTAGACAGGCTCTGCAGGGGAGCTGTGTGAACAGGCTCTGAGGGAGAGCCAGGTGGGCTGTGGTGCTGGGGGGCCCAGTGTGCTGTGCTGGGGGGCCCAGTGTGCTGTGCTGGGGAGTCCGGTGTGCAGGACTGTGGTGCTGGGGAGCCGTGTGGACAGGCTCTGCTGAGGAGCGGTGCGGACAGGCTCTGATGGAGAGCCAGGCGGGCTGTGGTGCTGGGGGGCCCCTTGTTCTGTGCGGAGGAGCCCGTTGAGCTGGCCTGGGGAGCCCGGTGTGCTGGGCTGTTGTGCTGGGGAGCCGAGTGGACAGGCTCTGCTGGGGAGTGGTTTGAACAGGCTCTGCCGGAGAGCAAGGCGGGCTGTGGTGCTGGGTGCCCCCGTGTGCTGTGCTGGGGAGCCCGGTGAGCTGGGCTGCGGAGCCCGGTGTGCTGGGCTGTGTTGCTGGGGAGCCGTGTAGACAGGCTCTGCTTGGGAGTGGTGTGAACAGGCTCTGATGAAAAGCCAGGCGGCCTGTGGTGTTGGGGGCCCCCGTGTGCTTTGCTGGGGAGCCCGGTGAGCTGGGCTGGGGAGCCCGGTGTGCTGGGTTGTGCTGCTGGGGAGGCGTGTGGACAGGCTGTGCTGGGGATCTGTTTGAACAGGCTCTGCTGGAGAGCCAGGCGGGCTGTGGTGCTGGGGGCCCCACGTGTACTGTGCGGGGGAGCCCGATGAGCTGGGCTGGGGAGCCCGGTGTCCTAGGGTGTGCTGCGGTGGAGCCGTGTGGACCGGCTCTGCTGTGGACCCGTGTGAAGAGGCTCTGCTGGAGAGCCAGGCGGGCAGTGGTGTTGGCGGCCCCCGTGTGCTGTGCTGGGGAGCCCGGTGAGCTGGGCCGGGGAGCCCGGTGTTCTGGGATGTGCTGCTGGGGAGGCTTGTGGACAGGCTGTGCTGGGGAGTGGTTTGAACAGGCTCTGCTGGAGAGCAACGCGGGCTGTGGTGCTGGGGGCCCCCGTGTGCTATGCTGTGGGCCCCCGTGTGCTGTGCTGGGGAGGCCGGTGTGTTCGGCTGTGCTGCTGGGGAGCCGTGTTGACAGGCTCTGCTGGGGAGTGTTTTGAACAGTCTCTGCTGGAGAGCCAGGCGGGCTGTGTTGCTGGGGGCCCCCGTGTGCTGTGCTGGGGAGCCCGTTGTGCTGGGCTGTGGTGCTGGGGGGCCCCGTGTGCTGTGCTGCGGATCCCGGTGAGATCGGCTATGGAGCCCGGTGTGCTGGGCTGTGCTGCTGGGGAGCCGTGTTGACAGGATCTGCTGGGGAGCGGTTTGAACAGGCTCTGATGGAGAGCCAGGCGGGCTGTGCTGCGGTGTGCTGGGCTGTGCTGCTGGGGAGCCGTGTAGACAGGCTCTGCTGGGGAGCCATTCGGGCTGTGATTCTGGGGGACGCGGTGTGCTGTGCTGGGGAGCCCGGTGAGCTGGGCTGGGGAGCCCGGTGTGCTGGGCTGTGCTGCTGGGGAGCCGTGTGGACAATCTCTGTTGGGGAGCGGTGTGAACAGTTTCTGCTGGGGAGCCAGGCGGGCATTGGTGCTGGGGGGCCCGGTGTGCTGTGCTGGGGAGCCCGGTGTGCTGGGCTGTGGTGCTGGGGAGCCGTGTAGAAGGGCTCTGCTGCGGAGCGGTGTGAATTGGCTCTGATGGAGAGCCAGGCGGGCTGTGGTGCTGGGGGCCCCCGTGTGCTGTGCTGGGGAGCCCGGTGAGCTGGGCTGGGGATCCCGGTGTCCTGGGCTGTGTTGCTGGGGAGCCGTGTAGACAGGCTCAGCTGGGGAGCGGTGTGAACAGGCTATGATGGAGAGCCAGGCGGGCTTTGGTGCTGGGTTGTCCCGTGTGCTGTGCTGGGGAGCCCGTTGAGCTTGGCCGGGAAGCCCGCTGTGCTAGGCGGTGTTGCTGGGGAGCCGTGTGGACAGGGACTGCTGGGGAGTGGTTTGAACAGGCTCTGCTGGGGAGCCAGGCTGGCTGTGGTGCTGGGGGGCCCCGTGTTCTGTGCTGGGGAGCCCGGTGAGCTGGGCTGTGGTGCTGGGGAGCCGTGTGGACAGGCTCGGCTGGTGAGCGAAGTGAACAGGCTCTGATGGAGAGCCATGCGGGCTGTGGTGCTGGGAAGACCCGTGTGCTGTGCTGGGGAGCCGGTTAAGCTGGGCTGGGAAGCCCCGTGTGCTGTGCTGGGGGCCCCCTTGTGCTGTGCTGGGGAGCCCCGTGTGCTGGGCTGTGGTGCTGGGGAGCCGTGTAGACAGGCTCTGCTGGGGAGCCATTCGGGCTGTGGTGCTGGGGGGCCCCGTGTGCTGTGCTGCGGAGCCCGGTGAGCAGGGATGTGGAGCCCGGTGTGCTGGGCTGTGGTGCTGGGGAGCCGTGTGGACAAGGCTCTGCTGGGGAGCCATGAAGACAGGCTCTGCAGGCGAGTGGTTTGAACAGGCTCTGATGGAGAGCCAGGCGGGCTGTGGTGCTGGGGGCCCCGTGTGCTGTGCTCAGGAGCCCGGTGAGCTGGGAAGGGGATCCCTGTGTGCTTGGTTGTGGTGATGGGGAGCCGTGTAGACAGGCTGTGCTCTTGAGCGGTGTGAACAGGCTCTGATGGAGAGCCAGGCGGGCTGTGGTCCTGGGGGCCCCCGTGTGCTGTACTCGGGAGCCCAGTGAGCTGGGCTTCGGAGCCCAGTGTGCTGGGCTGTGGTGCTGCGAAGCCGTGTGGACAGGCTCTGCTGGGGAGAGGGTTGAACAGGCTCTGATGGAGAGCCAGGCGGGCTGTTGTGCTGGGAAGCCCCGTGTGCTGTGCAGGGGGGGCCCGTGTGCTGTGCTGGGGAGCCCGTTGAGTTGGGCTGGGGAGCCCGGTGTGCTGGGCTGTGGTGCTTGGGAGCCGTGTTGACTCGTTCTGCTGGGGAGTGGTTTGAACACGCTCTGATGGAGAGCCAGGCGGGCTGTGGTGCTGGGGAGCCCAGTGAGCTGGGCAGAGGAGCCCGGTGAGCTGGGCTGGGGAGCCCGGTGTGCTGGGTTGTGGTGATGGGGAGCCGTGTAGACAGGCTCCGCTGGGGAGCGGTGTGAACAGGCTCCCCAGCGGAGGACCCTGGCTCTCCATAGCCCGCCTGGAGAGCCAGGCGGGCTATGGTGCTGGTGGGGCCCGTGTGCTGTGCTGGGGAGCCCGGTGAGCTGGGCTGGGGAGCCCGGTGTGCTGGGCTGTTGTGCTGGGGAGCCGTGTAGACAGGCTCTGCTGTGGAGGGGTTTAAACAGGCTTTGTTGGAGAGCCAGGCAGGCTATGGTGCTGGGGGGCCCTGTGTGCTGTGCTGGGGAGCCCTGTGAGCTGGGCTGGGGAACCCAGTGTGCTGGGCTGTGGTGCTTGGAAAACGTTTGGACTCGCTCTGCTGGGGAGTGGTTTGATAAGGCTCTGATGGAGAGCCTGGCGGGCTGTGGTGATGGGGAGCCCGGTGAGCTGGGCTTCGGAGCACGGTGTGTTGGGCTGTGGTGCTGGGGAGCCGTGTGGACAGGCTCTGCTGGGGAGTGCTTTGAACAAGCTCTGCTGGATATCCAAGTGGGCTGTGGTGCTGGGGGCCCTCGTGTGCTTTGCTGCGGAGCCAGTTGTGCTGGGATGAGGAGCCCGGTGTGCTGGGGAGCCGTGTGGACAGGCTCTGCTTGGGAGCCGTGTGGACAGACTCTGATGGAGAGCCAGGCGGGCTGTGGTGTTGGGGGCCCCCGTGTGCTTTGCTGGGGAGCCCGGTGAGATCGGCTGTGGAGGCTGGTGTGCTGGGCGGTGCTGCTGGGGAGCCGTGTGGACAGGCCCTGCTGGCGAGTGGTTTGAATAGGCTCTGCTGGGGAGCGGAGTGAACAGGCTCTGATGGAGAGCGAGGCGGGCTGTTGTGCTCGGAAGCCCCGTGTGCTGTGCTGGGGGGCCCCGTGTGCTGTGCTGGGGAGACCGTTGAGCTGGGCTGGGGAGCCCGGTGTGCTGGGCTGTGGTGCTGGGGAGCCGTGTGTACAGGCTCTGCTGGGGAGTGGTTTGAACCGGCTCTGCTGGGGAGCGGAGTGAACAGGCTCTGATGGAGAGCCAGGCGGGCTGTGGTGCTGGGGAGCCGTGAGGACAGGCTCTGCTGGGGAGTGGTTTGAACAGGCTCTGCTCGAGAGCCAGGCGGGCTGTCGTGCTGGGGGGCCCCGTGTGCAGTGCTGGGGAGCCCGGTGAGCTGGGCTGGGGAGCCCGGTGTGCTGGGCTGTGGTGCTGGGGAGCCGTGTAAAGAGGCTGTTCTGGGGAGCGGTGTAAAGAGGCTCTGCTGGAGAGCCAGGCGGGCTGTGCTGCAGTGTGCTGGGCTGTGCTGCTGGGGAGCCGTGTAGACAGGCTCTGCTGGGGAGCGGTGTAAAGAGGCTCTGCTGTAGAGCCAGGCGGGCTGTGGTGCTGGGGGCCCCCGTGTGCTGTGCTGGGGATCCCGGTGTGCTGGGCTGTGCTGCTGGGGAGCCGTGTAGACAGGCTCTGCTGGGGAGCCAGGCGGGCATTGGTGCTGGTGGGCCCGGTGTGTTGTGCTGGGGAGCCCTTTGTGCTGTGCTGTGGTGCTGTTGAGCTGTGTGGAAAGGCTCTGCTGGGGAGTGGTTTGAAAAGGCGCTGCTGGACAGCCAGGCGGGCTTTGGTGCTGGGGGCCCCCGTGTGCTGTGCTGGGGAGCCCTGTGAGCTGGGCTTTGGAGCCCGGTGTGCTGGGCTGCGGTGCTGGGGAGCCGTGTGGACAGGCTCTGCTGGGGAGTGGTTTCAATAGGCTCTGCTCGGGAGTGGTGTGATGAGACCATGATGGAGAGCCAGGCGGGCTGTGCTGCGGTGTGCTGGGCTGTGCTGCTGGGGAGCCGTGTAGACAGGCTCTGATGGGGAAAGGTGTTAAGAGGCTCTGCTCAAGAGCCAGGCGGGCTGTGGTGCTGGGGGCCCCCGTGTGCTGTGCTGGGGAGCCCGGTGAGGTTGGCCGGGGAGCCCGGTGTGCTAGGCTGTGCTGCTGGGGAGCCGTGTGGACAGGGACTGCTGGGGAGTGGCTTGAAAAGGCTCTGCTAGGGAGCCAGGCGGGCTGTGGTGCCGGGGGGCCCAGTGTGCTGTGCTGGGGAGCCCGGTGAGCTGGGCTGGTGAGCCCGTTGTGCTGGGCTATGGTGCTGGGGAGCCGTGTGGACAGGCTCTGCTGGGGAGCGGAGTGAACAGGCTCTGCTGGGGAGCATTGTGAACAGTCTCTGAAGGAGAGCCAAGCGGGCTGTTGTGCTGGGGGCCCCCGTGTGCTGTGCTGGGGAGCCCGGTGTGCAGGGCTGTGCTGCTGGGGAGCCGTATGGACAGTCTCTGCTGGGGAATGGTTTGAACAGGCTCTGATGGAGAGCCAGGCGGGCTGTGGTGTTGGGGGCCCCCGTGTGCTTTGCTGGGGAGCCCGGTGATCTCGGCTGGGGAGCCCGGTGTGCTGGGCTGTGCTGCTGGGTAGCCCCGTAGACAGGCTCTGCTGGGGAGCGTTGTGAACAGGCTCTGATTCAGAGCCAGGTGGGCTGTGGTGCTGGGGGGCACCGTGTGCTGTGCTGGGGAGCCCGGTGAACTAGGCTGGGGAGGCCAGTGTGCTGGGCTGTGCTGCTGGGGAGCCGTGTGGACCGGCTCCTTATGGGAGTGGTTTGAACAGGCTCTGCTGGAGAGCCAGGCGGGCCGTGGTGCTGGGGGCCCCCGTGTGCTGTGTTGGGGAACCCGGTGTGTTGGGCTGGGGAGGCCAGTGTGCTGGGCTGTGCTGCTGGGGAGCCGTGTTGACAGGCTCTGCTGGGGAGCGGTGTTTAGAGAATCTGATGGAGAGGCATGCTGGCTGTGGTGCTGGGGGGCCCCGTGTGCTGTGCTCGGGAGCCCAGTGAGCTGGGCTGGGGAGCCCGGTGTGCTTGGCTGTTGTGCTGGGGAGCCGTGTAGACAGGCTCTGCTGTGGAAGGGTGTGAACAGGCTTTGTTGGAGAGCCAGGCGGGCTGTGTTGCTGGGGGACACCGTGTGCTGTGCTGGGGAGCCCGGTGAGCTGGGCTGGGGAGCCCGCTGTGCTGGGCTGTGGTGCTGGGGTGCCCCGTGTGGTGTGCATGCGGAGCCCGGTCAGATCGGCTATGGAGCCCGGTGTGCTGGGCTGTGCTGCTGGGGAGCTGTGTGGACAGGCTCTGCTGGGGAGCGGTGTGAAGAGGCTCTGATGGTGAACCAGGCGGGCTGTGGTGCTGGGGGGCCCCGTGTGCTGGGCTGGGGCGCCCGGTGTGCTGGGCTGTGCTGCTGGGGAGCCATGTGGACAGGCTCTGCTGGGGAGTGGTTTGAACAGGCTCTGATTGAGAGCCAGGCGGGCTGTGTTGCTGGGGGCCCCCATGTGCTGTGCTGGGGATCCCGGTGTGCTGGGCTGTGCTGCTGGGGAGCCATGTGGACAGGCTCTGCTGGGGAGCGGTGTGAACAGGCTCTGATGGAGAGCCAGGCGGGCTGTGGTGCTGGGGGGCCCCGTGTGCTGTGCTGGGGAGCCCGGTGAGCTGGGCTGGGAAGCCCGGTGTGCTGGGCTTGGGTGCTGGGGAGCCGTGTAGACAGGCTCTGCTGGGGAGCAATTCGGGCTCTGGGGCTGGGGGGCCCCGTGTGCTGTGCTCGGGAGCCCAGTGAGCTGGGCTGGGGAGCCCGGTGTGCTGGGCTGTGCTGCTGGGGAGCCGTGTGGACAGGCTCTGCTGTGGAGCGGTTTGAACAGGCTCTGCTGAAGAGCAAGTCGCGCTGTGGTGCTGGGGGCCCCCGTGTGCTGTGCTGGGGAGCCAGTTGAGCTGGGCTGGGGAGCTCGGTGTGCTTGGTTGTGCTGCTGGGGAGCCGTGTGGACAGGCTCTGCTGGGGAGAGGGTTGAACAGGCTCTGATGGAGAGCCAGGCGGTCTGTGGTGCTGTGGGCCCCCCTGTGCTGTGCTGGGGGGCCCGGTGAGCTGGGCTGGGGAGCCCGGAGTACTGGACTGTGGTGCTGGCCAACCGTGTAGACAGGCTCTGCTGGTGGGCCCCGTGTGCTGTGCTGGGGATCCCGGTGTGCTGGGCTGTGGTGCTTTGGGGCCCCGTGTGCTGTGCTGCGGAGCCCGGTGAGATCGGCGGGGGAGGCCAGTGTACTGGGCTGTGCTGCTGGGGAGCCGTGTTGACCGGCTCTGCTTGGGAGTGGTTTGAACAGGCTCTGCTGGAGAGCCAGGCGGGCCGTGTTGCTGGGGGCCCCCGTGTGCTGTGCTGGGGAACCCGGTGTGCTGTTCTGTGCTGCTGGTGAGCGGTGTGAACAGGCTCTGATGGAAAGCCAGGCGGGCTGTGCTGCTGGGGGTCACCTTGTACTGTGCTGTGGGGCCCGGTGAGTTGGGCTGGGGAGCCCGGTGTGCTGGGCTGAGCTGCTGGGGTGCCGTGTGGACAGCGTCTGCTGCTGAGCGGTGTGAACAGGCTCTGATGGAGAGCCAGGCGGGCTGTGGTGCTGGGGGGCCCCTTGTGTTGTGCTGGGGGCCCCGGTGAGTTGGGCTGGGGAGCCCGGTGTGCTGGGCTGAGCTGCTGGGGTGCCGTGTGGACAGGGTCTGCTGGGAAGCGGTGTGAAAAGGCTCTGATGGAGAGCCAGGCGGGGTGTGGTGCTGGAGGCCCCCGTGTGCTGTGCTGGGGGCCCCCGTGTGCAGTGCTGGGGAACCCGGTGTGCTGTTCTGTGCTGCTGGCGAGCCGTGTGGACCGGCTCTGCTGGGGAGCCAGTCGGGTTGTGCTGCGGTGTGCTGGGCTGTGCTGCTGGGGAGCCGTGTAGACAGGCTATGCTGGGGAGCGGTGTGAACAGACTCTGATGGAGAGCCAGGCGGGCTGTGGTGCTGGGTTCCCCCGTGTGCTCTGCTACGGAGCCCGGTGTGCAGGGCTGGGAAGCCCGGTGGGCTGGGCTGTTGTGCTGGGGAGCCGTGTGGAAAGGCTCTGCTGGGGAGCGGTGTTTAGAGGCTCTGATGGAGAGGCATGCTGGCTGTGGTGCTGGGGGCCCCCGTGTGCTGTGCTCGGGAGCCCAGTGAGCTGGGCTGGGGAGCCCGGTGTGTTGGGCTGTGCTGCTTGGCAGCCGTGTGGACAGGCTCTGATGGGGAGCGGTTTGAACAGGCTCTGATGGAGAGCCAGGCGTGCTGTGGTGCTGGGGAGCCCGGTGTGCTGGGCTGTGGTGCCGGGGAGCCGTGTAGACTGGCTCTGATGGAGAGCCAGGCGGACTGTGGTGCTGGGGGGCCCCGTGTGCTGTGCTGGGGAGCCCGTTGAGCTGGGCTTCGGGGAGCCCGGTGTGCTGGGCTGTGCTGCTGGGGAGCCCTGTGTACAGGCTCTGCTGGGGAGTTGTGTGAACAGGCCCTGCTGGAGAGCCAGGCGGGCTGTGGTGCTGGGGACCCCCGTGTGCTGTGCTGGGGAGTCCGGTGAGTTGGGCTGGAGAGCCCGGTGAGCTGGGCTGTGCTGCTTGGGAGCCGTGTGGAAAGGCTCTGCTGGGGAATGGCTCTAACAGGCTCTTCTGGAGAGCCAGGCGGGCTGTGGTGCTGGGGGCCCCCGTGTGATGTCCCGGGGAGCCCGGTGGAAAGGCTGTGGTGGGGAGTCCGGTGAGGTGGGCTGGGGAGCCCGGTGAGCTGGGCTGTGCTGCTGGGGAGCCGCGTGAACAGGTTCTGCTGGGGAATGGTTTGAACAGGCTCTTCTGGAGAGCCAGGCGGGCTGTGGTGCTGGGGGCCCCCGTGTGATGTCCCGGGGAGCCCGGTGAGCTGGGCTGGGGAGCCCGGTGTGCTTTGCTGTGCTGCTGGGGACGGGTTTGAACAGGCTCTGATGGAGAGACAGGCGGGCTGTCGTGCTGGAGGGGCCCGTGTGCTGTGCTGGGGATCTCCTTGAGCTAGGCTGGGGAGCCCGGTGTGATGGGCTGTGATGCTGGGGAGCCGTGTGGACAGGCTCTGCTGGGGAGTGGTTTGAACAGGCTCTGCTCGAGAGCCAGGCGGGCTGTGGTGCTGGGGGGCCCCGTGTGCTGTGCTGGGGAGCCCGGTGTGCTGGGCTGTGGTACTGGCGAGCCGTGTGGACAGGCTCTGCTTGGGAGCAGTGTGAACAGGCTCTGATGGAGAATCAGGCGGGCTGTGGTGCTGGGGGGCCCCGTGTGCTGTGCTGGGGAGCCCGTGTAGCTGGGCTGGGGAGCCCAGTGGTTTGGGCTGTGGTGCTGGGGAGCCGTGTCTACAGGCTCTGCTGCGGAGCGGTGTGAACAGGCTCTGATGGAGAGCAGTCTGAACAGGCTATTCTGGACAGCCAGGCGGGATGTGGTGCTTTGGGCCCAAGTGTGCAGTGCTGAGGAGCTCGTTGAGCTGGGCTGCGGAGCCCGGTGTGCTGGGCTGTGGTGCTGGGGGGCCCCGTGTGCTTTGCTGCGGAGCCCGGTGAGATCGGCTATGGAGCCCTCTGTGCTGGGCTGTGCTGCTGGGGAGCCGTGTGGAATGGCTCTGCTGGGGAGCGGTGTGAAGAGGCTCTGCTGGAGAGCCAGGCGGGCTGTGGTGCTGGGGGCCCTCGTGTGCTGTGCTGGGGTGCCCGGTGAGCTTGGCTGGGGAGCCCGGTGTGCTGGGCTGTGCTGCTGGGGAGCCGTGTAGACAGGCTCTGCTGGGGAGCGGTTTGAACAGGCTCTGATGGAGAGCCATGTGGGCTGTGGTGCTGGGGGGCCCCGTGTGCTGTGCTGGGGAGCCCGGTGAGCTGGGCTGGGGAGGCCAGTGTGCTGGGCTGTGCTGCTGGGTAGCCGTGTGGGCCGGCTCTGATTGGGAGTGGTTTGAACAGGCTCTGCTGGAGAGCCAGGCGGGCTGTGGTGCTGGGGGGCCCCGTGTGCTGTGCTGGGGAGCCCGGTGAGCTGGGCTGGGGAGCCCGGTGTGCTGGGCTGTGGTGCTGGGGAGCCGTGTAGACAGGCTCTGCTGGGGGCCCCCGTGCTCTGTGCTTGGGGCCATGGTGAGCTGGGCTGGGGAGTACGGTGTGCTGGGCTGTGGTGCTGGGGAGCTGTGTGGACAGGCTCTTCTGGGGGGTGGTTTGAACAGGCTCTGCTGGAGAGCCAGGCGGGCTGTGGTGCCGGGGGGCCCCGTGTTCTGTGCTGGGGACCCTGGTGAGCTGGGCTGGGGAGCCCGGTGTGCTGGGCTGTGCTTTTGGGGAGCCGTGTGGACAGGCACTGCCGGGGAGCGGTGTGAAAAGGCTCTGATGGAAAGCCAACCGGGCTGTAGTGCTGGTGGCCCCCGTGTGCTGTGCTCGGGAGCCCAGTGAGCTGGGCGTCGGAGCCCAGTGTGCTGGGCTGTGGTGCTGGGAAGCCGTGTGGACAGGCTCTGATGGGGAGAGGGTTGAAATGGCTCTGATAGAGAGTCAGGCGGGCTGTTGTGCTGGTTAACCCCGTGTGCTGTGCTGGGGGGCCCGGTGTAATGGGCTGTGGTGCTGGCGAGCCGTGTAGACAGGCTCTGCTGTGGAGCTGTGTGAAAAGGCTCTGATTGAGAGCCAGGCGGGCTGTGATGCTGGGGGCCCCCGTGTGCTGTGCTGGAGGGCCCGGTGAGCTCGGCTGGGGAGCCCGGTGTGCTGGGCTGTGCTGGTGGGGAGCCGTGTTTTCAGGCTCTGCTGGGGAGCGGTGTGAAATGGCTCTGATTGAGAGCCAGGCGGGCTGTGATGCTGGGGGCCCCCGTGTGCTGTGCTGGGGGGCCCGGTGAGCTCGGCTGGGGAGCCCGGTGTGCTGGGCTGTGCTGGTGGGGAGCCGTGTTTTCAGGCTCTGCTGGGGAGCGGTGTGAAATGGCTCTGATGGAGAGCCAGGAGGGCTGTGGTGCTGGGGGGCCCCGTGTGCTATGCTGGGCAGCCCGTTGAGCTGGGCTTCGGAGCCCGGTGTGTTGGGCTGTGGTGCTGGGGAGCCGTGTAGACAGGCTCGGCTGGGGAGCGGTGTGAACAGGCTCTGATGGAGAGCCAGGCGGGCTGTAGTGCTGGGGGCCCACGTGTGCTGAGCTGGGCGGCCCTGTGAGCTGGGCTCGGGAGACTGGTGTGCTGGGCTGTGTTGCTGGGGACCCGTGTAGACAGGCTCTGCTGGGGAGCCGTGTGGACAGGCTGTGCTGGGGAGTGGTTTTAACAGTCTCTGCTGGAGAGCCAGGCGGACTGTGGTGCTGGGGGCCCCCGTGTGCTGTGCTGGGGACCCCGGTGAGCTGGGCAGGGGAACCCCGTGTTTTGGGCTGTTGTGCTGGGGAGCCGTGTGGACAGGCTCTACTGGGGAGCGGTGTGAATAGGCTCAGCTGGACAGCCAGGCGGGCTGTGGTGCTGGGGGCCCCCGTGTGCTGTGCTGGGGACCCCGGTGAGCTGGGCAGGGGAACCCCGTGTGCTGGGCTGTTGTGCTGGGGTGCCGTGTGGACAGGCTCTGCTGGGGAGCGGTGTGAACAGACTCTGCTGGACAGCCAGGCCGGCTGTGGTGCTGGGGGGCCTCGTGTGCTGTGCTGGGGAGCCCGGTGAGATGGGCTGTTGTGCTGGGGAGCCGTGTAGACAGGCTCTGCTGGCGAGCCATTCGGGCTTTGGTGCTGGGGGGCCCCGTGTGCTGTGCTGGGGAGCCCGGTGTGCTGTGCTGGGGAGCCCGGTGTGCTGGGCTGTGCTGCTGGGTTGCCGTGTGGACAGGCTCTGCTGGGGAGCGGTGTGAACAGGCTCTGCTGGAGAGCCAGGCGGGCTGTGCTGCGGTGTGCTTGGCTGTGCTGCTGGGGAGCCGTGTAGACAGGCTCTGCTGGGGAGCGGTGTGAACAGGCTCTGATGGAGAGCCAGGCGGGCTGTGGTGCTGGGGGGCCCCGTGTGCTGTGCTGGGGAGCCCATTGAGCTGGGCTGGGGAGCCCGGTATGCTGGGCTGTGCTGCTGGGGAGAGGTGTGGACAGGCATTGCTGGGGAGTGGTTTGAAAAGGATCTGCTGGACAGCCAGGCGTTCTGTGGTGCTGGGGGGCCCCGTGTGCCGTGCTCGGGAGCCCGGTGAGCTGGGCTGGGGAGCCCGGTGTGCTGGGCTGTGGTGCTGGGGAGCGGAGTAAAATGGCTCTGATGGAGAGCCAGGCGGGCTGTGGTGCTGGGGGGCCCCGTGTGCTCTGCTGGGGAGCCCGTTGAGCTGGGCTTCGGAGCCTGGTGTGTTGGGCTGTGGTGCTGGGGAGCCTTGTTGACAGGCTCTGCTGGGGAGTGTTTTGAAAAGGGTCTGCTGGATTGCCAGGCGGGCTGTGGTGCTGGGCGCCCCCGTGTGCTGTGCTGGGGAGCCCGGTGTGCTGTGCTGGGGAGCCCGGTGTGCTGGGCTGTGCTGCTGGGTTGCCGTGTGGACAGGCTCTGCTGGGGAGCGGTGTGAACAGGCTCTGCTGGAGAGCCAGGCGGGCTGTGCTGCGGTGTGCTGGGCTGTGGTGCTGGGGAGCCAAGTGGACAGGCTCTTCTGGGGAGCGGTTTGAAAAGGCTCTGCTTGAGAGCAAGGCGCGCTGTGTTGCTGAGGGCCCCCGTGTGCTGTACTGGGGAGCCCGGTGAGCTGGGCTGGGGAAGTCGGTGTGCTGGGCTGTGGTGCTGGATTGCCGTGTGGACAGGCTCTGCTGGGGAGTGTTTTGAACAGGCTCTTATGGAGAGCCAGGCGGGCTGTGGTGCTGGGGGGCCCCGTGTGCTATTCTGGGGAGCCCGTTGTGCTGGGCTGTGGTGCTGGGGAGCCGTGTTGACAGACTCTGCTTGGGAGCGGTGTGAACAGGCTCTGATGGAGAGCCAGGCGGGCTGTGGTGCTGGGGGGCCCCGTGTGCTGTGCTGGGGAGCACGTTGAGCTGGGATGGGGAGCCCGGTGTGCTGGGCTGTGGTGCTGGGGAGCCGTGTAGACAGGCTCTGCTGGGGAGCCATTCGGGCTGTGGTGCTGGGGGGCCCCGTGTGCTGTGCTGGGGAGCCCGTTGAGCTGGGCCGGGGAGCCCGGTGTGCTGGGCTGTGGTGCTGGGGAACCGTGAAGACAGGCTCTGCTGGGGAGCTGTATGAACAGGCTCTGATGCAGAGCCAGGCGGGCTGTGGTGCTGGGGGGCCCCGTGTCCTGTGCTGGGGAGCCCGGTGTGTTGGGCTGTCGTGCTGGGGAGCCGTGTGGACAGGCTGTGGTGGGGAGTGGTTTGAACAGGCGTTGCTGGAGAACAACGCGGGCTGTGGTGCTGGGGGCCCACGTGTGCTGTGCTGGGGGCCCCCGTGTGCTGTGCTGGGGAGCCCGGAGTCCTGGGCTGTGTTGCTGGGGAGCTGTGTGAACAGGCTCTGCTGGGGAGAGTTTTGAACAGGCTCTGCTGGAGAGCAGGGCGGGCTGTGTTGCTGGAGGCCCCCGTGTGATGTGCTGGGGAGCCCGGTGAGCTGGGCTGGGTTGCCCGGTGTGCTGGACTGTGGTGCTGGGGGGCCCCGTGTGCTGTGCTGCGGAGCGCGGTGAGATCGGCTATGGAGCCCGGTGTGCTGGGCTGTGCTGCTGGGGAGCCGTGTGGACAGGCTCTGCTGGGGAGCGATGTGAAGAGGCTCTGCTGGATAGCCAGGCGGGCTGTGGTGCCGGGGGCCCTCGTGTGCTGTGCTGGGGAGCCCGGTGAGCTTGGCTGGGGAGCCCGGTGTGCTGGGCTGTGGTGCTGGGGAGCAGTGTGGAAAGGCTCTGCTGGGGAGCGGAGTGAAGAGGCTCTGCTGGGGAGCGGTGTGAACTGGCTCTGCTGGAGGGTAAGACGGGCTGTGGTGCTGGGGGGCCCAGTGTGCTATGCTGGGGAGCCCGTTTAGCTGGGCTGGGGAGCCCGGTGTGCTGGGCTTTGGTGCTGGCGAACCGTGTAGACAGGCTCTGCTGGGGGGAGCCGTTTGCTGTGCTGGGGAGCCCGGTGAGCTGGGCTGGGGAGCCCGTTGTGCTGGGCTGTGGTGCTGGGGAGCCGTGTGGACTGTCTCTGATGGAGTGCCAGGCGGGCTGTGGTGCTGGTGGGCTCCGGTTGCTGTGATGGGGAGCCCGGTGTGCTGGGCTGTGGTGCTGGGGAGCCGTGTAGACGGGCTCTGCAGGGGAGCTGTGTGAACAGGCTCTGATGGAGAGCCAGGCGGGCTGTGGTGCTGGGGGGCGCCTTGTGCTGTGCTGGGGGGCCCGGTGAGTTGGGCTGGGGAGCCCGGTGTGCTGGGCTTAGCTGCTGGGGTGCCGTGTGGACAGGGTCTGCTGCGGAGCGGTGTGAACAGGCTCTGATGGAGAGCCAGGCGGGCTGTGGTGCTGGGGGGCACCTTGTGCTGTGCTGGGGGGCCCGGTGAGGTGGGCTGGGGAGCCCGGTGTGCTGGGCTGTGCTGCTGGGGAGCCGTATGGACAGTGTCTGCTGGGGAAAGGTTTGAACAGGCTCTGATTTAGAGCCAGGCGGGCTGTGGTGCTGGGGGGCCCCGTGAGCCGGGCTGGGGAGCCCGGTGTTCTGGGCTGTGGTGCTGTGGAGCCGTGTGGACCGGCTCTGCTTGGGAGTGGTTTGAACAGGCTCTGCTGGATAGCCAGGTGAGCCGTGGTGCTGGGGGCCCCCGTGTGCTTTGCTGGGGAACCCGGTGTGCTGTTCTGTGCTTCTGGGGAGCGGTGTGAACAAGCTCTGCTGGAGAGCCAGGCGGGCTTTGCTGCGGTGTGCTGGGCTGTGCTGCTGGGCAGCCGTGTAGACAGGCTCTGCAGGGGAGCTGTGTGAACAGGCTCTGATGGAGAGCCAGGTGGGCTGTGGTGCTGGGGGGCCCAGTGTGCTGTGCTGGGGAGTCCGGTGTGCAGGACTGTGGTGCTGGGGAGCCGTGTGGACAGGCTCTGCTGAGGAGCGGTGTGGACAGGCTCTGATGGAGAGCCAGGCGGGCTGTGGTGCTGGGGGGCCCCTTGTTCTGTGCGGAGAAGCCCGTTGAGCTGGCCTGGGGAGCCCGGTGTGCTGGGCTGTTGTGCTGGGGAGCCGAGTGGACAGGCTCTGCTGGGGAGTGGTTTGAACAGGCTCTGCCGGAGAGCAAGGCGGGCTGTGGTGCTGGGTGCCCCCGTGTGCTGTGCTGGGGAGCCCGGTGAGCTGGGCTGCGGAGCCCGGTGTGCTGGGCTGTGTTGCTGGTGAGCCGTGTAGACAGGCTCTGCTTGGGAGTGGTGTGAACAGGCTCTGATGAAAAGCCAGGCGGCCTGTGGTGTTGGGGGCCCCCGTGTGCTTTGCTGGGGAGCCCGGTGAGCTGGGCTGGGGAGCCCGGTGTGCTGGGTTGTGCTGCTGGGGAGGCGTGTGGACAGGCTGTGCTGGGGATCTGTTTGAACAGGCTCTGCTGGAGAGCCAGGCGGGCTGTGGTGCTGGGGGCCCCCCGTGTACTGTGCGGGGGAGCCCGATGAGCTGGGCTGGGGAGCCCGGTGTCCTAGGGTGTGCTGCGGTGGAGCCGTGTGGACCGGCTCTGCTGAGGACCCGTGTGAAAAGGCTCTGCTGGAGAGCCAGGCGGGCTGTGGTGTTGGCGGCCCCCGTGTGCTGTTCTGGGGAGCCCGGTGAGCTGGGCCGGGGAGCCCGGTGTTCTGGGATGTGCTGCTGGGGAGGCTTGTGGACAGGCTGTGCTGGGGAGTGGTTTGAACAGGCTCTGCTGGAGAGCAACGCGGGCTGTGGTGCTGGGGGCCCCCGTGTGCTATGCTGTGGGCCCCCGTGTGCTGTGCTGGGGAGGCCGGTGTGTTCGGCTGTGCTGCTGGGGAGCCGTGTTGACAGGCTCTGCTGGGGAGTGTTTTGAACAGTCTCTGCTGGAGAGCCAGGCGGGCTGTGTTGCTGGGGGCCCCCGTGTGCTGTGCTGGGGAGCCCGGTGTGCTGGGCTGTGGTGCTGGGGGGCCCCGTGTGCTGTGCTGCGGATCCCGGTGAGATCGGCTATGGAGCCCGGTGTGCTGGGCTGTGCTGCTGGGGAGCCGTGTGGACAGGATCTGCTGGGGAGCGGTTTGAACAGGCTCTGATGGAGAGCCAGGCGGGCTGTGCTGCGGTGTGCTGGGCTGTGCTGCTGGGGAGCCGTGTAGACAGGCTCTGCTGGGGAGCCATTCGGGCTGTGATTCTGGGGGACGCGGTGTGCTGTGCTGGGGAGCCCGGTGAGCTGGGCTGGGGAGCCCGGTGTGCTGGGCTGTGCTGCTGGGGAGCCGTGTGGACAATCTCTGTTGGGGAGCGGTGTGAACAGTTTCTGATGGAGAGCCAGGCGGGCTGTCGTGCTGAGGGCCCCCGTGTGCTGTGCTGGGGAGCCCGGTGAGGTGGGCTCGGCAGCCTGGTGTGCTGGGCTATGCTGCCGGGGAGCCGTGTGGACAGGCTCTGCTGGGGAGCGGTTTGAACAGGCACTGATGTAGAGCAAGGAGGGCTGTTGTGCTGGGGGCCCCCGTGTTCTGTGCTGGGGAGCCCGGTGAGCTGGGCTGTGTTGCTTGGGAGACGTGTGGACAGGCTCTGCCGGTGAGCGGTGTGAACACGCTCTTCTGGGGAGCCAGGCGCGCTGTGGTGCAGGGGGCCCCCCGTGTGCTGTGCTGTGGAGCCCGGTGAACTGGGCTGGGGAGCCCGGTTTCCTAGGGTGTGCTGCTGGGGAGCCGTGTGGACCGGCTCTGCTAAGGAGCGGTGTGAACAGGCTCTGATGGAAAGCCAGGCGGGCTGTGGTGCTGGGGGGCCCCGTGTGCTGTGCTGGGGAGCCCGGTGTGATGGGCTGTGGTGCTGGGGAGCCGTGTAGACGGGCTCTGCTGGGGAGCTGTATGAACAGGCTCTGATGGAGAGCAAGGCGGGCTGTGGTGCTGGGGGGCCCCGTGTGCTGTGCTGGACAGCCAGGTGAGCTGGGCTGGGGAGCCCGGTGAGCTGGGCTGTGGTGCTGGGGAGCCGTGTAGACAGGCTATGCTGCGGAGCGGTGTGAACAAGCTCTGATGGAGAGCCAGGCGGGCTGTGGTGCTGGGGGGCCCCTTGTGCTGTGCTGGGGGGCCCGGTGAGTTGGGCTTGGGAGCGCGGTGTGCTGGGCTGAGCTGCTGGGGTGCCGCGTGTAGAGGGTCTGCTGTGAAGCCGTGTGAAAAGGCTCTGATGGAGAGCCAGGCGGGCTGTGGTGCTGGGGGGCCCCAGTGTGCTGTGCTCGGTAGCCCGGTTTGCTGCGCTTCGGGGCCCGGTGTGCTGGGCTGAGCTGCTGGGGTGCCGTGTGGACAGGGTCTGCTGGGAAGCGGTGTTAACAGGCTCTGATGGAGAGCCGGGCGGGCTGTGTTGCTGGGGGCCCCCGTGTGCTGTGCTCGGTAGCCCGGTGAGATGGGCTGGGGAGCCCGGAATGCTGGGCTGAGCTGCTGGGGTGCCGTGTGGACAGGGTCTGCTGGGAAGCGGTGTGAAAAGGTTCTGATGGAGATCCAGGCGGGCTGTGGTGCTGGGTCGCCCCGTGTGCTGTGCTCAGAAGCCCGGTGAGCTGGGCTGCGGACCCCTGTGTGCTGGGCTGAGGTGCTGGGGTGCCGTGTGGACAGCGTCTGCTGGGGAGCGGTGTCAACAGGCTCTGATGGAGAGCCAGGCGGGCTGTGGTTCAGGGGAGCCCGGTGAGCTGTGCTGGGGAGCCCGGTGTGCTGGAATGTGGTGCTGGGTAGCCGTGTGGACAGGCTCTGCTGGGGAGAGGGTTTAACAGGCTCTGCTGGAGAGCCAGGCGGGCTATGGTGCTGGGGGGGCCCGTGTGCTGTGTTGGGGAGCCCGGTGAGATGGGCTGGGGAGCCCGGTGTGCTGGGCTGTTGTGCTGAGGAGCCGTGTAGACAGGCTCTGCTGGGGAGCGGTGTGAACAGGCTTTGATGGAGAGCCAGGCGGGCTATGGTGCTGGGGGGGCCCGTGTGCTTTGCTGGGGAGCCCGGTGTGCTGGGCTGTTGTGCTGGTGAGCCGTGTAGACAGGCTCATCTGTGGAGGGGTGTGAACAGGCTTTGTGGGAGAGCCAGGCAGGCAATGGTGCTGGGGGGCCCCGTGTGCTGTGCTGGGGAGCCCTGTGAGCTGGGCTGGGGAGCCCAGTGTGCTGGGCTGTGGTGCTTGGGAGCCGTGTGGACTCGATATCCTCGGGAGGGGTTTGAACAGGCTCTGATGGAGAGCCAGGCGGGCTGTGGTGCTGGGGAGCCCGGTGAGCTGGGCAGAGGAGCCCGGTGTGCTGGGCTGTGCTGCTGGGGAGCCGTGTAGACAGGCTCTCCTGGGAGCGGTGTGAACAGGCTCTGCTGGAGAGCCAGGCGGGCTGTGGTGCTGGGGGGCCCCGTGTGCTGTGCTGGGGGCCCCCCTGTGCTGTGCTGGGGAGCCCGGCGAGCTGGGTTGAGGAGCCCGGTGTGCTGGGCTGTGGTGCTGGGGAGCCGTGTGGATAGGCTCTGCTGGGGAGTGGTTTGAACAGGCTCTGCTGGAGAGCCAGGCGGGCTGTGGTGCTGGGGGGCCCCGTGTGCTGTGCTGGGGGGCCCCGTGTGCTGTGCTGGGGAGCCCGGTGGGCTGGGCCGGGGAGCCCGGTGTGATGGGCTCTGCTGCTGGGGAGCCGTGGGGACAGGCTCTGCTGGCAGAGCCTTGTGGACAGGCTCTGCTGGGGAGTGGTTTGAACAGTCTCTGCTGAAGAGCCAGGCGGGCTGTGGTGCTGGGGGGCCCTGTGTGCTGTGCTGTGGAGCCCGGTGAGCTGGGCTGGGGAGCCCGGTGTGCTGGGCTGTGGTGCTGGGGAGCCGTGTAGACAGGCTCTTATGCGGAGCGGTGTGAACAGGCTCTTATGGAGATCCAGCCGGGCTCTAATTCTGGGGGCCCCCGTGTGCTGTGCTGGAGAGCCCGTTGAGCTGGGCTTCTGTGCCCGGTGTGCTGGGCTGTGCTGCTGGGGAGCCGCGTAGACAGGCTCTGCTGGGGAGCGGAGTGAACAGGCTCTGCTGGGGAGCGGTGTGAACAGGCTCTGATGGAGAGCCAGGTGGGCTGTGGTGCTGGGGGGCCGCGTGTGCTGTGCTGGGGAGCCCGGGGTGCTGGGCTGTGGTGCTGGGGAGCCATGTGGACAGGCTCTCCTAGGGAGCAAGGCGGGCTGTGGTGCTGGGGGCCCCCGTGTGCTGTGCCGGGGAGCCCGGTGAGCTGGGCTGGGGAGCCCGGTGTGCTGGGCTGTGGTGCTTGGGAGCCGTGTGCTGTGCTGGGGGGCCCGGTGAACTGGGCTGGGGAGCCCGGTGTGCTGGGCTGTGGTGCTGGGGAGCCGTGTGGACAGGCTCTGCTGGGGAGCGGTGTGAACAGGCCATGATGGACAGCCAGGCGGGATGTGGTGCTGGTGGCCCCCGTGTGCTGTGCTGGGGAGCCCGCTGTCCTAGGCTTTGCTGCTGGGGAGCCATGTGGACAGGGACAGCTGGGGAGTGGTTTGAACAGGCTCTGCTGGGGAGCCAGGCGGGCTGTGATGCTGGAGGCCCCCGTGTGCTGTGGTGGGGACCCCGTTGAGCTGTGGTGGGGGGCCCGATGAGCTTGGCTGGGGAGCCCGGTGTTCTGGGCTGTGGTGCTGGCCAACCGTGTAGACAGGCTCTGCTGGGGAGCGGAGTGAACTGGCTCTGCTGGGGAGTGGTGTGAACAGGCACTGATGGAAAGCCAGGCGGGCTGTGGTGTTGGGGGCCCCCCGTGTGCTGTGCTGGGGAGCCCGGTGAGCTGGGCTGGGGAGCCCGGTTTCCTAGGGTGTGCTGCTGGGGAGCCGTGTGGACCGGCTCTGCTGAGGAGCGGTGTGAACAGGCTCTGATGGAAAGCCAGGCGGGCTGTGGTGTTGGGGGTCCCCGTGTGCTGTGCTGGGGGCCCCCGTGTGCTGTGCTGGGGAGCCCGGTGTGCTGGGCTGTGCTGCTGGGGATCCGTGTGGACAGGCAATGCTGGGGAGTGTTTTGAACAGGCTCTGCTGGAGAGCCAGGCGGGCTGTGTTGCTGGGGACCCCCGTGTGTTGTGCTGGGGAGCCCGGTTTGCTGGGCTGTGGTGCTGGGGGGCCCCGTGTGCTGTGCTGTGGAGCCCGGTGATATCGGCTATGGAGCCCGGTGTGCTGTGCTGTGCTGCTGGGGAGCCGTGTGAAGAGGCTTTGCTGGAGAGCCAGGCGGGCTGTGGTGCCGTGGGCCCTCGTGTGCTGTGCTGGTGAGCCCAGTGAGCTTGGCTGGGGAGTCCGGTGTGCTGGGCTGTTGTGCTGGGGAGCCCTGTGGACAGGCTCTGCTGCGGAGCGCTGTGAACAGGGTCTGATGGAGAGCCAGGCGGGCTATGGTGCTGGGGGGGCCCGTGTGCTGTGCTGGGGAGCCCGGTGAGCTGGGCTGGGGAGCCCGGTGTGCTGGGCTGTGATGCTGGGGAGCCGTGTAGACAGGCTCTGCTGTGGAGGGGAGCTGGGCTTGGTAGGCCAGTGTGCTGGGCTGTGCTGCTGGGGAGCCGTGTCGACCGGCTCTGCTTGGGAATGGTTTGAACAGGCTTTGCTGGAGAGCCAGGCGGGCTGTGGTGCCGGGGGCCCTCGTGTGCTGTGCTGGTGAGCCCAGTGAGCTTGGCTGGGGAGTCCGGTGTGCTGGGCTGTGCTGCTTGGGAAGCGTGTGGACAGGCTCTGCTGCGGAGCGCTGTGACCAGGCTCTGATGGAGAGCCAGGCGGGCTATGGTGCTGGGGGGGCCCGTGTGCTGTGCTGGGGAGCCCGGTGAGCTGGGCTGAGGAGCCCGGTGTGCTGGGCTTTTTTGCTGGGGAGCCGTGTAGACAGGCTCTGCTGTGGAGGGGAGCTGGGCTTGGTAGGCCAGTGTGCTGGGCTGTGCTTTTGGGGAGCCGTGTTGACCGGGTCTGCTGGGGAGCGGTGTGAACAGGCTCTGCTGGAGAGCCAGGCGGGCTGTGCTTCGGTGTGCTGGGCTGTGCTGCTGGGGAGCCGTGTAGACAGGCTCTGCTGGTGAGCGGTGTGAACAGGCTCTGATGGAGAGCCAGGCGGGCTGTGGTGCTGGGGGCCCCCGTGTGCTCTGCTGCGGAGCCCGGTGAGCAGGGCTGGGGACCCCGGTGTGCTGTGCTGTGGTGTTGGGAAGCGTTGTAGAAAGGCTTTGCTGGGGAGTGGTGTGAACAGGCTCTTTTGGAGAGCCAGGCGGGCTGTGGTGTTGGGGGCCCCCGTGTGCTGTGCTGGGGGGCACGGTGAGCTGGGCTGGGGAGCCCGGTGTACTGGACTGTGGTGCTGGCCAACCGTGTAGACAGGCTCTGCTGGGGGCCCCGTGTGCTGTGCTGGGGAGCCCGGTGAGCTGGGCTTGGGAGCCCGGTGTTCTGGGCTGTGCTGCTGGGGAGGCGTGTGGACAGGCTGTGCTGGGGAGTGATTTCAAAAGGCTCTGCTGGAGAGCAACGCGGGCTGTGGTGCTGGGGGTCCCCGTGTTCCATGCTGGGGAGCCGGTTGAGCCTGGCTGGGGAGCCCGGTGTGCTGGGCAGTGGTGCTGGGGAGGCGTGTGGACAGGCCGTGCTGGGGAGCTGTTTGAACAGGCTCTGCTGGGGAGAGGGTTGAACATGCTCTGATTTAGAGCCAGGCGGGCTTTGGTGCTGGGGGCCCCCGTGTGCTGTGCTGTGGAGCCCATTGAGCTTGGCTGGGGAGCCCGGTGTGCTGGGCTGTTTTGCTTGCGAACTGTGTAGACAGGCTCTGCTGGGGAGCGGTGTGAACAGGCTCTGATGGAAAGCCAGGCGGGCTGTGGTGCTGGGGGACCCCGTGTGCTGTGCTCGGGAGCCCGTTGAGCTGGGCTGGGGAGCGCGGTGTGCTGGGCTTTGGTGCTGGCGAACCGTGTAGACAGGCTCTGCTGCGGAGCTGTGTGAACAGGCTCTGATGGAGAGCCAGGCGGGCTGTGGTGCTGGGGGCCCCCGTGTGTTGTGCTGGGGGGCCCGGTGAGCTTGGCTGGCGAGCCCGGTGTGCTGGGCTGTGGTGCTGGCCAACTGTGTAGACAGGCTCTGCTAGGGGGCCCCGTGTGCTGTGCTGGGGAGCCCGGTGAGCTGGGCTGGGGAGCCCGGTGTGCTGGGCTGTGTTGCTGGGGAGCCGTGTAGACAGGCTCTGCTTGGGAGCGGTGTGAACAGGCTCTGATGGAAAGCCAGGCGGACTGTGGTGTTGGGGGCCCCGTGTGCTTTGCTGGGGAGCCCGGTGAGCTGGGCTGGGGAGCCCGGTGTGCTGGGTTGTGCTGCTGGGGAGGCGTGTGGACAGGCTGTGCTTGGGATCTGTTTGAACAGGATCTGCTGGAGAGCCAGGTGGGCTGTGGTGCTGGGGGCCCCCCGTGTGCTGTGCTGGGGAGCCCGATGAGCTGGGCTGGGGAGCCCGGTGTCCTAGGGTGTGCTGCTGGGGAGCCGTCTGGACCGGCTCTGCTGAGGACCCGTGTGAACAGGCTCTGCTGGAGAGCCAGGCGGGCTGTGGTTTTGGCGGCCCCCGTGTGCTGTGCTGGGGAGCCCGGTGAGCTGGGCTGCGGAGCCCGGTGTTTGGGCTGTGCTGCTGGGGAGGCTTGTGGACAGGCTGTGCTGGGGAGTGGTTTGAACAGGCTCTGCTGGAGAGCAACGCGGGCTGTGGTGCTGGGGCCCCCGTGTGCTTTGCTGGGGGCCCCCGTGTGCTGTGCTGGGGAGCCCGGTGTGCTGGGCTGTGGTGCTGGTGGGCCCCGTGTGATGTGCTGCGGATGCCATTGAGATTGGCTATGGAGCCCGGTGTGCTGGGCTGTGCTGCAGGGGAGCCGTGTGGACAGGATCTGCTGGGGAGCGGTGTGAACAGGCTCTGATGGAGAGCCAGGCGGGCTGTGCTGCGGTGTGCTGGGCTGTGCTGCTGGGGAGCCGTGTAGACAGGCTCTGCTGGGGAGCCATTCGGGCTGTGATGCTGGGGGCCCCCGTGTGCTGTGCTGGGGAGCCCGGTGAGCTGGGCTGGGGAGCCCGGTGTCCTGGGCTGTGGTGCTGGGGAGCCGTGTAGACAGGCTCTGCTGCGGAGCGCTGTGAACAGGCTCTGATGGAGAGCCAGGCGGGCTGTGGTGCTGGGGGCCCCCGTGTGCTGTGCTGCGGAGCCCGTATAGCTGGGATGTGGAGCCCGGTGTGCTGGGCTGTGGTGCTGGGGAGCACGGTGAGCTGGGCTGTCGTGCTAGGGAGCCGTGTAGACAGGCTCTGATGGAGAGCCAGCCGGGCTGTGGTGCTGGGGGGCCCCGTTTGCTGTGCTGGGGAGCCCGTTGAGTTGGGCTGGGGAGCCCGGTGTGCTGGGCTGTGGTGCTGGGGAGCCGTGTGGACAGGCTCTTCTGGGGAGAGGGTTGAACAGGTTCTGATGGAGAGCCAGGCTGGCTGGGGTGCTGGGGGGACCCGTGTGCTGTGCTGGGGAGCCCGGTGTGCTGGGCTGTGGTGCTGGGGAGCCGTGTGGACAGGCTCGGCTGGGGAGAGGGTTGAACAGGCTCTGATGGAGAGCCAGGCGGGCTGTGGATCAGGGGAGCCCGGTGAGCTGTGGTGGGGGCCCCCGTGTGCTGTGCTGGGGAGCCGGGTGAGCAGGGCTGGGGAGCCCGGTTTGCTTGGCTGTGGTGCTGGGGAGCCATGTGTACTGGCTCTGATGGGGGAGTGGTTTGAACAGGCTCTGCTCGAGAGCCAGGCGGGCTGTGGTAATGGGGGGCCCCGTGTGCAGTGCTGGACAGCCCGGTGCGCTGGGCTGTGGTGCTGGGGATCCGTGTAGAAAAGCTCTGCTGCGGAGCTTTGTGAACTGGCTCTGATGGAGAGCCAGGCGGACTGTGATTCTGGGCGCCCCCGTGTGATGTGTGTAGTGGGCCCGGTGAGGTGGGCTGGGGAGCCCAGTGTGCTGGGCTGTGGTGCTGGGGAGCCGTGTGAACAGGCTCTGTTGGGGAGTGGTTTGAACAGGCCCTGCTGGAGAGCCAGGCGGGCTGTGGTGCCGGGGGGCCCCGTGTTCGGTGCTGGGGACCCTGGTGAGCTGGGCTGGGGAGCCCGGTGTGCTGGGCTGTGCTCTTGGGGAGCCGTGTGGACAGGCACTGCCGGGGAGCCGTGTGAAAAGGCTCTGATGGAAAGCCAACCGGGCTGTGGTGCTGGGGTCCCCCGTGTGCTGTGCTCGGGAGCCCAGTGAAATGGGCTTCGGAGCCCAGTGTGCTGGGCTGTGGTGCTGGGAAGCCGTGTGGACAGGCTCTGTTGGGGAGAGGGTTTAACAGGCTCTGCTGGACAGCCAGGCGGGCTGTGCTGCGGTGTCCGGGGCTGCTGGGCAGCCGTGTGGACAGGCTCTGCTGGGGAGCGGTGTGAACAGGCCATGATGGAGAGCCAGGCCGGATGTGGTGCTGGTGGCCCCCGTGTGCTGTGCTGTGGAGCCCGGTTAGCTGGGCTGGGGAGCCCAGTGTACATGGCTGTGCTGCTGGGGAGCCGAATGGACAGTGTCTGCTGGGGAAAGGTTTGAACAGGCTCAGATTTAGAGCCAGGTGGGCTGTGGTGCTGGTGGGCCCCGTGAGCTGGGCTGGGGAGCCCGGTGTTCTGGGCTGTGCTGCTGTGGAGCCGTGTGGACCGGCTCTGCTTGGGAGTGGTTTGAACTGGCTCTGCTGGAGAGCCAGGTGGGCCGTGGTTTTGGGGGCCCCCGTGTGCTGTGCTGGGAAACCCGGTGTGCTGTTCTGTGCTGCTGGGGAGCGGTGTGAACAGGCTCTGCTGGAGAGCCAGGCGGGCTGTGCTGCAGTGTGCTGGGCTGTGCTGCTGGGGAGCCGTGTAGACAGGCTCTGCTGGGGAGCGGTGTGAACAGGCTCTGATTGAGAGACAGGCGGGCTGTGGTGCTGGGGGCCCCCGTGTGCTGTGCTGGGGAGCCCGTTGAGCTTGGCTGGGGAGCCCGGTGGGCTGGGCTGTGGTGCTGGCGAGCCGTGTGGACAGGCTCTGCTGGGGAGCGGAGTGAACAGGCTCTGATGGAGAGCCAGGCGGGCTGTGGTGCTTGGAAGCCCCGTGAGCTGTGCTGGGGAGCCCGGTGAGCTGGGCAGTGCTGCTGGTGAGCCGAGTGGACAGGCTCTGCTGGAGAGCCTGGCGGGCTGTGGTGCTGGGGGCCCCCGTGTGCTGTGCTGTGGAGCCCCCTGAGCTGGGCAGTGCTGCTGGGGAGCCGTGCATACTGGCTCTTCTGGGGAGCTGTGTGAACAGGCTCTGCTGGAGAGCCAGCCAGGCTGTGGTGCTGGGGGCCCCCGTGTGCTGTGCTGGGGAGCCCGGCGTGCTGGGCTGTGCTGCTGTGAGATCGGCTTGGCAGGCCGGTGTGCTGGGCTGTGGTGCTGGGGAGCCCTGTGGACAGGCTCTGCTGGGGAGCGGTGTGAACAGGCTGTGCTGGGGAGCGGTGTGAACAGACTCTGATGGAGAGCCAGGCGGGCTGTGGTGCTGGGGGCCCCCGTCTGCTTTGCTGGGGAGCCCCGTGTGCTGGGCTGTGGTGCTGGGGAGCCCGGTGTGCTGGGCTGTGGTGCTGGGGAGCCGTGTGGACAGGCTCTGCTGGGGAGCGGAGTGAACAGGCAAAGCTGGAGAGCCAGGCGGGCTGTGGTGCTGTGGGGCCCCGTGTGCTGTGCTGGGGAGCCCGGTGTGCTGGGTTGTTCTGCTGTGGAGCCATGTGGACAATCTCTTCAGGGGAGCGGTGTGGACAGGCTCTGATGGAGAGCCAGGTGGGCTGTGGTGCTGGGGGGCCCCGTGTGCTGTGCTGGGGAGCCCGGTGAGCTGGGCTGGGGAGCCCGGTGTGCTGCGCTGTGGTGCTTGCGAACCGTGAAGACATGCTCTGCTAGGGAGCGGTGTGAACAGGCTCTGATGGAAAGCCAGGCTGACTGTGGTGCTGGGGGCCCCTGTGTGCTCTGGTCGGGTGCCCGGTGTGCTGGGCTGTGGTGCTTGCGAACCTTGTAGACAGGCTCTGCTGGGGAGCTTTGTGAACAGGCTCTGATGGAGAGCCAGGCGGGCTGTTGTGCTGGGGGGCCCCGTGTGCTGTGCTGGGGAGCCCGGTGAGCTGGGCAGTACTGCTGGTGAGCCGAGTGGACAGGCTCTGCAGGGGAGCCAGGCGGGCATTGGTGCTGGGGGGCCCGGTGTGCTGTGCTGGGGAGCCCGGTGTGCTGGGCTGTGGTGCTGGGGAGCCGTGTAGACAGGCTCTGCTGCGGAGCGGTGTGAACAGGCTCTGATGGAGAGCCATGCGGGCTGTCGTGCTGGGGGCCCCCGTGTGCTGTGCTAGGGGGCCCGGTGAGATGGGCGGGGTATCCTGGTGTGCTGTGCTGTGGTGCTGTGGAGCCGTGTGGACAGGCTCTGCTGGGGAGTTGTTTGAAAAGGCTCTGCTGGACAGCCAGGCGGGATGTGGTGCTGGGGGCCCCCGTGTGCTGTGCTGGGGAGCCCGGTGTGCTGGGCTGTGGTGCTGGATTGCCGTGTGGACAGGCTCTGCTGGGGAGTTGTTTCAATAGGCTCTGCTGGGGAGTGGTGTGAACAGGCCATGATGGAGAGCCAGGCGGGATGTGGTGCTGCTGGCCCCCGTGTGCTGTGCTGGGGAGCCCGGTGTGTAGGGTTGTGCTGCTGGGGAGCCGTGTGGAGAGTTTCTCCTGGGAAAAGTTTTAACAGGCTCTGATGGAGAGCCAGGCTTGCTGTGGTGTTGGGGGCCCACGTGTGCTTTGCTGGGGAGCCCGGTGAGCTGGGCTGGGGAGCCTGGTGTGCTGGGCTGTGCTGCTGGGGAGGCGTGTGGACAGGCTGTGCTGGGGAGTGGTTTGAACAGGCTCTGCTGGAGAGCCAGGCGAGCTGTGGTGCAGGCGGCACCCGTGTGCTGTGCTGGGGAAGCCGGTGTGCTGTTCTGTGCTGCTGGGGAGCCGTGTAGACAGGCTCAGCTGGGGAGCGGTGTGAACAGGCTCTGATGGAGAGCCAGACGGGCTGTGGTGCTGGGGGCCCCGTGTGCTGTGCTCGGGAGCCCAGTGAACTGAGCTGGGGAGCCCGGTGTGCTGGGCTGTGCTGTTTGGGAGCCGTGTGGACAGGCTCTGCTGGGGAGCCTTGTGAAGAGGCTCTGCTGGAAAGCCAGGTGGGCTGAGGTGCTGGGGGGCCCCGTGTTCTGTGCTGTCGAGCCCGGTGAGCTGGGCTTGGGAGGCCAGTGTGCTGGGCTGTGCTGCTGGTGAGCCGTGTGGACCGGCAATGCTTTGGAGTGGTTTGAACAGGCTCTGCTGGAGAGCCAGGCGGGCCGTGGTGCTGGGGGCCCCCGTGTGCTGTGCTGGGGAAGCCGGTGTGCTGTTCTGTGCTTCTGGGGAGCCGTGTGGACAGGCTCTACTGGGGAGCGTTGTGAAAAGGTTCTGATGGAAAGCCAGGCGGGCTGTGTTGCTGTGGGGCCCCGTGTGCTGTGCTGGGGAGCCCGGTGAGCTGTGCTGGGGGCCCCCGTGAGCTGTGCTTGGGAGCCCGGTGACCAGGGCTGGGGAGCCCGGTGTGCTGGGCTGTGGTGTTGGGGAGCAGTGTGGAAAGGCTCTGCTGTGGAGTGGTTTGAACAGGCTCTGCTGGAGACCAACGCGGGCTGTGGTGTTGGGGGCCCCCGTGTGCTGCGCTGGGGAGCCCGGTGAGCTGGGCTGGGGAGCCCGGTATGCTGGGCTGTGGTGCTGGATTGCCGTGTGGACAGGCTCTGCTGGGGAGTGGTTTGAACAGGCTCTGATGGAGAGCCATGCGGGCTCATGTGCTGGGCGGCCCCGTGTGCTGTGCTGGGGAGCCCGGTGTGCTGGGCTGGGGAGGCCCGTGTGCTGGGCTGTGGTGCTGGGGAGCCCGGTGTGCTGGGCTGTGGTGCTGGGGAACCGTGTAGACAGGCTCTGCTGGGTAGCGCTGTAAACAGGCTCTGATGGAGAGCCAGGCGGGCTCTGGTGCTGGGGGGCCCCGTGTGCTGTGCTGGGGAGCCTGGTGTGCTGGGCTGTGGTGCTGGGGAGCCGTGTGGACAGGCTCTGCTGGGGAGCGGAGTGAACAGGCAAAGCTGGAGAGCCAGGCGGGCTGTGGTGCTGTGGGGCCCCGTGTGCTGTGCTGGGGAGCCCGGTGTGCTGGGTTGTTCTGCTGTGGAGCCATGTGGACAATCTCTTCAGGGGAGCGGTGTGGACAGGCTCTGATGGAGAGCCAGGTGGGCTGTGGTGCTGGGGGGCCCCGTGTGCTGTGCTGGGGAGCCCGGTGTGCTGGGCTTTGGTGCTGGGGAGCCGTGTGGACAGGCTCTGCTGGAGAGCGGAGTGAACAGGCTCTGATGGAGAGCCATGCGGGCTGTGGTGCTGGGAAGACCCGTGTGCTGTGCTGGGGAGCCCGTTGAGCTGGGCTGTGGAGCCCGGTGTGATGGGCTGTGGTGCTGGGGAGCCGTGTGGACAGGCTCTGCTGGGGAGTGGTTTGAACAGGCTCTGCTCGAGTACCAGGCGGGCTGTGGTGCTGGGGGGCCCCGTGTGCAGTGCTGGAGAGCCTTGTGAGCTGGGCAGTGGTGCTGGGGAGCCGTGTGGACAGGCTCTGCTGGGGAGTGGTTTGAAAAGGGTCTGTTGGATTGCCAGGCGGGCTGTGATGCTGGGGGCCCCCGTGTGCTGTGCTGGGGAGCCCGGTGAGCTGGGCTGAGGAGCCCGATGTGTTGGGCTGTGGTGCTGGGGAGCCGTGTGGACAGGCTCTGCTGGGGAGTGGTTTGAAAAGGGTCTGCTGGATTGCCAGGCGGGCTGTGGTGCTGGGGGCCCCCGTGTGCTGTGCTGGGGAGCCCGGTGAGCTGGGCTGAGGAGCCCGGTGTGCAAGGCTGTGCTACTGGGGAGCCGGGTGTACAGGCTCTGCTGGGGAGTGGTTGGAACAGGCTCTGCTGGACAGCCAGGCGGGCTGTGGTGCTGAGGGGCCCCGTGTTCTGTGCTGGGCAGCCCGGTGAGCAGGGCTGGGGAGCCCGGTGTGCTGGGCTGTCCTGATGGGGAGCCGTGTTGACAGGCTCTGCTGGGGAGCGGTGTGAAAAGGCTCTGCTGGAGAGTCAGGCGGGCTGTGGTGCTGGGGGGCCCCGTGTGCTGTGCTGGGGAGCCCGTTGAGCTGGGCTGGGGAGCCCGGTATGCTGGGCTTTGCGGCTGGGGAGCCGTGTGGACAGGCATTGCTGGCGAGTGGTTTGAAAAGGATCTGCTGGACAGCCAGGCGGGCTGTGGTGCTGGGTGGCCCCGTGTGCCGTGCTCGGGAGCCCGGTGAGCTGGGCTGGGGAGCCCGGTGTACTGGGCTGTGGTTCTGGGGAGCCGTGTAGACAGGCTCAGCTGGGGAGCGCTGTGAACAGGCTCTGATGGAGAGCCAGCCGGGCTGTGGTGCTGGGGGGCCCCTAGTGCTGTGATGGAGAGCCCGTTGAGCTGGGCTTCGGTGCCCGGTGTGCTGGGCTGTGCTGCTGGGGAGCCGTGTGGACAGGCTATGCTGGGGAGCGGTGTTAAAAGGCTCTGATGGAGAGCCAGGCGGGCTGTGGTGCTGGGGAGCCAAGTGTGCTGTGCTGGTGAGCCCGGTGAGCTGGGCTGGGGAGCCCGGTGTAATGTGCTATGGTGCTGGGGAGCCGTGTAGAAAGGCTTTGCTGGGGAGCGGTGTGAACACGCCCTGATGGAGAGCCAGGTGGGCTGTGGTGTTCGGGGCCCCCGTGTGCTGTGCTGGGGAGCCCGGTTAGCTGGGCTGGGGAGCCCGGTGTGCTGGGCTGTGCTGCTGGGGAGCCGTGTAGAAAGGCTCTGCTGGGGAGCGGTGTGAACAGGCTCTGATGGAGAGCCAGGCGGGCTGTGGTGCTGGGGGCCCCCGTGTTCTGTTCTGGGGTGCCCGGTTAGCTGGGCTGGGGAGCCCGGTGTGCTGGGCTGTGCTGCTGGGGAGCCGTGTGGACAGGCTCTGCTGGGGAGCAGTTTGCACAGGCTCGGCTGGAGAGCAAGGCGCGCTGTGGTGCTGGGGGCCCCCGTTTTCTGTGCTGGGGACCACGGTGAGCTTGGCTGGGGAGCCCGGTGAGCTGGGCTGGGGAGCCCGGTGTGCTGGGCTGTGGTGCTGGGGGCCCAGGTGTGCTGTGCTGCGGAGCACGGTGAGCTGGGCTGGGGAGCCCGGTGGGCTGGGCTATGCTTCTGGGGAGCCGTGTAGAAAGGCTCTGCTGGGAGCGGTGTGAACAGGCATTGCTGGGGAGTGGTTTCAAAAGACTCTGCTGGAGAGCCAGGCGGGCTGTGGTGCTGGGGGGCCCCGTGTGCCTTGCTGGGTAGCCCGGTGAGATCGGCTGGGGAGCCCGTTGTGCTTGGCTGTGCTGCTGGGGAGCCCTGTGGACAGGTTCTACTTTGGAGCGGTGATAAAAGGCTCTGCTGGAGAGCCAGGCGGCCTGTGGTTCTTGCGGCCCCCGTGTCCAGTACTGGGGAGCCCGGTTAGCTGGGCTGGGGAGCCCGGTGAGCTGGGTTGTGCTGCTGGGGAGCCGCGTAGACAGGCTCTGCTGGGGAGCGGAGTGAACAGGCTCTGCTGGGGAGCGGTGTGAAAAGGCACTGATTGAAAGCCAGGCGGGCTGTGGTTTTGGGGGCCCCCGTGTGCTTTGCTGGGGAGCCCGGTGAGCTGGGCTGTGCTGCTGGGGAAGCGTGTGGACAGGTTGTGCTGGGGATTGGTTTGAACAGGCTCTGCTGGAGAGCCAGGCGGGCTGTGGTGCTGGGGACCCCCCGTGTGCTGTGCTGGGGAGCCCGGTGAGCTGGGCTGGGGAGCCAGGTTTCTTAGGGTGTGCTGCTTGGGAGCCGTGTTGACCTGCTCTGCTGAGGAGCGGTGTGAACAGGCTCTGATGGAAAGCCAGGCGGGCTGTGGTGTTGGGGGTCCCCGTGTGCTGTGCTGGGGGCCCCCGTGTGCTGTGCTGGGGAGCCCGGTGTGCTGGGCTGTGCTGCTGGGGAGCCGTGTGGATATGCTCTGCTGGGGGGTGGTTTTAACAGGCTCTGCTGGAGACCCAGGCGGGCTCTGGTGTTGGGGGCCCCCATGTGCTTTGCTGGGGAGCCCGGTGAGCTGGGCTGGGGAGCCTGGTGTGCTGGGCTGTGCTGCTGGGGAGGCGTGTGGACAGGCTCTGCTGGGGAGTGGTTTCAATAGGCCCTGCTGCGGAGTGGTGTGAACATGCCATGATGGAGAGCCAGGCGGGATGTGGTGCTGGTGGCCCCCGTGTGCTGTGCTGGGGAGCCCGGTGAGGTTCGCCGGGGATCCTGGTGTGCTGTGCTGTGGTGCTGTTGAGCCGTGTGGACAGGCTCAGCTGGGTTGTGGTTTCAAAAGGATCTGCTGGAGAGCCAGGCGGACTGTGGTGCTGGGGGGCCCCGTGTGCCGTGATCGGGAGCCCGGTGAGCAGGGCTGGGGAGCCTGGTGTGCTGGGCTGTGCTGCTGTGGAGCGGTGTAGACAGGCTCTGCTGGGGAGCGGTGTGAAGAGGCTCTGCTCGAGAGCCAGGCGGGCTGTGGTGCTGGGGGGCCCCGTGTGCAGTGCTGGAGAGCCCGGTGAGCTGGGCTGTTTTGCTGGGGAGCCGTGTGGACAGGCTCTGCTGGGGAGCGGTGTGAAATGGCTCTGATGGAAAGCCAGGCGGGCTGTGGTTCCGGGGGGCCCCGTGTGCTGTGCTGTTGAGCCCGTTGAGCTGGGCTTCGGAGCCCGGTGTGTTGGGCTGTGGTGCTGGGGAGCCGTGTGGACAGGCTCTGCTTCGGAGTGGTTTGAACAGGGTCTGCTGGATTGCCAGGCGGGCTGTGGTACTGGGGGCTCCCGTGTGCTGTGCTGGGGAGCCCGGTGAGCTTTGTTGAGGAGCCCGGTGTGCTGGGCTGATGTGCTGGGGAGCCGTGTGGACAGGCTCTGCTGGGGTGCCTTGTGGACAGGCTCTGCTGGGGAGCGTTGTGAACAGGCTCTGATGGATAGCCAGGCGGGCTGTGGTGCTGGGGGCCCGCGTGTGCTGTGCTGGGGAGCCCGTTGAGCTGGGCTGGAGAGACCGGTGTGCTGGGCTGTGGTGCTGGGGAGCCGTGTAGACAGGCTCTGATGGAGAGCCAGGCGGGCTGTGGTGATGGGGGGCCCCGTGTGCTGTGCTGGGGAGCCCGTTGAGCTGGGCTTCGGATCCCGGTGTGTTGGGCTGTGGTGCTGGGGAGCCGTGTGGACAGGCTCTGCTGGGGAGCTGTTTGAACAAGCGCTGCGGGATAGCCAGGCGGGCTGTGGTGCTGGGAGCCCGTGTGCTGTGCTGGGGATCTCGTTGAGCTGGGCTGGGACAGCCCGGTGTGCTGGGCTGTGATGCTGGGGAGCCGTGTGGACAGGCACTGCTCGGGAGTGGTTTGAACAGGCTCTGCTCGAGACCCAGGCGGTCTGTGGTGCTGGGGGGCCCGTGTGCTGTGCTGGGGATCTCGTTGAGCTGGGTTGGGGAGCCCGGTGTGCTGGGCTGTGATGCTGGGGAGCCGTGTGGAAAGGCTCTGCTGGGGAGTGGTTTGAAGAGGCACTGCTGGATAGCCAGGCGGGCTGTGGTGCTGGGGGCCCCCGTGTGCTGTGCTGCGGAGCCCGTTGAGCTGGGATGGGGTGCCCGGTGTGCTGGGCTGTGGTGCTGGAGAGCCGTGTGGACAGGCTCTTCTGGGGAGCCGTGTGGACAGGCTCTGCTGGCGAGTGGTTTGAACAGGCTCTGCTGGGGAGCGGAGTGAACAGGCTCTGATGGAGAGCCAGGCGGGCTGTTGTGCTGGGAAGACCCGTGTGCTGTGCTGGGGGATCCCATGTGCTGTGCTTGGGAGCCCGTTGAGCTGGGCTGGGGAGCCCGGTGTGCTGGGCTGTGGTGCTGGGGAGCCGTGTGTACAGGCTCTGCTTGGGAGTGGTTTGAACAGGCTCTGCTGGGGAGCGGAGTGAACAGGCTCTGATGGAGAGCCAGGCCGGCTGTGGTGCTGGAGGGGCCCGTGTGCTGTGCTGGGGATCTCGTTGAGCTAGGCTGGGGAGCCCGGTGTGCTGGGCTATGATGCTGGGGAGCCGTGTGGACAGGCTCTGCTGGGGAGTGGTTTGAACAGGCTCTGCTCGAGAGCCAGGCGGGCTGTGGTGTTGGGGGGCCCCGTGTGCAGTGCTGGGGAGCCCGGTTAGCTGGGCTGGGGAGCCCGGTGTACTGGGCTGTGGTGCTGGGGAGCCGTGTAGACAGGCTCTGCTGCGGAGCGCTGTGACCAGGCTCTGATGGAGAGCCAGGCGGGCTGTGGTGCTGGGGGACCCCGTGTGCTGTCCTGGGGAGCCCGGTGAGCAGGGCTGAGGAGCCCGGTTTGCTTGGCTGTGGTGATGGGGAGCCGTGTAGACAGGCTCTGCTGGGGAGCGGTGTGAACAGGCTCTGCTGGAGAGCCAGGGGGGCTGTGGTGCTGGGGGGCCCTTTTTGCTGTGCTGTGCTGGGGAGCCCTGTGAGCTGGGCTGGGTAGCCCGGTGTGCTGGGCTTTTGTGCTGGGGAGCCGTGTAGACAGGCTCTGCTGCGGAGGGGTCTGAACAGGCCCTGATGGAGAGCCAGGCTGGCTAAGGTGCTGGGGGCCCCCTTGAGCTGTGCTCAGGAGCACGGTGAGCTGGGAAGGGGATCCCTGTGTGCTTGGCTGTGGTGATGGGGAGCCGTGTAGACAGGCTATGCTCGGAACGGTGTGAACAGGCTCTGATGGAGAGCCAGGCGGGATGTGGTGCTGGGGGCCCCCATGTGCTGTGCTTGGGGCCACGGTGAGCTGGGCTGGGGAGCACGGCGTGCTGGGCTCTGGTGCTGGGGAGCTGTGTGGACAGGCTCTGCTGGGGGGTGGTTTTAACAGGCTCTGCTGGAGACCCAGGCGGGCTGTGGTCCTTGGGCGCCCCTTGTTCTGTGCTGGGGACCCTGGTGAGCTGGGCTTGGGAGCCCGGTATGCTGGGCTGTGCTGCTGGGGAGCCGTGTGGACAGGCTCTCCTGGGGAGCGGTGTGAATAGGCTCTGATGGAGAGCCAGCCGGGCTGTGGTACTGGGGGCCCCCGTGTGCTGTGCTCGGGAGCCCAGTGAGCTGGGCTTCGGAGCCCAGTGTGCTGGGCTGTGGTGCTGGGATGCCGTGTGGACAGGCTCTGATGGAGAGCCACGCTGGCTGTTGTGCTGGGGGGCCCCGTGTGCTGTGCTGGGGAGCCCGTTGAGCCGGGCTGGGGAGCCCGGTGTGTTAGGCTGTGGTGCTGGGGAGCCGTGTGGAAAGGCTCTGCTGGGGAGCGGTGTGAACCGGCTCTGCTGGGGAGCGGAGTGAACAGGCTCTGATGGAGAGCCAGGCGGGTTGTGATGGTGTGGGCACCCGTGTGCTGTGCTGGGGAGCCCGGTGAGCGGGGCTGTGGAGCCCGGTGTGCTGGGCTGTGGTGCTGGGGAGCACGGTGAGCTGGGCTGTGGTGCTAGGGAGCCGTGTAGACAGGCTCTGCTGGGGGGCCACGTGTGCTGTGCTGGGGAGCCCGTTGAGCCTGGCTGGGGAGCCCGGTGTGCTGGGCTGTGCTGCTGGGGAGCCGAGTGGACAGGCTCTGCTGCGGAGCGCTGTGAACAGGCTTTGATGGAGAGCTGGGCGGGCTGTGGTTCTGGGGGCCCCTGTGTGCTGTGCTGGGGGCCCCCCTGTGCGGTGCTGGGGAGCCCGGTGTGCTGGGCTGTTGTGCTGGGGAGCCGTGTGGACAGGCTCTCCTGGGGAGCGGTTTGAACAGGCTCTGCTGGAGAGCCAGGCGGGCTGTGGTGCAGGGGGGCCCTGTGTGCTTTGCTGGGGGCCCCCGTGTGCTGTGCTGGGGATCCCGGAGTGCTGGGCTGTGGTGCCGGGGAGCCGTGTGGACAGGCTCTGCTGAGCAGAGTTTTGTATAGGCTCTGATGGAGAGCCAGGCTTGCTGTTTTTCTGGGGGCCCCCGTGTGCTGTGATGGGGAGCCCGGTGAGATGGGCTGGGGAGCCTGGTGTGCTGGGCTGTGCTGCTGGGGAGCCGTGTGGAAAGGATATTGCTGGGGAGTGGTTTGAAAAGGATCTGATGGACAGCCAGGCGGGCTGTGGTGCTGGGGGGCCCGGTGTGCCGTGATCGGGAGCCCGGTGAGTTGGGCTGGGGAGCCCGGTGTTCTGGGCTGTGGTGCTTCGGAGCCTTGTGGACAGGCTCTGCTGGGGAGCTGTGTGAACCGGCTCTGATGGAGAACCAGGCGGGCTGTGGTGATGGGGCCCCCGGTGTGCTGTGATGGGGAGCCCGGTGAGCTGGGCTGGGTAGCCCGGTGTGCAGGGCTGTGGTGCTGGGGAGCCGTGTGGACAGGCTCTGCTGAGGAGCGGTGTGGACAGGCTCTGATGGAGAGCCAGGCGGGCAGTGGTGCTGGGGGGACCCTTGTTCTGTCTTGAGGAGCCCGTTGAGCTGGGCTGGGGAGCCCGGTGTGCTGAGCTGTGGTGCTGGGGAGCCGTGTAGACAGGCTCTGCCGGGGACTGGTTTCAACAGGCTCTGCTGGAGAGCCAGGCAGGCTGTGGTGCTGGGGAGCCGTGTGGACAGGCTCTGCTGGCGAGTGGTTTGAACAGGATCTGCTGGAGAGCCAGGCAGGCTGTGGTGCTGGGGGGCCCCGTGTGCTGTGCTGGGGAGCCCTGTGAGCTGGGATGGGGAGCCCGGTTTGCTGGGCTGTGCTGCTGGGGAGCCGTGTGGACAGGCTCTTCTGGGGAGCGGTGTGAACAGGCTCTGATGGAGAGCCACGCGGGCTGTGGTGCTGGGGGGCCTTGTGTGCTGTGCTGGGGAGCCCGTTGAGCTGGGCTGGGGAGCCCTGTATGCTGGGCTGTGCTGCTGGGGAGCCGTGTGGAAAGGATATTGCTGGGGAGTGGTTTGAAAAGGATCTGCTCGACAGCCAGGCGGGCTCTGGTGCTGGGGGGCCCGGTGTGCCGTGATCGGGAGCCCGGTGAGTTGGGCTGGGGAGCCCGGTGTGCTGGGCTGTGGTGCTGCGGAGCCTTGTGGACAGGCTCAGCTGGGGAGCGGTGTGAACAGGCTCTGATGGAGAACCAGGCGGGCTGTGGTGCTGGGGCCCCCGGTGTGCTGTGATGGGGAGCCCGGTGAGCTGGGCTGGGGAGCCCGGTGTGCAAGGCTGTGGTGCTGGGGAGCCGTGTGGACAGGCTCTGCTGAGGAGCAGTGTGGACAGGCTTTGCTGGGGAGTGGTTTGAACAGGCTCGGATGGAGAGCCAGGCGGGCTGTGGTGCTGGGGCGCCCCGTGTGCTGTGCTGGGGAGCCAGGTGAGCTGGGCTGGGGAGCCCGGTGAGCTGGGCTGTGGTGCTGGGGAGCCGTGTAGACAGGCTATGCTGCGGAGCGGTGTGAACAAGCTCTGATGGAGAGCCAGGCGGGCTGTGGTGCTGGGGGGCCCCGTGTGCTGTGCTGGGGAGCCCGGTGTGCTGGGCTGGGGAGCCCGGTGTGCTGGACTGTGGTGCTGGGGAGCCGTGTGGACAGGCTCTGCTGGGGAGCGGTTTGAACAGGCTCTGCTGGAGAGCAAGGCGCGCTGTGTTGCTGGTGGCCACCGTGTGATGTGCTGGGGTGACCGGTGAGCTGGGCTGTGCTGCTGGGGAGCCCTGTAGACATGTTCGGCTGGGGAGCGGTGTTAACAGGCTCTGATGGAGAGCCAGGCGGGCTGTGGTGCTGGGGGCCCCCGTGTGCTGTGCTGGGGAGCCCGGTGAGCTTGGCTGGGGAGCCCGGTGTGCTGGGCTGTGGTGCTGGGGAGCCGTGTAGACAGGCTCTGCTGGGAAGCGTTGTAAACAGGCTATGCTGGAGAGCCAGGCGGGCTGTGGTGCTGTGGGCCCCCGTGTGCTGTGCTTTGTAGCCCGGTGTGCTGGGCTGTGGTGCTGGGGAGCCGTGTGGACAGGCTCTTCTGGGGGGCGGTGTGGACAGGCTCTGCTGGAAAGCCAGGCGGGCTGTTCTGCGGTGTGCTAGGCTGTGCTGCTGTGGAGCCGTGTAGACAGGCTCTGCTCTGGAGCCATTCGGGCTGTGGTGCTGGGGGGCCCCGTCTGCTGTGCTGGGGAGACCGGTGTGCTGGGCTGAGCTGCTGGGGTGCCGTGTGTAGAGGATCTGCTGGGAAGCGGTGTGAAAAGGCTCTGATGGAGAGCCAGGCGGGCTGTGGTGCTGGGGGGCCCCAGTGTGCTGTGCTCGGTAGCCCGGTTAGCTGGGCTGCGGTGCCCGGTGTGCTGGGCTGAGCTGCTGGGGTGCCGTGTGGACAGGGTCTGCTGGGAAGCGGTGTTAACAGGCTCTGATGGAGAGCCGGGCGGGCTGTGGTGCTGGGGGCCCCCGTGTGCTGTGCTCAGTAGCCCGGTGAGCTGGGATGGGGAGCCCGGAATGCTGGGCTGAGCTGCTGGGGTGCCGTGTGGACAGGGTCTGATGGAGAGCCAGGCGGGCTGTGGTGCTGTGGGCCCACGTGTGCTGTGCGGGGGAGCCCGTTGAGCTTGGCTGGGGATCCCGGTGTGCTGGGCTGTGGTGCTGGCGAGCAGTGTGGACAGGCTCTGCTGGGGAGAGGGTTGTACAGGCTCTGATGGAGAGCCAGGCGGGCTGTCGTGCTGGGGGGCCCCGTGTGCTGTTCTGGGCAGCCCTGTGAGCTTGGCTGGGGAGCCAGGTGTGTTGGGCTGGGGAGCCCGGTGTGCTGGGCTGGGGAGCCCGGTGAACTGGGCTGTGGTGATGGGGAGCCGTGTGGACAAGCTCTGCTGCGGAGCGTTGTAAACAGGCTCTGATGGAGAGCCAGGCGGGCTGTGCTGCGGTGTGCGGGGCTGCTGGGGAGCCGTGTAGACAGGCACTTCTGGGGAGCTTTGTGAACAGGCTCTGATGGAGAGCCAGGCGGGGTGTGGTGCTGGGGGCCCCCGTGTGCTGTACTGGGGAGCCCGGTGTGCTGGGCTGTGCATCTGGGGAGCCGTGTGGACAGGCTCTGCTGGGGAGCTGTTTCAACAGGCTCTGCTGGAGAGCAAGGCGCGCTGTGTTGCTGGGGGCCCCCGTGTGCTGTGCTGGGGTGCCCGGTGAGCTGGGCTGGGGAGACCGGTGTGCTGGGCTGTGCTGCTGGGGAGCCATGTGGACAGGCTCTACTGGGGAGTGGTTTGAACAGGCTCTGATTGACAGCCAGGCGGGCTGAGTTGCTGGGGGCCCCCATGTGCTGTGATGGGGATCCCGGTGTGCTGGACTGTGGTGCTGGGGAGCCGTGTGGACAGGCTCTGCTGAGGAGAGTTTATTACAGGCTGTGATGGAGAGCCAGGCGGGCTGTTGTGCTGGGAGGCCCCGTGTGCTGTGCTGGTGGGGCCCGTGTGCTGTGCTGGGGGGCCCCGTGTGCTGTGCTGGGGAGCCCGTTGAGCTGGGCTGGGGAGCCCGGTGTGCTGGGCTTTGGTGCTGGGGAGCCGTGGGGACAGGCTCTGCTGGGGGAGTGGTTTGAACAGGCTCTGCTGGGGGAGTGGTTTGAACAGGCTCTGCTCGAGAGCCAGGCGGGCTGTGGTGCTGGGGGGCCCCGTGTGCTGTGCTGGGGAGCCCGTTGAGCTGCGCTTCGGAGCCCGGTGTGTTGGGCTGTGGTGCTGGGGAGCCGTGTGGACAGGCTCTGCTGGGGAGTGGTTTGAAAAGGGTCTGCTGGATTGCCAGGCGGGCTGTGGTGCTGGGGGCCCCCGTGTGCTGTGCTGGGGAGACCAGTGAGCTGGGCTGGGGATGCCGGTGTGCTGGGCCGTGCTGCTGGGGAGCCGTGTGGACAGGCTATGCTGGGGAGCGGTGTGAAAAGGCTCTGCTGGAGAGCCAGGCGGGCTGTGCTGCAGTGTGCTGGGCTGTGCTGCTGGGGAGCCGTGTAGACAGGCTCTGCTGGTGAGCGGTGTGAAACGGCTCTGCTGGAGAGCCAGGCGGGCTGTGGTGCTGGGGGCCCCCGTGTGCTGTGCTGGGGAGCCCGGTGAGATGGGCTGGGGAGCCCGGTGTGCTGGGCTGTGGTGCTGGGGAACCGTGTAGACAGGCTCTGCTGGGGTGCGGTGTGAACAGGCTCTAATGGAGAGCCAGGCGGGCTGTGGTGCTCGGGGCGCCCGTGTGCTGTGGAGGGGGGCCCGGTGAGCTTGGCTGGTGAGCCCGATGTGCTGGGCTGTGGTGCTGGCCAACCGTGTAGCCAGGCTCTGCTGGGAGCGGTGTGAACAGGCTCTGATGGAGAGCCAAGCGGGCTGTGGTGCTGGGGGCCCCCGTGTGCTGTGCTGGGGGCCCCCGTGTGCTGTGCTGGGTAGCCCGGTGTGCTGGGCTGTGCTGCTGGGTAGCCGTGTGGACAGGCTCTCCTCGGGAGCGGTGTGAATAGGCTCTGCTGAGGAGCCAGGTGGGCTTTGGTGCTGGGGGCCCTCGTTTGCTGTGCTGGGGAGCCCGGTGAGCTGGGCTGTGGAGCCCGGTGTGCTGGGCTGTGGTGCTGGCAAACCGTGTAGACAGGCTCTGCTGGGGGGCCCCGTGTGCTGTGCTGGGGAGCCCGTTGAGCCTGGCTGGGGAGCCCAATGTGCTGGGCTGTGGTGCTGGGGAGCCGTGTTGACAGGCTCTGCATGGGAGTGGTTTGAACAGCCTCTGATGGAGAGCCAGGCGTGCTGTGGTGCTGGGTGGCCCCGTGTTCTGTGCTGGGGAGCCGGGTGAGCTGGGCTGGGGAGCCCGATGTGCAGGGCTGTGGTGCTGGGGAGCCGTGTTGACAAGCTCTGCTGGGGAGAGTTGTGAACAGGCTCTTCTGGGGAGCGGTGTGAACAGGCTCTGCTGGGGAGCGGTGTGAACAGGCACTGATGGAGAGCCAGGCGGGTTGTGGTGCTGGGGGGCCCAGTGTGCCGTGATCTGGAGCCCGGTGAGCAGGGCTGGGGAGCCTGGTGCGCTGGGCAGTGCTGCTGGGGAGCCGTGTAGACAGGCTCTGCTGGGGAGCAGTGTGAAGAGGCTCTGCTCGAGAGCCAGGCGGGCTGTGGTGCTGGGGGGCCCCGTGTGCAGTGCTGGAGAGCCCGGTGAGCTGTGCTGTGGTGCTGGGGAGCCGTGTGGACAGGCTTTGCTGGGGAACGGTGTGAAATGGCTCTGATGGAGAGCCAGGCGTGCTGTGGTTCTGGGGGGCCCTGTGTGCTGTGCTGTGGAGTCCGGTGAGCTGGGCTGGGGAGCCCGGTGTGCTGGGCTGTGGTGCTGGGGAGCCTTGTAGACATTCTCTCCTGCGCAGCGGTGTGAACAGGCTCTTATGGAGAGCCAGGCGGCCTGTAGTGCTGGGGGCCCCCGTGTGCTGTGCTAGGCGGACCGGTGAGCTGGGCTGGGGAGCCCGGTGTGCTGGGCTCGGGAGCCCGGTGTGCTGGGCTGTGGTGCTTGGGAGCCGTGAGGACAGGCTCTGCTGGGGAGCGGTGTGAACAGGCTCTGATGGAGAGCCAGGCGGGCTGTGGTGCTGGGGGGCCCCGTGTGCTGTGCTGGGGAGCCCGGTGAGCAGGGCTGGGGAGCCTGGTGTGCTGGGCTGTGCTGCTCGGGAGCCGTGTGGACAGGCTCTGCTGGGGAGCGGTGTGAAGAGGCTCTGCTAGAGAGCCAGGCTGGCAGTGGTGCTGGGGGGCCCCGTGTGCAGTGCTGGAGAGCCCGGTGAGCTGGGCTGTGGTCCTGGGGAGCCGTGTGGACAGGCTCTGCTGGGGAGCGGTGTGAAATGGCTCTGATGGAGAGCCAAGCGGGCTGAGGTTCTGGGGGGCCCTGTGTGCTTTGCTGGGGGACCCGGTGAGCTTGGCTGGGGATCCCGGTGTGCTGGGCTGTGGTGCTTGGGAGCCGTGTGGACTCGCTCTGCTGGGGAGCGGTATGAACAGGATTTGATGGAGAGCCAGGCGGGCTATGGTTCTGGGGGGGCCCGTGTGCTGTGCTGGGGAGCCCGGTGAGCTGGGCTGGTGAGCCCGGTGTGCTGGGCTGTTGTGCAGGGGAGCTGTGTAGACAGGCTCTGCTGTGGAGGGGTGTGAACAGGCTTTGTTGGAGAGCCAGGCGGGCTATGGTGCTGGGGGGCCCCGTGTGCTGTGCTGGGGGAGCCCTGTGAGCTGGGCTGGGGAGCCCAGTGTGCTGGGCTGTGGTGCTTGGGAGCCGTGTGGACTCGCTCTGCTGGGGAGTGGTTTGAACAGGCTCTGATGGAGAGCCAGGCGGGCTGTGGTGCTGGGGGGGACCGTGTGCTGTCCTGTGGAGCCCGTTGAGCTGGGCTGGGGAGCCCAGTGTGCTGGGCTGTTGTGCTGGGGAGCCGTGTGGACAGGCTCTGTAGGGGAGTGGTTTGAACAGGCTCTGATGGAGAGCCAGGCGGGCTGTGGTGCTGGGGAGCCCGGTGAGCTGGGCAGAGGAGCCCGGTTTGCTGGTCTGTGCTGCTGGGGAGCCGTGTAGACAGGCTTTGCTGGGGAGCGGTGTGAAAAGGCTCTGCTGGAGAGCCTGGCGGGCTGATGTGCTGGGGAGCCATGTGGACAGGGTTTGCTGGGGAGTGGTTTGAACAGGCTCTGCTTGAGAGCCAGGCAGGCTGTGGTGCTGGGGGGACCCGTGTGCTGTGCTGGGGAGCCCGGTGAGCTGGGCTGGGGAGCCCGGTGTGCTGGGCTTTTGTGCTGGGGAGCCGTGTAGACAGGCTCTGCTGCGGAGGGGTGTGAACAGGCCCTGATGGAGAGCCTGGCGGGCTGTGGTGCTGGGGGCCCGCGTGAGCTGTGCTCAGGAGCCCGGTGAGCTGGGTTGGGGATCCCTGTGTGCTTTGCTGTGGTGATGGCGAGCCGTGTAGACAGGCTGTGCTCTTGAACGGTGTGAACAGGCTCTGATGGAGAGCCAGCCGGGCTGTGGTGCTGGGGGCCCCCGTGTGCTGTACTCGGGAGCCCAGTGAGCTGGGCTTCGGAGCCCAGTGTGCTGGGCTGTGGTGTTGGGAAGTCGTGTGGACAGGCTCTGCTGGGGAGAGGGTTGAACAGGCTCTGATGGAGAGCCAGGCGGGCTGTTGAGCTGGGTAGCCCCGTGTGCTGTGCTGGGGGGCCCCGTGTGCTGTGCTGGGGAGCCCAATGAGTTGGGCTGGGGAGCCCGGTGTGCTGGGCTGTGGTGCTGGGGAGCCCGGTGTGCTGGGCTGGGGAGCCCGGTGTGCTGGGCTGTGGTGCTGGGGAGCCGTGTGGACAGGCTCTGGTGGGGAGCGGTGTGAACAGGCTAAGCTGGAGAGCCAGGCGGGCTGTGGTGCTGGGGGGCCCCGTGTGCTGTGCTTGGGAGCCCGGTGTGCTGGGCTGTTCATCTGGGGAGCCGTGTGGACAATCTCTTCTGGGGAGCGGTGTGGACAGGCTCTGATGGAGAGCCAGGTGGGCTGTGGTGCTGGGGAGCCCGTTGAGCTGGACTGGGGAGCCCGGTGTGCTGGGCTGTGGTGCTGGGGAGTTGTTTGAACAGGCTCTGCTGGGGAGAGGGTTGAACATGCTCTGATTTAGAGCCAGGCGGGCTTTGGTGCTGGGGGCCCCCGTGTGCTGTGCTGGGGAGCCCGTTTAGCTGGGCTGGGGAGCCCGGTGTGCTGGGCTGTGGTGCGTGCGAACCGTGTAGACAGGCTCTGCTGGGGAGCGGTGTGAACAGGCTCTGATGGAGAGCCAGGCGGGCTGTGGTGCTGGGTGCCCCCGTGTGCAGTGCTCGGGAGCCCGTCGAGCTGGGCTGGGGAGCCCGGTGTGCTGGGCTGTGGTGCTGGGGAACCGTGTATACAGGCTTTGCTGGGGAGCAGTGTGAACAGGCTCTGATGGAGAGCCAGGCGGGCTGTGGTGCTGGGGGCCCGTGTGCCTTGCTGGGGAGCCCGGTGACATCGGCTGGGGAGCCCGGTGTGCTGGGCTCTGCTGCTGGGGAGCCCTGTGGACAGGCTCTACTGGGGAGCAGTGTTAACAGGCTCTGCTGGAGAGCCAGGCGGCCTGTGGTTCTGGGGGCCCCCTTGTCCAGTGATGGGGAGCCCGGTAAGCAGGGCTGGGGAGCCCGGTTAGCTGGGCTGTGCTGCTGGGGAGCCGTGTAGACAGGCTCTGCTGGGGAGTGGTTTCAACAGACTCTGCTGGAGAGCCAGGCGGGCTGTGGTGCTGGGGGGCCCCGTGTGCCTTGCTGGGGAGCCCGGTGAGATCGGCTGGGGAGCCCGGTGTGCTGGGCTGTGCTGCTGGTTAGCCGTGTGGACAGGCTCTCTAGGGGACTGTTTTTAACAGGCTCTGCTGGCGAGCGGAGTGAACAGGCTCAGATGGAGAGCCAGGCGGGCTGTGGTGCTGGGGGGCCCGGTGTGCTGTTCTGGGGAGCCCGGTGAGCTGGGCTGGGGATCCTGGTGTGCTGGGCTGTTGTGCTGGGGTGCCGTGTAGACAGGCTGTGCTTGGGAGCGGTGTGAACAGTCTCTGCTGGGGAGCGGTGTGAACAGTCTCTGATGGAGAGCCAGGCGGGCTGTGGTGCTGGGGGGCCCGGTGTTCTGTTCTGGGGAGCCCGGTGTGTTGGGTTGTGGTGCTGGGGAGTCGTGTGGACAGGCTCTGCTGGGGAGCGGTGTGAACAGGCTCTGCTGGGAAGAGGGTTGAACAGGCCATGATGGAGAGCAAGGCGGGCTGTGGTGATGGGGGGCCCCGTGTGCTGTGCTTGGGAGCCCGGTGTGCTGGGCTGTGGTGCTGGGGAACCTATGGATAGGCTCTGCTGGGGAGCCGTGTGGACAGGCTCTGCTGGAGAGCCAGGCGGGCGGTGCTGTGGTGTGCTGGGCTGTGGTGCTGGGGAGCCGTGTGGACAGGCTCTACTGGGGAGCGTTGTGAAAAGGTTCTGATGGAAAGCCAGGCGGGCTGTGGTGCTGGGGGGCCCGTGTGCTGTGCTGGGGAGCCCGGTGAGCTGTGCTGGGGGCCCCCGTGTGCTGTGCGGGGAGCCGGTGAGCAGGGCTGGGGAGCCCGGTGTGCTGGGCTGTGGTGCTGGGGAGCAGTGTGGAAAGGCTCTGCTGTGGAGTGGTTTGAACAGGCTCTGCTGGAGACCAACGCGGGCTGTGGTGTTGGGGGCCCCCGTGTGCTGCGCTGGGGAGCCCGGTGAGCTGGGCTGGGGAGCCCGGTATGCTTGGCTGTGGTGCTGGATTGCCGTGTGGACAGGCTCTGCTGGGGAGTGGTTTGAACAGGCTCTGATGGAGAGCCATGCGGGCTCATGTGCTGGGCGGCCCCGTGTGCTGTGCTGGGGAGCCCGGTGTGCTGTGCTGGGGAGGCCCGTGTGCTGGGCTGTGGTGCTGGGGAGCCCGGTGTGCTGGGCTGGGGAGCCCGGTGTGCTGGGCTGTGGTGCTGGGGAGCCGTGTGGACAGGCTCTGCTGGGGAGCGGTGTGAACAGGCTAAGCTGGAGAGCCAGGCGGGCTGTGGTGCTGGGGGGCCCCGTGTGCTGTGCTGGGGAGCCCGGTGTGCTGGGCTGTTCATCTGGGGAGCCGTGTGGACAATCTCTTCTGGGGAGCGGTGTGGACAGGCTCTGATGGAGAGCCAGGTGGGCTGTGGTGCTGGGGAGCCCGTTGAGCTGGGCTGGGGAGACCGGTGTGCTGGGCTGTGGTGCTGGGGAATTGTTTGAACAGGCTCAGCTGTGGAGAGGGTTGAACATGCTCTGATTTAGAGCCAGGCGGGCTGTGGTGTTGGGGGCCCCCGTGTGCCGTGCTCGGGAGCCCGTTGAGCTGGGCTGGGGAGCCCGGTATGCTGGGCTGTGCTGCTGGGGAGCCGTGTCTAAAGGCATTGGTGGGGAGTGGTTTGAAAAGGATCTGCTTGACAGCCAGGCGGGCTGTGGTGCTGGGGGGGCGCCGTGTGCCGTGCTCGGGAGCCCGGTGAGCTGGGCTGGGGAGCCCGGTGTGCTGGGCTGTGGTGCTGGGGAGCCTTGTGGACAGGCTCTGCTTGGGAGCGGTGTGAACAGGCTCTGATGGAGAGCCAGGCGGGCTGTGGTGCTGGGGGCCCCGGTGTGCTGTGATGGGGAGCCCGGTGAGCTGGGCTGGGGAGCCCGGTGTGCAGGGCTTTGGTGCTGGGGCGCCGTGTGGACAGGCTCTGCTGAGGAGCGGTGTGGACAGGCTCTGATGGAGAGCCAGGCGGGCTGTGGTGCTGGGGGGCCCCTTGTTCTGTGCTGAGGAGCCCGTTGAGCTGGCCTGGGGAGCCCGGTGTGCTGGGCTGTGGTGCTGGGGAGCCGTGTGGACAGGCTCTGCTGGGGAGTGGTTTGAACAGGCTCTGCCGGAGAGCCAGGCGGGCTGTGGCTCTGGGTGCCCCCGTGTGCTGTACTGGGGAGCCCGGTGAGCTGGGCTGGAGAGCCCGGTGTGCTGGACTGTGGTGCTGGGGAGCCGTGTGGACAGGCTCTACTGGGGAGCGTTGTGAAAAGGTTCTGATGGAAAGCCAGGGGGGCTGTGGTGCTGGGGGGCCCCGTGTGCTGTGCTGGGGAGCCCGGTGAGCTGTGCTGCGGGCCCCCGTGTGCTGTGCTGGGGAGCCCGGTAAGCTGGGCCGAGGAGCCCGGTGTGCTGGGCTGTGGTGCTGGGGAGTAGTGTGGACAGGCTCTGCTGGGGACTGGTTTGAACAGGCTCTGCTGGAGAGCCAGGCGGGCTGTGGTGCTGGGGGGCCCCGTGTGCTGTGCTGGGGAGCCCTTTGAGCTGGGCTGGGGAGCCCGGAGTGCTGGGCTTTTGTGCTTTGGAGCCGTGTAGACAGGCTCTGCTGCGGACGGGGGTGAACAGGCTCTGATGGAGAGCAGGCGGGCTGTGGTGCTGGTGGCGCCCGTGTGCTGTGCTCAGGAGCCCGTTTTTCTTGGCTGGGAAGCCCGGTGTGCTGGGCTGTGGTGCTGGGGAGCAGTGTAGACAGGCTCTGCTGTGGAGTGGTTTGAACAGGCTCTGATGCAGAGCCAGGCAGGCTGTATTGCTGGGGGGCACCGTGTGCTGTGCTGGGGAGGCCGGTGTGCTGGGCTGTGATGCTGGTGAGCCGTGCGGACAGGCTGTGCTGTGGAGCGGTGTGAACAGGCTTTGATGGAGAGCCAGGCGGGCTGTGGTGCTGGGGGGCACCGTGTTCTGTGCTGGGGAGCCCGGTGAGCTGGGCTGGGGAGCCCGGTGTGCTGGGCTGTGCTGCTCGGGAGGCGTGTGGACAGGCTCTGCATGGGAGTGGTTTGAACAGGCTCTGATTGAGAGCCAGGCGGGCTTTTTTGCTGGGGAGCCCCGTGTTCTGTGCTGGGGAGCCGGGTGAGTTGGGCTGGGGAGCCCGGTGTGCTTGGCTGGGGAGCCCGGTGTGATGGGCTGTTCTGCTGGGGAGCCGTGTGGACAGGCTCTTCTGGGGAGCGGTGTGGACAGGCTCTGCTGGACAGCCAGGCGGGCTGTGGTGCTGGGGTGCCCCGTGTGTTGTGCTGGGGAGCCCGTTGAGCTGGCTGGGGAGCCCGGTGTGCTGGGCCTTTGTGCTGGGGAGCGGTGTGGACAGGCTCTGCTGGAGAGCCAGGCGGGCTGTGGTGCTGAGGGGCCCCGTGTGCGCTGCTGGGGAGCCCGGTGAGCTGTGCTGGGGGCCCCCGTGTGCTGTACTGGGGAGCCCGGTGAGCAGGGCTGGGGAGCCCGGTGTGCTGGGCTGTGCTGCTGGGGAGCCGTGTGGACAGGCTTTGCTGAGGAGCGTTTTGAAAATGCTCTTCTGGAGAGCCAGGCGGGCTGTGGTGCTGGGGGCCCCCGTGTGCTGGGCTGGGGAGCCCGGTGTGCTGGGCTGTGCTGCTGGGGAGCCATGTGGACAAGCTCTGCTGGGGAGTTGTTTCAACAGGCTCTGATTGAGAGCCAGGCGGGCTGTGGTGCTGGGGGCCCCCGTGTGCTGTGCTGGGGATCCCGGTGTGCTAGGCTGTGCTGCTGGGGAGCCGTGTGGACAGGCTCTGCAGGGGAGCCAGGCGGGCATTGGTGCTGGGGGGCCCGGTGTGCTGTGCTGGGGAGCCCGGTGTGCTGGGCTGTGGTGCTGGGGAGCCGTGTGGACAGGCTCGGCTGCGGAGCGGTGTGAACAGGCTCTGATGGAGAGCCAGGCGGGCTGTGGTGCTGGGGGCCCCCGTGTGCTGTGCTGGTGGGCCCGGTGAGCGGGGCTGGGGATCCCGGTGTGCTGTGCTGTGGTGCTGGTGAGCTTTGTAGAAAGGATTTGCTGGGGAGTGGTGTGAACAGATTCTGTTGGAGAGCCAGGCGGGCTGTGGTGTTGGGGGCCCCCGTGTGCTGTGCTGGGGGGCACGGTGAGCTGGGCTGAGGAGCCCGGTGTACTGGACTGTGGTGCTGGCCAACCGTGTAGACAGGCTCTGCAGGGGGGCCCCGTGTGCTGTGCTGGGGAGCCCGGTGAGCTGGGCTTGGGAGCCCGGTGTTCTGGGCTGTGCTGCTGGGGAGGCGCGTGGACAGGCTGTGCTGGGGAGTGATTTCAAAAGGCTCTGCTGGAGAGCAACGCGGGCTGTGGTGCTGGGGGTCCCCGTGTTCCATGCTGGGGAGCCGGTTGAGCCTGGCTGGGGAGGCCGGTGTGCTGGGCAGTGGTGCTGGGGAGGCGTGTGGACAGGCTGTGCTGGGGAGTGGTGTGTAAAGGTTCTGCTGGACAGCCAGGCAGGCTGTGGTGCTGGGGGCCCCCGTGTGCTGTGCTGGGGAGCCCATTGAGCTTGGCTGGGGAGCCTGGTGTGCTGGGCTGTGGTGCTGGGGAGCTGTTTGAACAGGCTCTGATTTAGAGCCAGGCGGGCTCTGGTGCTGGGGAGCCGTGTGGACAGGATCTGATGGGGAGCGGTTTGAACAGGCTCTGATGGAGAGCCGGGCGGGCTGTGCTGCGGTGTGCTGGGCTGTGCTGCTGGGGAGCCGTGTAGACAGGCTCTGCTGGGGAGCCATTCGGGCTGTGATGCTGGGGGTCCCCGTGTGCTGTGCTGGGGATCCCGGTGTGCTCGGCTGTGGTGCTGGCCAACCGTGTGGACAGGCTCTGCTGGCGAGTGGTTTGAACAGGCTCTGCTGGGGAGCGGTGTGAACAGGCTCTGCTGGGGAGCGGTGTGAACAGGCACTGATGGAGAGACAGGCGGGTTGTGGTGCTGGGGGGCCCCTTGTGCTGTGCTGGGGGGCCAGGTGAGTTGGGCTGGGGAGCCCGGTGTGCTGGACTGAGCTGCTGGGGTGCCGTGTGGACAGGGTCTGCTGGGAAGCGGTGTGAAAAGGCTCTGATGGAGAACCAGGCGGGCTGTGGTGCTGGGGGGCCCCCGTGTGCTGTGCTCGGTAGCCCTGTGAGCTGGGCTGCGGCGCCCGGTGTGCTGGGCTGAGCTGCTGGGGTGCCGTGTGGACAGGGTCTGCTGGGAAGCGGTGTGAAAAGGTTCTGATGGAGAGCCAGGCTGGCTGTTGTGCTGGGGGGCCCCGTGTGCTGTGCTCGGAAGCCCGGTGAGCTGGGCTTCGGAGCCCGGTGTGCTGGGCTGAGCTGCTGGGGTGCCGTGTGGACAGGGTCTGCTGGGGAGCGGTGTGAACAGGCTCTGATGGAGAGCCAGGTGGGCTGTGCTGCGGTGTGCGGGGCTGCTGGCGAGCCGTGTAGACAGGCTCTTCTGGGGAGTGGTTTCAACAGGCTCTGCTGGAGAGCAAGGCGCGCTGTGTTGCTGGGGGCCCCAGTGTGCTTTGCTGGGGAGCCCGGTGAGCTGGGCTGGTGACCCCGGTGTGCTTTGCTGTGCTGCTTGGGAGCCGTGTGGACAGGGTCTGCTGGGAAGCGCTGTGGACAAGCTCTGATGGAGAGCCAGACGGGCTGTGGTGCTGGGGGGCCCCGTGTTCTGTGCTGGGGAGCCCGTTGTTTTGGTCTGGAGAGCCCGGTGTGCTGGGCTGTGGTGCTGGGGAGCCGTGTGGAAAGGCTCTGCTGGGGAGCGGTGTGAACAGGCTCTGATGGAGAGTCAGGCGGGCTGTGGTGCTGGGGGCCCCCGTGTGCTCTGCTGGGGAGCCCGGTGAGCTGGGCTGGGGAGCCCGGTTTGCTGGGCTGTGCTGCTGGGGAGCCGTGTGGACAAGCTCTTCAGGGGAGCGGTGTGAACAGGCTCTGATGGAGAGCCACGCGGGCTGTGGTGCTGGGGGGCCCCGTGTGCTGTGCTGGGGAGCCCGTTGAGCTGGGCTGGGTAGCCCGGTATGCTGGGCTGTGCTGCTGGGGAGCCGTGTTGAAAGGATATTGCTGGGGAGTGGTTTGAAAAGGATCTGCTGGACAGCCAGGCGGGCTGTGGTGCTGGGGGGCCCGGTGTGCCGTGATCGGGAGCCCGGTGAGTTGGGCTGGGGAGCCCGGTGTGCTGGGCTTTGGTGCTGCGGAGCCTTGTGGACAGGCTCTGCTGGGGAGCGGTGTGAACCGGCTCTGATGGAGAACCAGGCCGGCTGTGGTGCTGGGGCCCCCGGTGTGCTGTGATGGGGAGCCCGGTGAACTGGGCTGGGGAGCCCGGTGTGCAGGGCTGTGGTGCTGGGGAGCCGTGTGGACAGGCTCTGCTTAGGAGCGGTGTGGACAGGCTCTGATGGAGAGCCAGGCGGGCAGTGGTGCGGGGGGACCCTTGTTCAGTCTTGAGGAGCCCGTTGAGCTGGGCTGGGGAGCCCGGTGTGCTGGGCTGTGGTGCTGGGGAGCCGTGTAGACAGGCTCTGCCGGGGACTGGTTTCAACAGGCTCTGCTGGGGAGCGGTGTGAACAGGCACTGATGGAGAGCCAGGCGGGTTGTGGTGCAGGGGGGCCCCGTGTGCCGTGCTCGGGAGCCCGGTGAACTGGGCTGGGGAGCCCGGTTTGCTGGGCTTTGCTGCTGGGTTGCCGTGTGGACAGGCTCTGCTGGGGAGTGGTTTGAACAGGCTTGGATGGAGAGCCAGGCGGGCTGTGGTGCTGGGGGGCCCCGTGTGCTGTGCTGGGGATCCCGGTGTGCTGGGCTGGGGAGCCCCGTGTCCTGGGCTGTGGTGCTGGGGAGCCCGGTGAGCTGGGCTGTGGTGATGGGGAGCCGTGTAGACAAGCTCTGCTGCGGAGCGGTGTGAACAGGCTCTGATGGAGAGCCAGGCGGGCTGTGGTGCTGGGGGCCCCCGTGTGCTGTGCTGGGGAGCCCTGTGAGCTGGGCTGAGGAGCCCGGTGTGCTTGGCTGGGGAGCCCGGTATGCTGGGCTCTGGTGCTGGGGAGCCGTGTGGACAGGCTCTGCTGGCGAATGGTTTGAACAGGCTCTGCTGGGGATCGGAGTGGACAGGCTCTTCTGGGGGGCGGTGTGGACAGGCTCTGCTGGAAAGCCAGGCGGGCTGTGCTGCGGTGTGCTAGGCTGTGCTGCTGCGGAGCCGTGTAGACAGGCTCTGCTCTGGAGCCATTCGGGCTGTGGTGCTGGGGGGCCCCGTCTGCTGTGCTGGGGAGCCCGGTGTGCTGGGCTAAGCTGCTGGGGTGCCGTGTGTAGAGGGTCTGCTGGGAAGCGGTGTGAAAAGGCTCTGATGGAGAGCCAGGCGGGCTGTGGAGCTGGTGGCCCACATGTGCTGTGCTGGGGAGCCCGGTGTGCAGGGCTGTGCTGCTGGGGAGCCGTATGGACAGTCTCTGCTGGGAAATGGTTTGAAAAGGCTCTGATGGAGAGCCAGGCGGGCTGTGGTGCTGGGGGCCCCCGTGTGCTGTGCTGGGGAGCCCGGTGAGCTGGGCTGGGGAGCCTGGTGTGCTGGGCTGTGCTGCTGGGGAGCCGTGTGGACAGGCTCTGCTTGGGAGCCTTGTGAAGAGGCTCTGCTGGAAAGCCAGGTGGGCTAAGGTGCTGGGGGGACCCGTGGTCTGTGCTGGGGAGCCCGGTGAGCTGTGCTGGGGAGCCCGGTGAGCTTGGCTGGGGAGCCCGGTGTGCTGGGCTCTTCTGCTGGGGAGCCGTGTGGACAGGCTCTGCTAGGGAGCCAGGCGGGCATTGGTGCTGGGGGGCCCCGTGTGCTGTGCTGGGGAGCCCAATGAGCTGGGCAGAGGAGCCCGGTGAGCTGGGCTGTTTTGCTGTGTAGCCGTGTAGACAGGCTCTGCTTGGGAGAGGGTTGAACAGGCTCTGATGGAGAGCCAGGCGGGCTGTGGTTAAGTGGAGCACGGTGAGCTGTGCTGGGGGCCCCCGTGTGCTGTGCTGGGGAGCCGGGTGAGCAGGGCTGGGGAGCCCGGTGTGCTGGGCTATGTACTGCTGGGGAGCCTTGTGGACAGGCTCTGCTGGCGAGTGGTGTGAACAGGCTCTGATGGAGAGCAAGGCTTGCTGTGGTGTTGGGGGCCCCCGTGTGCTGTGCTGGGGGCCTCCGTGTGCTGTGCTGGGGAGCCCGGTGTGCTGGGCTGTGCTGCTGGGGAGCCGTGTGGACAGACTCTGCTGGGGAGTGTTTTGAACAGGCTCTGCTGGAGAGCCAGGCGGGCTGTGTTGCTGGGGGCCCCCGTGTGCTGTGCTGGGGAGCCCGGTGTGCTGGGCTGTGGTGCTGGGGGGCCCCGTGTGCTGTGCTGGGGGGCCCCGTGTGCTGTGCTGGGGAGCCCGGTGAGCTTGGCAGGGGAGTCCTGTGTGCTGGGCTGTGGTGCTGGGTAGCCGTGTAGACAGGCTCTGCTGCGGAGAGGTGTGAAAAGGCTCTGATGGAGAGCCAGGCGGGCTGTGGTGCTGGGGGCCCCCGTTCGCTGTGCTGGGGGGCCCGGTGAGCTGGGCTGGGGAGCCCAGTGAGCCTGGCTGTTGTGCTGGGGAGCCGTGTAGACGGGCTCTGCTGGGGAGCGGTGTGAACAGGCTCTAGTGGAGAGACAGCAGGGCTGTGGTGCTGGGGGACCCCGTGTGCTATGCTGGGGAGCCCGTTGAGCTGTGCTGGGGAGCCCGGTGTGCTTATCTGTGGTGCTGGTGAGCCGTGTGGACAGGGTCAGCTGGGGAGCGGTGTGAATAGGCTGTGCTGGAGAGCCAGGCGGGCTGTGGTGCTGGGGGGCCCCGTGTGCTGTGCTGGGGAGGCCTGTGAACTGGGCTGTGCTGCTGGGGAGCCGTGTGGACATGCTCTGCTCGGGAGCGGTGTGAACTGTCTCTGCTGGAGAGCCAGGCGGGCTGTGGTGCTGGGGGCCCCCGTGTGCTGTGCTGGGGAGCCCGGTGAGCTGGGCTGGGGAGCCCGGTGTGCTGGGCTGTGGTGCTGGGGAGCCGTGTCGACAGGCTCTGCTGCGGAGCGGTGTGAACAGGCACTGATGGAGAGCCAGGAAGGCTGTGGTGCTGGGGGGCCCCGTGTGCTGTGCTGGGGAGCACGTTGAGCTGGGATGGGGAGCCCGGTGTGCTGGACTGTGGTGCTGGGGAGCCGTGTAGACAGGCTCTGCTGGGGAGCCATTCGGGCTGTGGTGCTGGGGGGCCCCGTGTGCTGTGCTGGGGAGCCCGTTGAGCTGGGCCGGGGAGCCCGGTGTGCTGGGCTGTGGTGCCGGGGAACCGTGAAGACAGGCTCTGCTGGGGAGCGGTGTGAACAGGCTCTGATGCAGAGCCAGGCGGGCTGTGGTGCTGGGGGGCCCCGTGTGCTGTGCTGGGGAGCCCGGTGTGCTTGGCTGAGCTGCTGGGGAGCCGTGTGGACAGGCTCTGCTGGGGAGTGTTTTGAACAGGCTCTGCTGGAGAGCCAGGCGGGCTGTGTTGCTGGTGGCCCTCGTGTGCTGTGGTGGGGGCCCCCGTGTGCTGTACTGGGGGCCCCCGTGTTCTGTGCTGGGGGCCCCCGTGTGCTGTGCTGGGGAGCCCAGTGAGCTGGGCTTCGGAGCCCAGTGTGCTGGGCTGTGGTGCTGTGAAGCCGTGTGGACAGGCTCTGCTGGGGATATGGTTGAACAGGCTCTGATGGAGAGTCAGGCGGACTGTGGTGCTGCGGGGCCCCGTGTGCTATGCTGCGGAGCCCGGTGAGATCGGCAATGGAGCCCGGTGTGCTGGGCTGTGCTGCTGGGGAGCCGTGTGGACAGGCTCTGCTGGTGAGCGATGTGAAGAGGCTCTGCTGGATAGCCAGGCGGGCTTTGGTGCCGGGGGCCCTCGTGTGCTGTGCTGGGGAGCCCGGTGAGCTTGCCTGGGGAGCCCGGTGTGCTGGGCTGTGGTGCTGGGGAGCCGTGTAGACAGGCTCTGCTGGGGAGCGGAGTGAACAGGCTCTGCTGGGGAGCGGTGTGAACAGGGTCTGATGGAGAGCCAGGTGGGCTGTGGTGCTGGGGGGCCCCGTGTGCTGTGCTGGGGAGCCCAGTGAGCTGGGCTGTGGTGCTAGGAAGCCGTGTAGACAAGCTCTGCTGGGGAGCGGAGTGAACAGGCTCTGCTGGGGAGCGGTGTGAACAGTCTCTGATGGAGAGCCAGGCGGGCTGTGGTGCTGGAGGCCCCCGTGTGCTGTGCTGGGGTGCCCGGTGTGCTGGGCTGTGGTGCTGGGGAGCCGTGTAGGCAGGCTCTTCTGGGGAGCGGTGTGAACAGGCTCTGCTGGGGAGCGGTGTGAACAGGCTCTGCTGGGGGAGTGGTTTGAACAGGCTCTGCTCGAGAGCCCGGCGGGCTGTGGTGCTGGGTGGCCCCGTGTGCTGTGCTCAGAAGCCCGGTGAGCTGGGCTGCGGAGCCCGGTGTGCTGGGCTGAGCTGCTGGGGTGCCGTGTGGACAGGCTCTGCTGAGGAGAGTTTATTACAGGCTCTGATGGAGAGCCAGGCGGGCTGTTGTGCTGGGAGGCCCCGTGTGCTGTGCTGGGGGGGCCCGTGTGCTGTGCTGGGGGGCCCCGTGTGCTGTGCTGGGGAGTCCGTTGAGCTGGGCTGGGGAGCCCGGTGTGCTGGGCTGTGGTGCTGGGGAGCCGTGTGGACAGGCTCTGCTGGGGGAGTGGTTTGAACAGGCTCTGCTCGAGAGCCCGGCGGGCTGTGGTGCTGGGGGGCCCCGTGTGCTGTGCTGGGGAGCCCGTTGAGCTGGGCTTCGGAGCCCGGTGTGTTGGGCTGTGGTGCTGGGGAGCCGTGTGGACAGGCTCTGCTGGGGAGTGGTTTGAAATGGGTCTGCTGGATTGCCAGGCGGGCTGTGGGGCTGGGGGCCCCCGTGTGCTGTGCTGGGGAGACCAGTGAGCTGGGCTGGGGAGCCCGGTGTGCTGGGCCGTGCTGCTGGGGAGCCGTGTGGACAGGCTATGCTGGGGAGCGGTGTGAAAAGGCTCTGATGGAGGGCCAGGCGGGCTGTAGTGCTGGGGGCCCCCGTGTGCTGCGCTGGGGAGCCCGGTGAGCTGGGCTGTGCTGCTGGGGAGCCGTGTGGACCGGCTCTGCTGGGGAGTGGTTTGAACAGGCTCTGCTGGAGAGCCAGGCGGGCTGTGGTGCTGGGCGCCCCCGTGAGCTGGGCTGCGGAGCCCGGTGTGCTGGGCTGTGCTGCTTGGAAGCCGTGAGGACAGGCTCTGTTGGGGAGCGGTGTGATCAGGCTCTGATGGAGAGCCAGGAAAGCTGTGGTACTGGGGGGCCCCGTGTGCTATGCTGGGGAGCCCGTTGATTTGGGCTGGGGAGCCCGGTGTGCTGGGTTGTGCTGCTGGGGAGCCGTGTGGACAGGCTCTGCTGGCGAGTGGTTTGAAAAGGCTCTGTTGGAGAGTCAGGCGGGCTGTGGTGCTGGGGGGCCCCGTGTGCTGTGCTGGGGAGCCCGTTGAGCTGGGCAGGGGAACCCGGTGTGCTGGGCTATGGTGCTGGGGAGCCGTGTAGGCAGGCTCTGCTGGGGAGCCATTCGGGCTCTGGTGCTGGGGGGCCCCGTCTGCTGTGCTGGGGAGCCCGGTGTGCTGTGCTGGGGAGCCCCGTGTGCTCGGCTGTGGTACTGGGGAGCCCGGTGTGCTGGGCTTTGGTGATGGGGAGACGTGTAGACAGGCTCTGCTGCGGAGCGGTGTGAACAGGCTCTGATGGAGAGCCAGTCGGGCTGTGGTGCTGGGGGCCCCCGTGTCCTGTGCTCGGTTGCCCGGTGTGCTGGGCTGCGGAGTCCAGTGTGCTGGGCTGAGCTGCTGGCGTGCCGTGTGGAGAGGGTCTGCTGGGAAGCGGTGGGAACAGGCTCTGATGGAGAGCCAGGCGGGCTATGGTGCTGGGGGCCCACGTGTGCTGTGCTGGGGAGCCCAGTGAGCTGGGCTGGGGAGCCCGGTGTGCTGGGCTGTGCATCTGGGGAGCCGTGTGGACAGGATATGCTGGGGAGCGGTTTCAACAGGCTCTGCTGGAGAGCAAGGCGCGCTGTGATGCTGGGGGCCCCCGTGTGCTGTGCTGGGGAGGCCGGTGAGCTGGGCTGGGGAGCCCGGTGTGCTGGGCTGTGCTGCTTGGGAGCCGTGTGGACAGGCTCTGCTGGGGAGTGGTTTGAACAGGCTCTCTTGGGTACTGGTTTGAACAGGCTCTGCTGGGGAGCCAGGCGGGCTTTGGTGCTGGGGGGCCCCGTGTGCTGTGCTGGGAAGCCCGGTTAGCTGGGCTTGGGAGCCCGGTGTTCAGGGCTGTGCTGCTGGGGAGCCGTATGGACAGTCCCTGCTGGGGATAGGTTTGAACAGGCTCTGATGGAGAGCCAAGCGGGCTGTGGTGCTGGGGGGCCCCGTGTGCTGTGCTGGGGAGCCCGGTTAGCTGGGCTGGGGAGCCCGGTGTTCAGGGCTGTGCTGCTGGGGAGGCGTGTGGACAGGCTGTGCTGGGGAGTGGTTTGAACAGGCTCTGCTGGAGAGCCAGGCGGGCTGTGGTGCTGGGGGCCCCCGTGTGCTGTGCTGGAAAGCCCGGTGTCCTAGGGTGTGCTGCTGGGGAGCCGTGTGGACCGGATCTGCTGTGGAGCGGTGTGAACAGGCTCTGATGGAAAGCCAGGCGGGCTGTGGTATTGGGGGCCACCGTGTGCTGTGCTGGTGAGCCCGGTGAGCTTGGCTGGGGAGCCCGGTGTTCTGGGCTGTGCTGCTGGGGTGGCATGTGGACAGGCTGTGGTGGGGAGTGATTTGAACAGGCTCTTCTGGAGAGCAACGTGGGCTGTGGTGCTGGGGGCCCTCGTGTGCTGTGCTGGGGAGCCCGTTGAGCTGGGCTGGGGAGCCCCGTGTGCTTGGCTGTGGTGCTGGGGAGCCGTGTGGACAGGCTCTGCTGGGAAGCGGTGTGGACAGGCTCTGATGGAGAGCCAGGCGGGCTGTGGCTCTGGGGGGCCCCGTGTTTTGTGCTGGGGAGCCCGTTGAGTTCAGCTGGGGAGCCCGGTGTGCTGGGCTGTTGTGCTGGGGAGCGGTGTGGACAGGCTCTGCTGGGGAGTGGTTTGAACAGTCTCTGCTGGAGAGCCAGGCAGGCTGTGGTGCTGGGGGGCCCCGTGTGCTGTCCTGGGGAGCCCGGTGAGCTTGGATGGGGAGCCCGGTGTGCTGGGCTTTTGTGCTGGGGAGCCGTGTAGACAGGCTCTGCTGCGGAGGGGTGTGAACAGGCCCTGATGGAGAGCCAGGCGGGCTGTGGTGCTGGGGGCCCCCGTGAGCTGTTCTCAGGAGCCCGGTGAGCTGGGCTGGGGATCCCTGGGTGCTGGGCTGTGGTGATGGGGAGCCGTGTAGACAGGCTGTGCTGTTGAGCGGTGTGAACAGGCTCCGATGGAGAGCCAGCCGGGCTGTGGTGCTTGGGGCCCCCGTCTGCTGTACTCGGGAGCCCAGTGAGCTGGGCTTCGAAGCCCAGTGTGCTGTGCTATGGTGCTGGGAAGCCGTGTGGACAGGCTCTGCTGGGGAGAGGGTTAAACAGGCTCTGATGGAGAGCAGGGCAGGCTTTTGTGCTGGGAAGCCCCGTGTGCTGCGCTGGGGGGGCCGGTGTGCTGTGCTGGGGAGCCCGTTGAGTTGGGCTGGGGAGCCCGGTGTGCTGGGCTGTGCTGCTGGGGAGCCGTGTGGACAGGCTCTCCTGGGGAGAGGGTTGAACAGGCTCTGATGGAGAGCCAGGCGGGCTGTGGTGCGGGGGGTCCCCTTGTGCTGTGCTGGGGAGCCGTTTGTACAGGCTCTGCTGGGTTGTGGTTTCAACAGGATCTGCTGGAGAGCCAGGCGGACTGTGGTGCTGGGGTGCCCCGTGTGCCGTGATCGGGAGCCCGGTGAGCAGGGCTGGTAAGCCTGGTGTGTTGGGCTTTGCTGCTGGGGAGCCGTGTAGACAGGCTCTGCAGGGGAGCGGTGTGAATAGTCTCTGATGGAGAGCCAGGCGGGCTGTGGTGCTGGGGGGCCCGGTGTGCTGTGCTGGGGAGCCCGGTGTGCTGGGCTGTGGTGCTGGGGAGCCGTGTGGACAGGCTCTGCTGGGGAGCGGTGTGAACAGGCTCTGCTGAGGAGAGGGTTGAACAGGCTCTGATGGAGAGCAAGGCGGGCTGTGGTAATGGGGGGCCCCGTGTGCTGTGCTGGGGAGCCCGGTGTGCTTGGTTGGGGAACCCGGTGTGCTGGGCTGTGGTGCTGGGGAGCCGTGTAGACGGGCTCTGCTGGGGAGCGGTGTGAACAGGCTCTAGTGGAGAGACAGCAGGGCTGTGGTGCTGGGGGCCCCCGTTCGCTGTGTTGGGGGGCCCGGTGAGCTGGGCTGGGGAGCCCAGTGAGCCTGGCTGTTGTGCTGGGGAGCCGTGTAGACGGGCTCTGCTGGGGAGCGGTGTGAACAGCCTCTAGTGGAGAGACAGCAGGGCTGTGGTGCTGGGGGACCCCGTGTGCTATGCTGGGGAGCCCGTTGAGCTGGGCGGGGGAGCCCGGTGTGCTGATCTGTGGTGCTGGTGAGCCGTGTGGGCAGGGTCAGCTGGGGAGCGGTTTGAACATGCTCTGCTGGAGAGCCAGGCGGCCTGTGCTGCTGGGGAGCCGTGTTGACAGACTCTGCTGGGGAGCAGTGTGAATAGGCTCTGATGGAGAGCCAGGCGGGCTGTGGTGCTGGGGGGCCCCGTGTTCTGTGATGGGGAGGCCTGTGAACTGGGTGTTCTGCTGTGGAGCAGTGTGGACATGCTCTGCTAGGGAGCGGTGTGAACAGGCTCTGCTGGAGAGCCAGGTGGGCTGTTGTGCTGGGGGCCCCCGTGTGCTGTGCTGGGGAGCCCGGTGAGCTGGGCAGGGGAGCCCGGTGTGCTGGGCTGTGGTGCTGGGGAACCGTGAAGACAGGCTCTGCTGGGGAGCGGTGTGAACAGGCTCTGAGGCAGAGCCAGGCGGGCTGTGGTGCTGGGGGGCCCCGTGTGCTGTGCTGGGGAGCCTGGTGTACTGGGCTGTGGTGCTGGGGAGCCGTGTGGACAGGCTGTGCTGGGGAGTGGTTTGAACAGGCGTTGATGGAGAACAACGCGGGCTATGGTGCTGGGGGGCCCCGTGTGCTGTGCTGGGGAGCCCGGTGGGCTGGGCCGGGGAGCCCGGTGTGATGGGCTGTGCTGCTGGGGAGCCGTGTGGACAGGCTCTGCTGGGGAGCTGTGTGAACAGGCTCTGATGGAGAGCCAGGCGGGCTGTGGTGCTGGGGGGCCCCGTGTGCTGTGCTGGGGAGCCCGTTGAGCTGATCTGGGGAGCCCGGTGTGCTGGGCTGTGGTGCTGGGGAGCCGTGTAGACAGGCTCTGCTGGTGAGCCATTCGGGCTGTGGTGCTGGGGGGCCCCGTCTGGTGTGCCGGGGAGCCCGGTGTGCTGGCCTGGTGAGCCCCGTGTGCTGGGCTGTTGTGCTGGGGAGCCCGGTGTGCTGGGCTTTGGTAATGGGGAGCCGTGTAGACAGGCTCCACTGCGGAGCGGTGTGAAAGGGCTCTGATGGAGAGCCAGGCGGGCTATGGTGCTGGGGGCCCACGTGTGCTGTGCTGGGGAGCCCAGTGAGCTGGGCTGGGGAACCCGGTGTGCTGGGCTGTGGTGCTGGGGAGCCGTGTAGACGGGCTCTGCTGGGGAGCGGTGTGAACAGGCTCTAGTGGAGAGACAGCAGGGCTGTGGTGCTGGGGGCCCCCGTTCGCTGTGCTGGGGGGCCCGGTGAGCTGGGCCGGGGAGCCCGGTGTGCTGGGCTGAGCTGCTGGGGTGCCGTGTGGACAGCGTCTGCTGGGTTGCGGTGTGAACAGGCTCTGATGGAGTGCCAGGCGGGCTGTGTTTCTGGGGGCCCCCGTGTGCTGTGCTGGGGAGCCCGGTGAGCTGGGCTGGGGAGACCGGTGTGCTGGGCTGTGCTGCTTGGGAGCCGTGTGGACAGGCTCTTCTGGGGAGTGGTTTGAAGAGGCTCTGCTGGAGAGCCAGGTGGGCTATGGTGCGGGGGTCCACCGTGTGCTGTGCTGGGGAGCCCTGTGAGCTGGGCTGGGGAGCCCGGTGTGCTGGGCTGTGGTGCTGGGGAGCCGTGTGGACAGGCTCTGCTGGGGAGCGGAGTGAACAGGCACTGATGGAGAGTCAGGCGGGCTGAGGTGCTGGGGACCCCCGTGTGCTGTGCTGGTGAGTCCGGTGAGCTGGGCTGGGGAGCCCGATGAGCTGGGCTGTCCTGCTGGGGAGCCGCGTGGACAGGCACTGCTGGGGAATTGTTTGAACAGGCTCTTCTGGAGAGCCAGGCGGGCTGTGGTGCTGGGGGCACCCGTGTGATGTCCCGGGGAGCCCGGTGAGCTGGGCTGGGGAGCCCGGTGTGCTGTGCTGTGCTGCTGGGGACAGGTTTAAACAGGCTCTGATGGAGAGCCAGGCGGGCTATGGTGCTGGGGGGGCCCGTGTGCTGTGCTGGGGAGCCCGGTGAGCTGGGCTGGGCAGCCCGGTGTGCTGGGCTGTTGTGCTTGGGAGCTGTGTGGACTCGCTCTGCTGGGGAGTGGTTTGAACAGGCTCTGATGGAGAGCCAGGCGGGCTGTGGTGCTCGGGGGGACCGTGTGCTGTCCTGGGGAGCCCGTTGAGCTGGGCTGGGGAGCCCAGTGTGCTGGGCTGTGGTGCTGGGGAGCCGTGTGGACAGGCTCTGTTGGGGAATGGTTTGAATAGGCTCTGATGGAGAGCCAGGAGGGCTGTGGTGCTGGGGAGCCCGGTGAGCTGGGAAGAGGGGCCCGGTGTGCTGGGCTTTGCCGCTGGGGAGCCGTGTAGACAGGCTCTGCAGGGGAGCGGTGTGAACAGGCTCTGCTGGAGAGCCAGGCGGGCTGTAGTGCTGGGGGGCCCCGTGTGCTGTGCTGGGGAGCCCGGTGTGCTGGGCTGTGGTGTTGGGGAGCCGTGTGGACAGGCTGTGCTGGGGAGTGGTTTGAACAGGCGTTGATGGAGAACAACGCGGGCTATGGTGCTGGGGGGCCCCGTGTGCTGTGCTGGGGAGCCCGGTGGGCTGGGCCGGGGAGCCCGGTGTGATGGGCTGTGCTTCTGGGGAGCCGTGTGGACAGGCTCTGCTGGGGAGCTGTGTGAACAGGCTCTGATGGAGAGCCAGGCGGGCTGTGGTGCTGGGGGGCCCCGTGTGCTGTGCTGGGGAGCCCGTTGAGCTGATCTGGGGAGCCCGGTGTGCTGGGCTGTGGTGCTGGGGAGCCGTGTAGACAGGCTCTGCTGGGGAGCCATTCGGGCTCTGGTGCTGGGGGGCCCGGTCTGGTGTGCTGGGGAGTCCGGTGTGCTGGCCTGGGGAGCCCCGTGTGCTGGGCTGTGGTGCTGGGGAGCCCGGTGTGCTGGGCTTTGGTAATGGGGAGCCGTGTAGACAGGCTCTGCTGCGGAGCGGTGTGAAAGGGCTCTGATGGAGAGCCAGGCGGGCTGTGGTGCTGGGGGGCCCCGTGTGCTGTGCTGGGGAGCCCGGTGTGCTGGGCTGTGGTGCTGGGGAGCCGTGTGGACAGGCTCTGCTGGGGAGTGGTTTGAACAGGCATTGCTGGAGAGCAAGGCGGGCTGTGGTGCTGGGGGGCCCCGTGTGCTGTGCTGCGCAGCCCGGTGAGATTGGCGGGGGAGGCCAGTGTGCTGGGCTGTGCTGCTGGGGAGCCTTGTTGACCGGCTCTGCTTGGGAGTGGTTTGAACAGGCTCTGCTGGAGAGCCAGGCGGGCCGTGGTGCTCGGGGCCCCCGTGTGCTTTGCTGGGGAGCCCGGTGTGCTTTTCTGTGCTGCTGGGGAGCGGTGTGAACAGGCTCTGATGGAGAGCCAGGCGGGCTGTGTTGCTGGGGGCCCCCGTGTGCTGTGCTGGGGAGCCTGGTGTGCTGGGCTGTGGTGCTGGGGGGCCCCGTGTGCTGTGCTGGCGAGCCAGGTGTGCTGGGCTGTGGTGCTGGGGAGCCGTGTGGACAGGCTCTTCTGGGGGGTGGTTTGAACAGGCTCTGCTGGAGAGCCTGGCAGGCTGTGGTGCCGGGGGGGCCCCGTGTTCTGTGCTGGGGACCCTGGTGAGCTGGGCTGGGGAGCCCGGTGTGCTGGGCTGTGCTGCTGGGGAGCCGTGTGGACAGGCTCTGCCGGGGAGCGGTGAGAAAAGGCTCTAATGGAGAGCCAGCCGGGCTGTGGTGCTGGGGGCCCCCGTGTGCCGTGCTCGGGAGCCCAGTGAACTGGGCTTCGGATCCCAGTGTGCTGGGCTGTGGTGCTGGGAAGCCGTGTGGACAGGCTCTGATGGGGAGAGGGTTGAACAGGCTCTGATGGAGAGCCAAGCGGGCTGTGGTGCTGGGGGGCCCCGTGTTCTGTGCTGGGGAGCCCGGTGAGCTGGACTGGGGAGCCCGGTGTGCTGGGCTGTGCTGCTGGGGAGCCGTGTGGACCGGCTCTGCTGGGGAGCGTTGTGAACAGGCTCTGATGTAGAGGCAGGTGGGCTGTGGTGCTGGGGGGCCCCCGTGTGCTGTGCTGGGTAGCCCGGTGAGCTAGGCGGAGAAGCCCGGTGTGCTGGGCTGTGCTGCGGGGGAGCGGTGTGGACAGGCTCTGCATGGGAGTGGTTCGAACAGGCTCTGATGGAGAGCCAGGCGTGCTGTGGTGCTGGGGGGCCCCGTGTTCTGTGCTGGGGAGCCGGGTGAGCTGGGCTGGGGAGCCCGGTGTGCAGGGCTGTGGTGCTGGGGAGCCGTGTAGACAGGCTCTGCTGGGGAGCGGTGTGAACAGGCTCTGCTGGGGAGCAGTGTGAACAGGCACTGATGGAGAGCCAGACGGGTTGTGGTGCTGGGGGGCCCCGTGTGCCGTGCTCGGGAGCCCGGTGAACTGGGCTGGGGAGCCCGGTGTGCTGGGCTGTTCTGCTGGGGAGCCGTGTTGACAGGCTCTGCTGGGGAGCGGTGTGAACAGGCTCTGCTGGGGAGTGGTTTTGTACAGGTTCTGCTGGACAGCCAGGCGGGCTGTGGTGCTGGGGTGCCCCGTGTGCTGTGCTGGGGAGTCCGTTGAGCTGGGCTGGGGAGCCCGGTGTGCTGGGCTTTTGTGCTGGGGAGCCGTGTGGAAAGGCTCTGCTGGAGAGCCAGGCGGGCTGTGGTGCTGGGGGGCCCCGTGTGCTGTGCTGGGGAGCCCGGTGTGATGGACTGTGGTGCTGGGGAGCCGTGTAGACGGGCTCTGCTGGGGAGCTGTATGAACAGGCTCTGATGGAGAGCAAGGCGGGCTGTGGTGCTGGGGGGCCCCGTGTGCTGTGCTGGAGAGCCAGGTGAGCTGGGCTTGGGAGCCCGGTGAGCTGGGCTGTGGTGCTGGGGAGCCGTGTAGACGGGCTCTGCTGGGGAGCTGTATGAACAGGCTCTGATGGAGAGCCAGGCGGGCTGTGGTGCTGGGAGGCCCCAGTGTGCTGTGCTCGGTAGCCCGGTTAGCTGGGCTGCGGGGCCCGGTGTGCTGGGCTTAGCTGCTGGGCTGCCGTGTAGACAGGCTCTGCTGGGGAGTGGTTTGAACAGGCGTTGATGGAGAACAACGCGGGCTATGGTACTGGGGGGCCCCGTGTGCTGTGCTGCGCAGCCCAATGAGATCAGCGGGGGAGGCCAGTGTGCTGGGCTGTGCTGCTGGGGAGCCGTGTTGACCGGCTCTGCTTGGGAGTGGTTTGAACAGTCTCTGATGGAAAGCCAGGCGGGCCGTGGTGGTGGGGGCCCCCATGTGCTGTGTTGGGGAACCCGGTGTGGTGGGCTGGGGAGCCCGGTTTGCTGGGCTGTTCTGCTGGCGAGCCGTGTGGACAGGCTCTTCTGGGGAGCGGTGTGGACAGGCTCTGCTGGACAGCCAGGCGTGCTGTGGTGCTGGGGGCCCCCCGTGTGCTGTGCTGGGGAGCGCGGTGAGCTGGGCTGGGGAGCCCGGTTTCCTAGGGTGTGCTGCTGGGGAGCCGTGTGGACCGGCTCTGCTGAGGAGCGTTGTGAACAGGCTCTGATGGAAAGCCAGGCGGGCTGTGGTGTTGGGGGTCCCCGTGTGCTGTGCTGGGGGCCCCCGTGTGCTGTGCTGGGGAGCCCGGTGTGCTGGGCTGTGCTGCTGGGGTGCCGTGTGGACAGGCTCTGCTGGGTAGTGTTTTGATCAGGCTCTGCTGGAGAGCCAGGCGGGCTGTGTTGCTGGGGGCCCCCGTGTGCTGTGCTGGGGAGCCCGGTGAGCTGGCCTCTGGTGCTGGGGGGCCCCGTGTGCTGTGCTGCGGAGCCCGGTGATATCGGCTATGGAGCCCGGTGTGCTGGGCTGTGCTGCTGGGTAGCCCTGTAGACAGGCTCTGCTGGGGAGCGGTGTGAACAGGCTCTGATGTAGAGCCAGGTGGGCTGTGGTGCTGGGGGGCCCTGTGTGCTGTGCTGGGGAGGCCAGTGAGCTGGGCTGGGGAGGCCAGTGTGCTGGACTGTTCTGCTGGGGAGCCGTGTGGACCTGCTCTGCTTGGGAGTGGTTTGAACAGGCTCTGCTGGAGAGCCAGGCGGGCCGTGGTGGTGGGGGCCCCCATGTGCTGTGTTGGGGAACCCGGTGTGGTGGGCTGGGGAGGCCAGTGTGCTGGGCTATGCTGCTGGGGAGCCGTGTAGACAGGCTCTGCTGGGGAGCGGTGTAAAGAGGCTCTGCTGGAGAGCCAGGCGGCCTGTGGTTCTGGGGGCCCCCGTGTCAAGTTCTGGGGAGCCCGGTTAGTTGGGCTGGGGAGCCTGGTGAGCCGTGTAGACAGGCTCTGCTGGGGAGTGGTTTCAACAGACTCTGCTGGAGAGCCAGGCGGGCTGTGGTGCTGGGGGGCCCCGTGTGCCTTGCTGGGGAGCCTGGTGAGATCGGCTGGGCAGCCCGGTGTGCTGGGCTGTGCTGCTGGGGAGCCCTGTGGACAGGCTCTGCTGGGGAGTGGTGTGAAGAGGCTCTGCTCGAGAGCCAGGCGGTCTGTGGTGCTGGGGGGCACGTGTGCTGTGCTGGGGATCTCGTTGAGCTGGGCTTGGGAGCCCAGTGTGCTGGGCTGTGGTGCTGGGGAGCCGTGTAGACAGGCTCTGCTGCGGAGCGGTGTGAACAGGCTCTGATGGAGAGCCAGGCGGGCTGTGCTGCGGTGTGCTTAGCTGTGGTGCTGGGGAGCCGTGTGGACAGGCTCTGCTGGAGATCCAGGCGGGCTGTGGTGCTGGGGGCCACCGTGTGCATTGCTGGGGAGCCCGGTGTGCTGGGCTGTGCTGCTGGGGTGCCGTGTGGACAGGCTCTGCTGGGGACAGTTTTGAACAGGCTCTGCTGGAGAGCCAGGCGGGCTGTGTTGCTTGGGGCCCCCGTGTGCTGTGCTGGGTACCCCGGTGAGCTGGGCTTGGGAGCCCAGTGTGCTGGGCTGTGGTGCAGGGGAGCCGTGTGGACAGGCTCTGCTGGGGAGTGGTTTGAACAGGCTCTGCTGGAGAGCCAGGCGGGCCGTGGTGCTGGGGAGCCGTGTAGACAGGCTCTGCTGGGGAGCCGTGTGGACAGGCTCTTCTGGGGAGCGGTGTGGACAGGCTCTGCCGGAAAGCCAGGCGGGCTGTGGTGCTGGGGTGCACCGTGTGCTGTGCTGGGGAGCCCGTTAAGCTGGGCTGGGGAGCCCGGTGTGCTGGGCTGTTGTGCTGGGGAGCCGTGTGGACAGGCTCTGCTGGAGATCCAGGTGGGCTGTGGTGCTGGGGGCCACCGTGTGCATTGCTGGGTAGCCCGGTGTGCTGGGCTGTGCTGCTGGGGAGCCGTGTGGACAGGCTCTGCTCGAGAGCCAGGCGGGCTGTGGTGCAGGGGGGCCCCGTGTTGTTTGCTGGGGGCCCCCGTGTGCTGTGCTGCTGAGAACGGTGAGCTGGGCTGGGGAGCCGGTGTGCTGGGCTGTGGTGCTGGGGAGCCGTGTGGACAGGCTCTGCTGGGGAGCGGTTTCAGCAGGCCCTGCTGGAGAGCCAGGCGGGCTGTGGTGCAGGGGGGCCCCGTGTTGTTTGCTGGGGGCCCCCGTGTGCTGTACTGGGCAGCCCGGTGTGCTGGGCTGTGCTGCTGGGGAGGCGTGTGGACAGGCTGTGCTGGGGAGTGGTTTGAAAAGGTTCTGCTGGAGAGCCAGGCGGGCTGTGGTGCTGGGGGCCCCCGTGTGCTGCTGGGGAGCCGTGTGGACAGGCTCTGCTGAGGAGTGTTTTGAACAGGCTCTGCTGGAGAGCCAGGCGGGCTGTGGTGCTGGGGGGTCCCTGTGTTTTTTGCTGGGGGGCTGGGTGAGCTGGGCTTGGGAGGCCAGTGTGCTGGGCTGTGCTGCTGGGGAGCCGTGTGGACCGGCTCTGCTTGGGAGTGGTTTGAACATGCTCTGCTGGAGAGCCAGGCTGGCAGTGGTGCTGGGGGCCCCCGTGTGCTGTGCTGCCGAGCCCGTTGAGCTCGGCTGGGGAGCCCGGTGTGCTGGGCTGTGGTGCTGGGGAGCCCTGTGGAAAGGCTCTGCTGGGGAGCCGTGTGGACAGGCTCTGCTGGGGAGTGGTTTGAACAGTCTCTGCTGGAGAGCCAGGCGGGCTGTGGTGCTGTGGGGCCCTGTTTGCTGTGCTGTGGAGCCCGGTGAGCTGGGCTGGGGAGCCCGGTGTGCTGGGCTTTGGTGCTTGGGTGCCGTGTGGACAGGCTCTGCTGGGGAGCAGTGTGAACAGGCTCTGATGGAGAGCCAGGCGGGCTGTGGTTCTGGGGGGCCCTGTGTGCTGTGCTGGGGAGCCCGTTGAGCTTGGCTGGGGAGCCCGGTGTGCTGGGCTGTGGTGCTGGGGAGCCGTGTGGACAGGCTCTTCTGAGGAGTGGTTTGAACAGGCTCTGCTGGGGAGCGGAGTGAACAGGCTCTGATGGAGAGCCAGGCGGGCTTTGGTGCTGGGAAGCCCCGTGTGCTGTGCTGGGGAGCCCGGTGAGTTGGGCTGGGTAGCCCGGTGTGGTGGGCTGTGGTGCTGGCAAGCCGTGTGGACAGGCTCTGCTGGGGAGAGGGTTGAACAGGATCTGATGGAGAGCCAGGCGGGCTGTGGTGCTGGAGGGCCCCGTGTGCTGTGCTGGGGATCTCGTTGAGCTGGGAGTTTTGGAGCCCGGTGTGCTGGGCTGTGGTGCTGGAGAGCCGTGTGGACAGGCTCTGCTCGGGAGTGGTTTGAATAGGCTCTGCTCGAGAGCCAGGCGGGCTGTGGTGCTGGGGGGCCCCGTGTGCTGTGCTGGGGAGCCCGGTGAGCTGGGCAGAGGAGCCCAGTGAGCTGGGCTGTGGTGCTGGGTAGCCGTGTAGACAGGCTCTGCTGGCGAGTGGTTTGAACAGGCTCTGCTGGAGAGTCAGGCGGGCTGTGATGCTGGGGGGCCCCGTGTGCTGTGCTGGGGAGCCCGGTGTGCTGGGCTGTGGTGCTGGGGAGCCGTGTGGACAGGCTCTGCTGGGGAGAGGGTTGAACAGGCTCTGATGGAGAGCCAGGCGGGCTGTGTTTCAGGGGAGCCCGGTGAGCTGTGCTGGGGGCCCCCGTGTGCTGTGCTGGGGAGCCGGGTGAGCAGGGCTGGGGAGCCGGGTGTGCTGGGCCGTGGTGCTGGGGAGCAGCGTGGAAAGGCTCTGCTGGGGAGCGGTGTGAACAGGCTCTGATGGAGCGCCGGGCGGGCTGTGGTGCTGGGGGGCCCCGTGTGCTGTGCTGGGGAGCCCGGTGTGCTGGGCTGTGGTACTGGCGAGCCGTGTGGACAGGCTCTGCTGAGGAGCGGTGTCAACAGGCTCTGATGGAGAGTCAGGCGGGCTGTGGTGCTGGGGGCCCCCGTGTGCTGTGCTGGGGAGCACTGTGAGCTGGGCTTAGGAGCCCGGTGTGCTGGGCTGTGGCGCTGGGGAGCCGTGTGGACAGGCTCTGCTGAGGAGAGTTTTGTACAGGCTCTGATGGAGAGCCAGGCTGGCTGTTGTGCTGGGAAGCCCCGTGTGCTGTGCTCGGGGGGCCCGTGTGCTGTGCTGGGGGGCCCCGTGTGCTGTGCTGGGGAGCCCGTTGAGCTGGGCTGGGGAGCCCGGTGTGCTTGGCTGTGGTGCTGGGGAGCCGCGAAGACAGGATCTGCAGGGGAGTGGTTTGAACAGGCTCTGCTGGATCGCCAGGCGGGCTGTGGTGTTGGGAAGCCCCGTGTGCTGTGCTTTGGGGCCTCGTGTGCTGTGCTGGGGAGCCCGGTGAGCTGGGCAGAGTAGCCCGGTGAGCTGGGCTGTGGTGCTAGGTAGCCGTGTAGACATTCTCTGATGGGGAGCAGTGTGAACAGGCTCTGCTGGGGAGCGGTGTGAAAAGGCTCTGCTCGAGAGCCAGGCGGGCTGTGGTGCTGCGGGGCACCGTGTGCAGTGCTGGGGAGCCCGGTGTGCTGGGCTGTGGTGCTGCGGAGCCGTGTAGACAGGCTCTGCTGGGGAGCGGTGTGAAGAGGCTCTGATGGAGAGTCAGGCGGGCTGTGGTGCTGGGAAGCCCCGTGTGCTGTGCTGGGGGGCCCCGTGTGCTGTGCTGGGGAGCCCGGTGTGCTGGGCTGTGGTGCTGGGGAGCCGTGTGGACAGGCTCTGCTGGAGAGCGGATTGAACAGGCTCTGATGGAGAGCCATGCGGGCTGTGGTGCTGGGAAGACCCGTGTGCTGTGCTGGGGAGCCCGTTGAGCTGGGCTGTGGAGCCCAGTGTGCTGGGCTGTGGTGCTGGGGAGCCGTGTGGACCGGCTCTGCTTGGGAGTGGTTTGAACAGGCTCTGCTTGAGAGCCAGGCGGGCCGTGGTGCTGGGGGCCCCCGTGTGCTGTGCTGGGGGGCCCCGTGTGCTGTGATGGGTAGCCCGGTGTGCTGGGCTGTGGTGCTGGGGAGCCGTGTGGACAGGCTCTGCTGGAGAGCGGAGTGAACAGGCTCTGATGGAGAGCCATGCGGGCTGTGGTGCTGGGAGGACCCGTGTGCTGTGCTGGGGAGCCCGTTGAGCTGGGCTGTGGAGCCCGGTGTGCTGGGCTGTGGTGCTGGGGAGCCGTGTGGACAGGCTGTGCTGGGGAGTGGTTTCAATAGGCCCTGCTGGCGAGTGGTGTGAACATGCCATGATGGAGAGCCAGGCGGGATGTGGTGCTGGTGGCCCCCGTGTGCTGTGCTGGGGAGCCCGGTGAGGTTCGCCGGGGATCCTGGTGTGCTGTGCTGTGGTGCTGTTGAGCCGTGTGTACAGGCTCAGCTGGGTAGTGGTTTCAAAAGGATCTGCTGGAGAGCCAGGCGGACTGTGGTGCAGGGGGGCCCCGTGTGCCGTGATCGGGAGCCCGGTGAGCAGGGCTGGGGAGCCTGGAGTGCTGGGCTGTGCTGCTGGGGAGCGGTGTAGACAGGCTCTGCTGGGGAGCGGTGTGAAGAGGCTCTGCTCGAGAGCCAGGCGGGCTGTGGTGCTGGGGGGCCCCGTGTGCAGTGCTGGAGAGCCCGGTGAGCTGGGCTGTGGTGCTGGGGAGCCGTGTGGACAGGCTCTGCTGGGGAGCGGTGTGAAATGGCTCTGATGGACAGCCAGGCGGGCTGTGGTTCCGGGGGGCCCCGTGTGCTGTGCTGTTGAGCCCGTTGAGCTGGGCTTCGGAGCCCGGTGTGTTGGGCTGTGGTGCTGGGGAGCCGTGTGGACAGGCTCTGCTTCGGAGTGGTTTGAACAGGGTCTGCTGGATTGCCAGGCGGGCTGTGGTACTGGGGGCTCCCGTGTGCTGTGCTGGGGAGCCCGGTGAGCTTTGTTGAGGAGCCCGGTGTGCTGGGCTGATGTGATGGGGAGCCGTGTGGACAGGCTCTGCTGGGGTGCCTTGTGGACAGGCTCTGCTGGGGAGCGTTGTGAACAGGCTCTCATGGATAGCCAGGCGGGCTGTGGTGCTGGGGGCCCGCGTGTGCTGTGCTGGGGAGCCCGTTGAGTTGGGCTGGAGAGACCGGTGTGCTGGGCTGTGGTGCTGGGGAGCCGTGTAGACAGGCTCTGCTGGCGAGCCATTCGGGCTGTGGTGCTGGGCGGCGCCGTGTGCTGTGCTGGGGAGCCCGGTGAGCTGGGCTGGGGAGCCCGGTGTACTGGGCTGTGGTGCTGGGGAGCCGTGTAGACAGGCTCTGCTGCGGAGCAATGTGAACAGGCTCTGATGGAGAACCAGGCGGGCTGTGGTGCTGGGGGGCCCCGTGTGCTGTGCTGGAGAGCCCGTTGAGCTGGGCTTCGGGGAGCCCGGGGTCCTGGGCTGTGCTGCTGGGGAGCCGTGTGGACAGGCTCTGAGGGGGAATGGTTTGAACAGGCTCATCTGGAGAGCAAGGCGGGCTGTGGTGCTGGGGGCCCCCGTGTGATGTCCCGGGTAGCCCGGTGAGCTGGGCTGGGGAGCCCGGTGTGCTGTGCTGTGGTGCTGGGGACAGGTTTCAACAGGCTCTGCTGAGGAGAGTTTTGTAAAGGCTCTGATGGAGAGCCAGGCAGGCTGTTGTGCTGGGAAGCCCCGTGTGCTGTGCTGGGGGGGCCCGTGTGCTGTGCTGGGGGGCCCCGTGTGCTGTGCTGGGGAGCCCGTTGAGCTGGGCTGGGGAGCCCGGTGTGCTCGGATGTGGTGCTGGGGAGCCGTGTGGACAGGCTCTGCTGGGGGAGTGGTTTGAACAGGCTCTGATCGAGAGCCAGGTGGGCTGTGGTGCTGGGCGGCCCCGTGTGCTGTGCTGGGGAGCCCGTTGAGCTGGGCTTCTGAGCCCGGTGTGTTGGGCTGTGGTGCTGCGGAGCCGTGTGGACAGGCTCTGCTGGGGAGTGGTTTGAAAAGGGTCTGCTGGATTTCCAGGCGGGCTGTGGTGCTGGGGGCCCCCGTGTGCTGTGCTGGGGAGCCCCGTGAGCTGGGCTGAGGAGCCCGGTGTGCAAGGCTGTGCTCCTGGGGAGCCGTGTGTACAGGCTCTGCTGGGGAGTGGTTTGAAAAGGCTCTGCTGGAGAGCCAGGCGGGCTGTGGTGCTGAGGGGCCCCGTGTTCTGTGCTGGGGAACCCAGTGAGCTGGGCTGGGGTGCCCGGTGTGCTGGGCCGTGCTGCTGGGGAGCCGTGTGGACAGGCTATGCTGGGGAGCGGTGTGAAAAGGCTCTGATGGAGAGCCAGGCGGGCTGTAGTGCTGGGGGCCCCAGTGTGCTGCGCTGGGGAGCCCGGTGAGCTGGGCTGTGCTGCTGGGGAGCCGTGTGGGCCGGCTCTGCTGGGGAGTGGTTTGAACAGGTTCTGCTGGAGAGCCAGGCGGGCTGTTGTGCTGGGTGCCCCCGTTAGCTGTGCTGGGGAGCCCGGTGTGCTGGGCTGTGCTGCTTGGGAGCCGTGAGAACAGGTTCTGTTGGGGAGTGTTTTGAACAGGCTAAGCTGGAGAGCCAGGCGGGCTGTGGTGCTGGGGGGCCCCGTGTGCTGTGCTGGGGAGCTCGGTGTGCTGGGCTGTGGTGCTGGGGAGCCGTGTGGACAGGCTCTGCTGGGGAGCGGTGTAAACAGGCTAAGCTGGACAGCCAGGCGGGCTGTGGTGCTGGGGGCCCCTGTGTGCTGTGCTAGGGGGCCCCGTGTGCTGTGCTGGCGAGCCCGGTGAGCTTTGTTGAGGAGCCCGGTGTGCTGGGCTGATGTGATGGGTAGCCGTGTGGACAGGCTCTGCTTCGGAGTGGTTTGAACAGGGTCTGCTGGATTGCCAGGCGGGCTGTGGTACTGGGGGCCCCCGTGTGCTGTGCTGCGGAGCCCGGTGATATCGGCTATGGAGCCCGGTCTGCTGGGCTGTGCTGCTTGGGAGCCGTGTGGACAGGCTCTGCTGGGGAGTGTTTTGAAAAGGCTCTGCTGGAGAGCCAGGCGGGCTGTGTTGCTGGGAGCCCCCGTGTGCTGTGCTGGGGAGCCTGGTGTGCTGGGCTGTGGTGCTGGGGGGCCCCTTGTGCTGTGCTAGGGGGCCCCGTGTGCTGTGCTGGGGAGCCCGGTGAGCTTGGCCGGGGAGTCCGGTGTGCTGGGCTGTGGTGCTGGGTAGCCGTGTAGACAGGCTCTGCTGCAGAGCGGTGTGAACAGGCTCTGATGGAGAGCGAGGCGGGCTGTGGTGCTGGGGACCCCCGTGTGCTGTGCTGGGGGGCCCGGTGAGCTTGGCTGGGGAGCCCGGTGAGCCTGGCTGTTGTGCTGTGGAGCCGTGTAGACGGGCTCTGCTGGGGAGCGGTGTGAACAGGCGATAGTGGAGAGCCAGCCGTGCTGTGGTGCTGGGGGACCCCATGTGCTATGCTGGGGAGCCTGTTGAGCTGGGATGGGGAGCCCGGTGTGCTGATCTGTGGTGCTGGTGAGCCGTGTGGACAGGGTCAGCTGGGGAGCGGTTTGAACAGGCTATCCTGGAGAGCCAGGCGGGCTGTGGTGCTGGAGGCCCCCGTGTGCTGTGCTGGGGAGTCCGGTGAGCTGGGCTGTTGTGCTGGGGAGCCGTGTAGACAGGCTCTGCTTGAGAGCCAGGCGGGCTGTGGTGCTGGCGGCTCCCGTTTGCTGTGCTGGGGATCCCGGTGAGCTGGGCTGTGCTGCTGGGGAGCCGTGTGGACAGGCTCTGCTGGGGAATGGCTTTAACAGGCTCTTCTGGAGAGCCAGGCGGGCTGTGGTACTGGGGGCCCATGTGTGATGTCCCAGGAAGCCCGGTGAGCTGGGCTGGGGAGCCCGGTGTGCTGGGCTGTGCTGCTGGGGAGCCGTGTGGACAGGGTCTGCTGGGAAGCGGTGTGAAAAGGATCTGATGGAGAGCCAGTTGGGCTGTGGTGCTGGGGGGCCCCCGTGTGCTGTGCTCGGTAGTCCGGTGAGCTGGGCTGCGGGGCCCGGTGTGCTGGGCTGAGCTGCTGGGGTGCTGTGTGGTCAGGGTCTGCTGGGAAGTAGTGTTAAAAGGCTCTGATAAAGAGCCGGGCCGGCTGTGGTGCTTGAGGCCCCCGTTTGCTGTGCTCGGTAGCCCGGTGAGCTGGGCTGCGGAGCCCGGTGTGCTGGGCTGAGCTGCTGGGGTGCCGTGTGTACAGGGTCTGCTGGGAAGCGGTGTGAAAAGGCTCTGATGGAGAGCCAGGCGGGCTGTGGTGCTGGGGGGCCCCGTGTGCTGTGCTCGGAAGCCCGGTGAGCTGGGCTGCGGAGCCCGGTGTGCTGGGCTGAGCTGCTGGGGTGCCGTGTGGACAGGTTCTTCTGGGGAGCGGTGTGAACAGGCTCTGATGGAGAGCCAGGCGGGCAGTGGTGCTGGGGGCCTCGGTGTGCTGTGATGGGGAGCCCGGTGAGCTGGGCTGGGGAGACCGGTGTGCAGGGCTGTGGTGCTGTGGAGCCGTGTGGACAGGCTCTGCTGAGGAGTGGTGTGGACAGGCTCTGATGGAGAGCCAGGCGGGCTGTGGTGCTGGGGGGCCCCGTGTGCTGTGCTGGGGAGCCCGGTGAGCTGTGCTGGGGGCCCCTGTGTGCTGTGCTGGGGAGGCCGGTGTCCTGGGCTGTGGTGCTGGTGAGCCGTGCGGACAGGCTGTGCTAGGGAGCGGTGTGAACAGGCTCTGATGGAGAGCCAGGCGGGCTGTGGTGCTGGGGGGCACCGTGTTCTGTGCTGGGGAGCCCGGTGAGCTGGGCTGGGGAGCCCGGTGTGCTGGGCTGTGCTGCTCGGGAGGCGTGTTGACCGGCTCTGCTGGGGAGCGGTGTGAACAGGATCTGATGGAGAGCCAGGTGGGCTGTGGTGCTGGGGGCCCCCGTGTGATGTCGCGGGGTGCCCGGTGAGCTGGGCTGGGGAGCCCAGTGTGCTGGGCTGTGCTGCTGGGGAGCAATGTGTGGACAGTCTCTGCTGGGGAGTGGTTTGATAAGGCTCTGATTGAGAGCCAGGCGGGCTGTGGTGCTGGGGGCCCCCGTGTGATGTCCCGGGGAGCCCGGTGAGCTCGGCTGGGGAGCACGGTGTGCTGTGCTGTGGAGCCCGGTGTGCTGGGCTGTGGTGCTGGGGAGCCGTGTGGACAGGCTCGGCTGGGGAGCGGAGTGAACAGGCTCTGATGGAGAGCCAGGTGGGCTGTGGTGCTGGGGGGCCCCGTGTGCTGTGCTGGGGAGCCCGGTGAGCTGTGCTGGGGGCCCCTGTGTGCTGTGCTGGGGAGGCCGGTGTCCTGGGCTGTGGTGCTGGTGAGCCGTGCGGACAGGCTGTGCTAGGGAGCGGTGTGAACAGGCTCTGATGGAGAGCCAGGCGGGCTGTGGTGCTGGGGGGCACCGTGTTCTGTGCTGGGGAGCCCGGTGAGCTGGGCTGGGGAGCCCGGTGTGCTGGGCTGTGCTGGGGAGCCGTGTAGACAGGCTCTGCTTGAGAGCCAGGCGGGCTGTGGTGCTGGCGGCTCCCGTTTGCTGTGCTGGGGATCCCGGTGAGCTGGGCTGTGCTGCTGGGGAGCCGTGTGGACAGGCTCTGCTGGGGAATGGCTTTAACAGGCTCTTCTGGAGAGCCAGGCGGGCTGTGGTACTGGGGGCCCATGTGTGATGTCCCAGGAAGCCCGGTGAGCTGGGCTGGGGAGCCCGGTGTGCTGGGCTGTGCTGCTGGGGAGCCGTGTGGACAGGGTCTGCTGGGAAGCGGTGTGAAAAGGATCTGATGGAGAGCCAGTTGGGCTGTGGTGCTGGGGGGCCCCCGTGTGCTGTGCTCGGTAGTCCGGTGAGCTGGGCTGCGGGGCCCGGTGTGCTGGGCTGAGCTGCTGGGGTGCTGTGTGGTCAGGGTCTGCTGGGAAGTAGTGTTAAAAGGCTCTGATAAAGAGCCGGGCCGGCTGTGGTGCTTGAGGCCCCCGTTTGCTGTGCTCGGTAGCCCGGTGAGCTGGGCTGCGGAGCCCGGTGTGCTGGGCTGAGCTGCTGGGGTGCCGTGTGTACAGGGTCAGCTGGGAAGCGGTGTGAAAAGGCTGTGATGGAGAGCCAGGCGCGCTGTGGTGCTGGGGGGCCCCGTGTGCTGTGCTCGGAAGCCCGGTGAGCTGGGCTGCGGAGCCCGGTGTGCTGGGCTGAGCTGCTGGGGTGCCGTGTGGACAGGTTCTTCTGGGGAGCGGTGTGAACAGGCTCTGATGGAGAGCCAGGCGGGCAGTGGTGCTGGGGGCCTCGGTGTGCTGTGATGGGGAGCCCGGTGAGCTGGGCTGGGGAGACCGGTGTGCAGGGCTGTGGTGCTGTGGAGCCGTGTGGACAGGCTCTGCTGAGGAGTGGTGTGGACAGGCTCTGATGGAGAGCCAGGCGGGCTGTGGTGCTGGGGGGCCCCGTGTGCTGTGCTGGGGAGCCCGGTGAGCTGTGCTGGGGGCCCCTGTGTGCTGTGCTGGGGAGGCCGGTGTCCTGGGCTGTGGTGCTGGTGAGCCGTGCGGACAGGCTGTGCTAGGGAGCGGTGTGAACAGGCTCTGATGGAGAGCCAGGCGGGCTGTGGTGCTGGGGGGCACCGTGTTCTGTGCTGGGGAGCCCGGTGAGCTGGGCTGGGGAGCCCGGTGTGCTGGGCTGTGCTGCTCGGGAGGCGTGTTGACCGGCTCTGCTGGGGAGCGGTGTGAACAGGATCTGATGGAGAGCCAGGTGGGCTGTGGTGCTGGGGGCCCCCGTGTGATGTCGCGGGGTGCCCGGTGAGCTGGGCTGGGGAGCCCAGTGTGCTGGGCTGTGCTGCTGGGGAGCAATGTGTGGACAGTCTCTGCTGGGGAGTGGTTTGATAAGGCTCTGATTGAGAGCCAGGCGGGCTGTGGTGCTGGGGGCCCCCGTGTGATGTCCCGGGGAGCCCGGTGAGCTCGGCTGGGGAGCACGGTGTGCTGTGCTGTGGAGCCCGGTGTGCTGGGCTGTGGTGCTGGGGAGCCGTGTGGACAGGCTCGGCTGGGGAGCGGAGTGAACAGGCTCTGATGGAGAGCCAGGTGGGCTGTGGTGCTGGGAAGACCCGTATGCTGTGCTGGGGAGCCGGTTGAGCTGAGCTTGGAAGCCCCGTGTGCTGTGCTGGGGGCCCCCGTGTGCTGTGCTGGGGAGCCCCGTGTGCTGGGCTGTGGTGCTGGGGAGCCGTGTAGATAGACTCTGCTGGGGAGCCATTTGGGCTGTGGTGCTGGGGGGCCCGGTGTGCTGTGCTGCGGAGCCCGTTGAGCTGGGATGTGTAGCCCGGTGTGCTGGGCTGTGGTGCTGGGGAGCCGTGTGGACAGGCTCTGCTGGGGAGCCGTGTGGACAGGCTCCGCTGGCGAGTGGTTTGAACAGGCTCTGCTGGGGAGCGGAGTGAACAGGCTCTGATGGAGAGCCAGGCGGGCTGTAGTGCTGGGGGCCCCCGTGTGCTGCGCTGGGGAGCCCGGTGAGCTGGGCTGTGGTGCTGGGGAGCCGTGTGGACAAGCTCGGCTGGGGAGAGGGTTGAACAGGCTCTGATAGAGAGCCAGGCGGGCTGTGGTGCTGGGATGCCCCGTTTGCTGTGCTTGGGGGCCCCGTGTGCTGTGCTGGGGAGCCCGGTGTGCTGGGCTGTGGTGATGGGGAGCCGTGTGGACAGGCTCTTCTGGGGAGTGGTGTGAAATGGCTCTGATGGAGAGCCAGGCGGGCAGTGGTTCTGGGGGGCCCCGTGTTCTGTGCTGGGGAGCCCGTTGAGCTGGGCTTCGAAGCCCGGTGTGTTGGGCTGTGGTGATGGGGAGCCGTGTGGACAGGCTCTGCTGGGGAGCCATTCGGGCTGTGGTGCTGGGGAACAGTGTAGACAGGCTCTGCTGTGGAGTGGTTTTAACAGTCTCTGATGCAGAGCCAGGCAGGGTGTATTGCTGGGGGGCCCCGTGTGCTGTGCTGGGGAGGCCGGTGTGCTGGGCTGTGGTGCTGGTGAGCCGTGTGGACAGGCTGTGCTGGGGAGCGGTGTGAACAGGCTCTGATGGAGAGCCATGCGGGCTGTGGTGCTGGGGTTCCCCGAATGCTGTGCTGGGGAGCCCGTTGAGCTGGGCTGGGGAGCCCGGTGTGCTGGGCTGTGGTGATGGGGAGCCGTGTAGACAGGCTCTGCTGGGGAGTCATTCGGGCTGTGGTGCTGGGGTCCCCCGTGTGCTGTTCTGGGGTGCCCGGTTAGCTGGGCTGGGGAGCCCGGTGTGCTGGGCTGTGCTGCTGGGGAGCCGTGTGGACAGGCTCTGCTAGGGAGCGGTTTGCACAGGATCGGCTGGAGAGCAGGGCGCGCTGTGGTGCTGGGGGCCCCCGTTTGCTGTTCTGGGGACCACGGTGAGCTGGGCTGGGGAGCCCGGTGAGCTGGGCTGGGGAGCCCGGAGTGCTGGGCTGTGCTGCTGGGGAGCCGTGTAGAAAGGCTCTGCTGGGGAGCGGTGTGAACAGGATCTGATGGAGAGCCAGGCTGGCTGTGGTGCTGGGGGCCCCCGTGTGCTGTGCTGGGGAGCACGGTGAGCTGGGCTGGGGAACCCGGTTTGCTGTGCTGTGCTGCTGGGGAGCCGTGTGGACAGGCTCTGATGGGGACTGGTTCGAACAGGCTCTGCTGGAGAGCCAGGCGGGCTGTGGTAGTGGTGGGCCCCGTGTGCTGTCCTGGGGAGATCGGTGAGCTAGGCTGTGGAGTCCGGTGTGCTGGGCTGTGGTGCTGGGGAGCCGTGTAGAATGGGTCTTCTGAGGAGCGGTGTGCTCAGGCTCTGCTGGAGAGCAAGGCGCGCTGTGTTGCTTGGGGCCCCCGTGTGCTGTGCTGGGGAGCCCGTTGAGCTGGGCTGTGACGCTGGGGAGCCGTGTGGACAGGCTCTGCCTGGGAGCGGTTTGAACAGGCTCTGCTGGAGAGTCAGGCGGGCTGTGGTGCGGTGTGCTGGGTAGTGCTACTGGGGACCCGTGGAGAAAGGCTCTGCTGGGGAGCGGTTTGAAAAGGCTCTGCTGGAGAGCCAGGCGGGCTGTGGTGCTGGGGGGCCCCGTGTGCTCTGCTGGGCCACCCCGTGTGCTGTACTGGGGAGCCCGGTGTGCTGGGCAGTGCTGCTGGTGAGCCGAGTGGACAGGCTCTGCTGGAGAGCCTGGCGGGCTGTGGTGCTGGGGGCCCCCGTGTGCTGTGCTGTGGAGCCCGCTGAGCTGGGCAGTGCTGCTGGGGAGCCGTGCATACTGGCTCTTCTGGGGAGCTGTGTGAACAGGCCCGGCTGGAGAGCCAGCCAGGCTGTGGTGCTGGGGGCCCCCGTGTGCTGTGCTGGGGAGCCCGGTGAGCTGGGCTGGGGAACCCGGTGTGCTGGGCTGTGCTGCTGGGGAGCCCAGTGGACAGGCTCTGCTGGGGAGTGGTTTGAACAGGCTCTGATTGAGAGCCAGGCGGCCTGTGGTGGTTGGGGCCCCCGTGTGCTGTGCTGGGGAACCCGGCGTTCTGGGCTGTGCTGCTGGGGAGCCGTGTGGACAAGCTCTGCTGGGGAGCGGTCTGAACAGGCTCTGATGGAGAGCCAGGCGGGCTGTCATGCTGAGGGCCCCCGTGTGCTGTGCTGGGGAGCCCGGTGAACTGGGATGCGCAGCCCGGTGTGCTGGGCTGTGCTGCTGGGGAGCCATGTAGACAAGCTCTGCTGGGGAGTGGTGTGAACAGGCTCTGATGGAGAGCCAGGCGGGCTGTGGTGCAGGGGAGCCCGGTGATCTGGGCTGGGGAGCCCGGTGTGCTGGGCTGTTCTGCTGGGGAGCTGTGTTGACAGGCTCTGCTTTGGAGCGGTGTGAACAGGCTCTGCTGGGGAGCGGTGTGAAGAGTCTCTGCTCGAGAGCCAGGCGGGCTGTGGTGCTGGGGGGCACCGTGTGCTGTGCTGGGGAGCCCTGTGAGATCGGCTTGGGAGCCACGTGTGCTGGGCTGTACTGCTGGGGAGCCCGGTGTGCTGGGCTGTGGTGCTGGGGAGCCGTGTAGACAGGCTCTGCAGTGGAGCCGTGTAGACAGGCTCTGCTGGGGAGCGGAGTGAACAGGCTCTGCTGGGGAGCGGTGTGAAGAGTCTCTGATGGAGAGCCAAGCGGGCTGTGGTGCTGGGGGCCCCTGTGTGCTGTGCTTGGGAGCCCGGTGAGCTGGGCTTGGGAGCCCGGTGTGCTGGGCTGTGGTGCTGGGGTCCCCATGTGCTGGGCTGTGGAGCTGGGGAGTCATGTAGACAGGCTCTGCTGGGGAGCGCTTTAAACAGGCTGTGCCGTAGAGCCAGGCGGGCTGTGGTGCTGGGGAGCCCAGTGTGCTGTGCTGGGGAGCCCGGTGAGCTGAGCTGGGAAGCCCGGTGTGCTGGGCTGTGCTGCTGGGGAGCCGTGTGGACAGGCTCTTCTGGGGAGCGGTTTGCACAGGCTCGGCTGGAGAGCAAGGCGCGCTGTGGTGCTGGGGGCCCCGTTTGCTGTGCTGGGGACCACAGTGAGCTGGGCTCGGGAGCCCGGTGAGCTGGGCTGGGGAGCCCGGTGTGCTGGGCTGTGCTGCTGGGGAGCCGTGTAGACAGGCTCTGCTGCGGAGCGCTGTGAACAGGCTCTGATGGAGAGCCAGGCGGGCTGTAGTGCTGGGGGCCCCCGTGTGCTGTGCTGCGGAGCCCGTTTAGCTGGGATGTGGAGCCCGGTGTGCTGGGCTGTGGTGCTGGGGAGCACGGTGAGCTGGGCTGTGGTGCTAGGGAGCCGTGTAGACAGGCTCTGATGGAGAGCCAGGCGGGCTGTGGTGCTGGGGGGCCCCGTGTGCTGAGCTGGGGAGCCCGTTGAGTTGGGCTGGGGAGCCCGGTGTGCTGGGCTGTGGTGCTGGGGAGCCGTGTGGAAAGGCTCTTCTGGGGAGAGGGTTGAACAGGTTCTGATGGAGAGCCAGGCGGGCTGTGGTGCTGGGGGGACCCGTGTGCTGTGCTGGGGAGCCCGGTGTGCTGGGCTGTGGTGCTGGGGAGCCGTGTGGACAAGCTCGACTGGGGAGAGGGTTGAACAGGCTCTGATAGAGAGCCAGGCGGGCTGTGGTTCAGGGGAGCCCGGTGAGCTGTGGTGGGGGCCCCCGTGTGCTGTGCTGGGGAGCCGGGTGAGCTGGGCTGGGGAGCCCGGTGTGCTGGGCTGTTGTGCTGGGGAGCCGTGTAGACAGGCCCTTCTGCGGAGCTTTGTGAACTGGCTCTGATGGAGAGCCAGGCGGGCTGTGATTCTGGGCGCCCCCGTGTGATGTGTGTAGTGGGCCCGGTGAGGTGGGCTGGGGAGCCCAGTGTTCTGGGCTGTGGTGCTGGGGAGCCGTGTGGACAGGCTCTGCTGGGGAGCGGTATGAACAGGATTTGATGGAGAGCCAGGCGGGCTGTAGTGCTGGGGGGGACCGTGTGCTGTGCTGGGGAGCCCGGTGAGCTGGGCTGGGGAGCCCGGTGTGCTGGGCTTTTGTGCTGGGGAGCCGTGTAGACAGGCTCTGCTGCGGAGGGGTGTCAACAGGACCTGATGGAGAGCCGGGCGGGCTGTGGTGCTCTGTACCCCCGTGAGCTGTGCTCAGGAGCCCGGTGAGCTGGGCTGGGGATCCCTGTGTGCTTTGCTGTTTTGATGGCGAGCCGTGTAGACAGGCTGTGCTGTTGAACGGTGTGAACATGCTCTGATGGAGAGCCAGCCGGGTTGTGGTGCTGGGGGCCCCCGTGTGCTGTACTCGGGAGCCCAGTGAGCTGGGCTTCGGAGCCCAGTGTGCTGGGTTGTGGTGCTGGGAAGCCGTGTGGAAAGGCTCTGCTGGGGAGAGGGTTGAACAGACTCTGATGGAGAGCCAGGCGGGCTGTGGTGCTGGGGGCCCCCGTATGCTGTGCCGGGGTGCCCGGTGAGCTGGGCTGGGGAGCCCGGTGTGCTGCGCTGTGCTGCTGGGGAGCCGTGTAGACAGGCTCTGCTGGGGGGCCCCGTGTGCTGTGCTGGGGAGCCCGGTGAGCTTGGCCGGGGAGTCCGGATTGCTGGGCTGTTGTGCTGGGGAGCCGTGTGGACAGGCTCTGCTGGGGAGTGGTTTGAACAGGATCTGCTGCAGAGCCGGGCGGGCTGTGGTTGTGGCGGGCCCCGTGTGCTGTGCTGGGGAGCCCGTTGAGCTGGGCTGGGGAGCCCGGTGTGCTGGGCAGTGGTGCTGGGGAGCCGTGTGGACATGCTCTGCTGAGGAGCGGTGTGGACAGGCTCTGATGGAGACACAGGCGGGCTGTGGTGCTGGGGGGCCCCGTGTTCTGTGCTGGGGACCCCGTTGAGCCTGGCTGGGGAGCCTGGTGTGCTGGCCTGTGGTGCTGGGGAGCCGTGTAGACAGGCTCTGCTGGGGAGCGTTGTAAACAGGCTCTGCTGGAGAGCCAGGCGGGCTGTGGTGCTGTGGGCCCCCGTGTGCTGTGCTGGGGAGCCCGGTGTGCTGGGCTGTGGTGCTGGGGAGCATTGTGGACAGGCTCTGCTGAGGGAGTGGTTTGAACAGGCTCTGCTCGAGAGCCAGGCGGGCTGTGGTGCTGGGGGGCCCCGTGTGCAGTGCTGGAGAGCCCGGTGAGCTGGGCTGTGGTGCTGGGGATCCGTGTAGACAGGCTCTGCTGCGGAGGTGTGTGAACAGGCTCTGATGGAGAGCCAGGCCGGCTGTGATGCTGGGCGCCCCCGTGTGATGTGTTGGGGGGACCGGTGAGGTGGCCTGGGGACCCAAATGTGCTGGGCTGTGGTGCTGGGGAGGCGTGTCGACAGGCTCTGCTGGGGAGCGTTGTGAACAGGCTCTGCTGGAGAGCCAGGAGGGCCGTGGTGCTGGGGGCTCCCGTGTGCTGTGCTGGGGAGCCCGGTGAGCTGGGTTCTGCTGCTGGGGAGCCATGTAGACAGGTTCTGCTGGGGAGCAGTGTGAACAGGCTCTGCTGGAGAGCCAGGCGGGCTGTGGTGCTGGGGAGCCGTGTTGACAGGCTCTGCTGGGGAGTGGTTTGAACAGTCTCTGCTGGAGAGCCAGGCGGGCTGTGGTGCTGTGGGGCCCGCGTGTGCTGTGCTGTGGAGCCCGGTGAGCTTGGCTGGCGAGCCCGGTGTGCTGGGCTGTGCTGCTGGGGAGCCGAGTGGACAGGCTCTGCTGCGGAGCGCTGTGAACAGGCTTTGATGGAGGGCCAGGCGGGCTGTGGTTCTGGGGGCCCCCGTGTGCTGTGCTGGGGGCCCCCGTGTGCGGTGCTGGGGAGCCCGGTGTGCTGGGCTCTTGTGCTGGGGAGCCGTGTGGACAGGCTCTCCTGGGGAGCGGTTTGAACAGGCTCTGCTGGAGAGCCAGGCGGGCTGTGGTGCAGGGGGGCCCTGTGTGCTTTGCTGGGGGCCCCCGTGTGCTGTGCTGGGGATCCCGGAGTGCTGGGCTGTGGTGCCGGGGAGCCGTTTGGACAGGCTCTGCTGAGGAGAGTTTTGTATAGGCTCTGATGGAGAGCCAGGCTTGCTGTTGTTCTGGGGGCCCCCGTGTGCTGTGATGGGGAGCCCGTTGAGCTGGGCTTCGGAGCCCGGTGTGTTGGGCTGTGGTGATGGGGAGCCGTGTGGGCCGGCTCTGCTGGGGAGTGGTTTGAACAGGTTCTGATGGAGAGCCAGGCGGGCTGTGGTGCTGGGGAGCCGTGTGGACAGGCTGTGCTGGGGAGTGGTTTCAACAGGCTCTGATGCAGAGCCAGGCAGGCTTTATTGCTGGGGGGCCCCGTGTGCTGTGCTGGGGAGGCCGGTGTGCTGGGCTGTGGTGCTGGTGAGCCGTGTGGACAGGCTGTGCTGGGGAGCTGTGTGAACAGGCTCTGATGGAGAGCCAGGCGGGCTGTGGTGCTTTGGGGGACCGTGTTCTGTGGTGGGGAGCCCGGTGAGCTGGGCTGCGGAGCCCGGTGTTCTGGGCTGTGCTGCTGGGGAGGCGTGTGGACCGGCTCTGCTGGGGAGCGGTGTGAAAAGGATCTGATGGAGAGCCAGGTGGGCTGTGGTGCTGGGGGGCCCCCGTTTGCTGTGCTGGAGACCCCGGTGAGCTGGGCGGAGGAGCCCAGTGTGCTGGGCTGTGCTGCTGGGGAGCCGTGTGGACAGGCTCTGCATGGGAGTGGTTTGAACAGGCTCTGATGGAGAGCAAGGCGGGCTGTTGTGCTCGGGGGCCCCCTTTTCTGTGCTGGGGAGCCGGGTGTGCTGTGCTGGGGAGCCCGGTGTGCTGGGCTGTGGTGCTGGGGAGCCGTGTAGGCAGGCTCTTTTGGGGAGCGGTGTGAACAGGCTCTGCTGGGGAGCGGTGTGAACAGGCACTGATGGAGAGCAAGGCGGGTTGTGGTGCTGGGGGGCCCCTTGTGCTGTGCTGGGGGGCCAGTTGAGTTGGGCTGGGGAGCCCGGTGTGCTGGACTGAGCTGCTGGGGTGCCGTGTGGACAGGGTCTGCTGGGAAGCGGTGTGAAAAGGCTCTGATGGAGAACCAGGCGGGCTGTGGTGCTGGGGGGCCCCCGTTTGCTGTGCTGGGGAGCCCGGTGAGCTGGGCTGGGGAGCCCGGTGTGCTGGGCTGTGCTGCTTGGGAGCCGTGTGGACAGGCTCTGCTTGGGAGTGGCTTGAAAAGGCTCTGCTGGAGAGCCAGGCGGGCTGTGGTGCGGGGGGCACCCGTGTGCTGTGCTGGGGAGCCCTGTGAGCTGGGCTGGGGAGCCCGGAGTGCTAGGCTGTGGTGCTGGGGAGCTGTGTAGACAGGCTCTGCTGGGGAGCCATTCGGGCTGTGGTTCTGGGGGGCCCCGTGTGCTGTGCTGGGGAGCCCGGTGAGCTCGGCTGGGGAGCCCGGTGTCCTGGGCTGTGCTGCTGGGGAGCCCTGTGGACAGGCTCTGCTGGGGAGTGGCTTGAAAAGGCTCTGCTGGAGAGCCAGGCGCGCTGTGGTGCTGGGGGCCCCCGTATGCTGGGCTGGGGAGCCCGGTGTGCTGGGCTGTGCTGCTGGGGAGCCGTGTGGACAGGCTGTGCTTGGGAGTGGTTTGAACAGGTTCTGCTGGAGAAACAGGCGGGCTGTGGTTCTGGGGGCCCCCGTGTGCTGTGCTGGGGAGACCGGTGAGCTGGGCCAGGGAGCCCGGTGTGCTGGGCTGTGCTGCTGGGGAGCCGCGTGGACAGGCTCTGCTGGGGAGCGGTGTGAAACGGCTCTGCTGGAGAACCAGGCGGGCTGTGCTGCGGTGTGCTGGGCTGTGCTGCTGGGGAGCCGTGTAGACAGGCTCTGCTGGGGAGCGGTTTGAACAGGCTCTGCTGGAGAGCAAGGCGCGCTGTGTTGCTGGTGGCCCCCGTGTGATGTGCTGGGGAGACCGGTGAGCTGGGCTGTGCTGCTGGGGAGCCGTGTAGACATGTTCGGCTGGGGAGCGGTGTGAACAGGCTCTGATGGAGAGCCAGGCCGGCTGTGATGCTGGGCGCCCCCGTGTGATGTGTTGGGGGGCCCGGTGAGGTGGGCTGGGGACCCCAATGTGCTGGGCTGTGGTGCTGTGGAGCCGTGTAGACAGGCTCTGCTGGTGAGCGGTGTGAACAGGCTCTGATGGAGAGCCAGGCGGGCTGTGGTATTGTGGGCCCCCGTGTGCTGTGCTCGTGAGCACAGTTAGCTGGGCTGGGAAGCCCGGTGTGCTGGGCTTTGCTGCTGGGGAGCCGTGTGGACAGGCTCTGCTGGCGAGTGGTTTGAACAGGCTCTGCTGGAGAGTCAGGCGGGCTGTGGTGCTGGGGGGCCCCGTGTGCTGTCCTGGGGAGCCCGTTGATTTGGGCTGGGGAGCCCGGTGTGCTGGGGTGTGCTGCTGGGGAGCCGTGTGGACAGGCTCTGCTGGCGAGTGGTTTGAACAGGCTTTGCTGGAGAGTCAGGCGGGCTGTGGTGCTGTGGGGCCCCGTGTGCTGTCCTGGGGAGCCCGGTGTGCTGGGCTGTGGTGCTGGGGAGCCGTGTGGACAGGCTCTGCTGGGGAGAGGGTTGAACAGGCTCTGATGGAGAGCCGGGCGGGCTGTGGTTCAGGGGAGCCCGGTGAGCTGTGCTGGGGAGCCCGGTGTGCTGGGCTGTGGTGCTGGGGAGCCGTGTGGACAGGCTCTGCTGGTGAGAGGGTTGAACACGCTCTGCTGGACAGCCAGGCGGGCTATGGTGCTGGGGGGGGCCCGTGTGCTGTGCTGGGGAGCCCGGTGAGCTGGGCTGGGGAGCCCGGTGTGCTGGGCTGTTGTGCTGGGGAGCCGTGTAGACAGGCTCTGCTGGGGAGCGGTGTGAACAGGCTTTGATGGAGAGCCAGGCGGGCTATGGTGCTGGGGGGGCCCGTGTGCTTTGCTGGGGAGCCCGGTGAGCTGGGCTGGGGAGCCCGGTGTGCTGGGCTGTTGTGCTGGGGAGCCGTGTAGACAGGTTCTGCTGTGGAGGGGTGTGAACAGGCTTTGTTGCAGAGCCAGGAAGGCTATGGTGCTGGGGGGCCCCGTGTGCTGTGCTGGGGAGCCCTTTGAGTGTGAACAGGCTGTTCTGGGGAGCCCGGTGTGCTGGGCTGTGGTACTTGGGAGCCGTGTGGATACGCTCTGCAGGGGAGTGGTTTGAAAACGCTCTGATGGAGAGCCAGGCGGGCTGTGGTGCTGGGGAGCCCGGTGAGCTGGGCAGAGGAGCCCGGTGTGCTGTGCTGGGGAACACTGTTTGCTGTTCTGTGATGCTGGGGAGCCGTGTGGACCGGGTCTGCTTGGGAGTGGTTTGAACAGGCTCTGCTGGAGAGCCAGGCGGGCCGTGGTGCTTGGGGCCCCCGTGTGCTTTGTTGGGGAACCCGGTGTGTTGGGCTGGGGAGGCCAGTGTGCTGGGCTGTGCTGCTGGGGAGCCGTGTTGACAGGATCTGCTGGGGAGCGGTTTGAACAGGCTCTGATGGAGAGCCAGGCGGGCTTTGCTGCGGTGTGCTGGGCTGTGCTGCTGTGGAGCCGTGTAGACAGGCTCTGCTGGGGAGCGGTGTGAAGAGGCTCTGCTGGAGAGCCAGGCGGGCTGTGGCGCTGGGGGCCCCCGTGTGCTGTGCTGGGGAGCCCGGTGTGCTGGGCTGTGGTGCTGGGTGGCCCCGTGTGCTGTGCTGCGGAGCCCGGTGAGATCGGCTGTGGAGCCTGGTGTGCTGGGCTGTGCTGCTGGGGAGCCGTGTGGACAGGCTCTGCTGGGGATCCTTGTGAAGAGGCTCTGCTGGAAAGCCAGGTGGGCTGAGGTGCTGGGGGGACCCGTGGTCTGTGCTGGGGAGCCCGGTGAGCTGGGCTTGGGAGCCCGGGGTGCTGGGCTGTGGTGCTTGGGAGCCGTGTAGAGAGGCTGTTCTGGGGAGCGGTGTGAACAGGCTCTGATGGAGAGCCAGGCGGGCTTTGGTGCTGAGGGCCCCCGTGTGGTGTGCTGGGGAGCCCGGTGAGGTGGGCTGGGAAGCCCGGTGTGATGGGCTTTTGTGCTGGGGAGCCGTGTTGACAGGCTCTGCTGCGGAGGGGTGTGAACAGGCCCTGATGGAGAGCCAGGCTGGCTAAGGTGCTGGGGGCCCCCTTGAGCTGTGCTCAGGAGCCCGGTGAGCTGGGATGGGGATCCCTGTGTGCTTGGCTGTGGTGATGGGGAGCCGTGTAGACAGGCTTTGCTGTTGAGCGCTGTGAACAGGCTCTGCTGGGGAGCGGTGTGAAATGGCTCTGATGGATAGCCAGGCGGGCTGTTGTTCTGGGGGGCCCCATGTCCTGTGCTGGGGAGCCCGGTGAGCTGGGCTGGGGAGCCCGGTGTGCTGGGCTGTGGTGCTGGGGAGCCGTGTAGACAGGCTATGCTCGGAACGGTGTGAACAGGCTCTGATGGAGAGCCAGGCGGGCTATGGTGCTGGGGGGCCCCGTGTGCTGTGCTGGTTAGCCCTGTGAGCTGGGCTGGGGAGCCCAGTGTGCTGGGCTGTGGTGCTTGGGAGCCGTGTGGAGTCTTTCTGCTGTGGAGTGGTTTGAACAGGCTCTGATGGAGAGCCAGGCGGGCTGCTGTGCTGGGTAGCCCCGTGTGCTGTGCTGGGGGGGCCCGTGTGCTGTGCTGGTGAGCCCGTTAAGTTGGGCTGTGGAGCCCGGTGTGCTGGGCTGTGGTGCTGGGGAGCCGTGTGGACAGACTCTGCTGGGGAGAGGGTTGAACAGGTTCTGATGGAGAGCCAGGCGTGCTTTGGTGCTGGGGGGCCCCGTGTGCTTTGCTGGGGAGCCCGGTGTGCTGGGCTGTAGTGCTTGGGAGCCGTGTGGACAGGCTCTGCTGCGGAGCGGTGTGAACAGGCTCTGCTGGAGAGCCAGGCGGGCTGTGGTGCTGGGGGGCCCGTGTGCCTTGCTGGGGAGCCCGGTGACATCGGCTGGGGAGCCCGGTGTGCTGGGCTCTTCTGCTGCGGAGCCCTGTGGAAAGGCTCTACTTGGGAGCAGTGTTAACAGGCTCTGCTGGAGAGCCAGGCGGGCTGTGGTTCTGGGGGCCCCCGTATCCAGTGCTGGGTAGCCCGGTAAGCAGGGCTGGGGAGCCCGGTAAGCTGGGCTGTGCTGCTGGGGAGCCGTGTAGACAGGCTCTGCTGGGGAGTGGTTTCAACAGACTCTGCTGTTGAGCCAGGCGGGCTGTGGTGCTGGGGGGCCCCGTGTGCCTTGCTGGGGAGCCCGGTGAGATTGGCTGGGGAGCCCGGTGTGCTGGGCTGTGCTGCTGGTGAGCCGTGTGGACAGGATCTCTAGGGGACTGTTTTGAACAGGCTCTGCTGGGGAGCGGAGTGAACAGGCTCAGATGGAGAGCCAGCCGGGCTGTGGTGCTGGGGGGCCCGGTGTGCTGTTCTGGGGAGCCCGGTGAGCTTGGCTGGGGATCCTGGTGTGCTGGGCTCTGGTGCTGGGGAGCCGTGTAGACAGGCTTTGCTGGGGAGCGGTGTGAACAGTCTCTGCTTGGGAGCGGTGTTAACAGTGTCTGATGGAGAGCCAGGCGGGCTGTGGTGCTGGGGGGCCCGGTGTGCTGTTCTGGGGAGCCCGGTGTGCTGGGCTGTGGTGCTGGGGAGCCGTTTGGACAGGCTCTGCTGGGGAGCGGTGTGAACAGTCTCTGCTGGGAAGAGGGTTGAACAGGCTCTGCTGGAGAGCCAGGCGGGCCGTGGTGCTTGGGGCCCCCGTGTGCTTTGTTGGGGAACCCGGTGTGTTGGGCTGGGGAGGCCAGTGTGCTGGGCTGTGCTGCTGGGGAGCCGTGTTGACAGGATCTGCTGGGGAGCGGTTTGAACAGGCTCTGATGGAGAGCCAGGCGGGCTTTGCTGCGGTGTGCTGGGCTGTGCTGCTGTGGAGCCGTGTAGACAGGCTCTGCTGGGGAGCGGTGTGAAGAGGCTCTGCTGGAGAGCCAGGCGGGCTGTGGCGCTGGGGGCCCCCGTGTGCTGTGCTGGGGAGCCCGGTGAGCTGGGCTGGGGAGCCCGGTGTGCTGGGCTGTGGTGCTGGGTGGCCCCGTGTGCTGTGCTGCGGAGCCCGGTGAGATCGGCTGTGGAGCCTGGTGTGCTGGGCTGTGCTGCTGGGGAGCCGTGTGCAGGCTTTGCTGGGGAGAGGCTCTGCTGGAAAGCCAGGTGGGCTGAGGTGCTGGGGGGACCGTGGTCTGTGCTGGGGAGCCCGGTGAGCTGGGCTTGGGAGCCCGGGGTGCTGGGCTGTGGTGCTGGGGAGCCGTGTAGAGAGGCTGTTCTGGGGAGCGGTGTGAACAGGCTCTGATGGAGAGCCAGGCGGGCTTTGGTGCTGAGGGCCCCCGTGTGCTGTGCTGGGGAGCCCGGTGAGGTGGGCTGGGAAGCCCGGTGTGATGGGCTTTTGTGCTGGGGAGCCGTGTTGACAGGCTCTGCTGCGGAGGGGTGTGAACAGGCCCTGATGGAGAGCCAGGCTGGCTAAGGTGCTGGGGGCCCCCTTGAGCTGTGCTCAGGAGCCCGGTGAGCTGGGATGGGGATCCCTGTGTGCTTGGCTGTGGTGATGGGGAGCCGTGTAGACAGGCTTTGCTGTTGAGCGCTGTGAACAGGCTCTGCTGGGGAGCGGTGTGAAATGGCTCTGATGGATAGCCAGGCGGGCTGTTGTTCTGGGGGGCCCCATGTCCTGTGCTGGGGAGCCCGGTGAGCTGGGCTGGGGAGCCCGGTGTGCTGGGCTGTGGTGCTGGGGAGCCGTGTAGACAGGCTATGCTCGGAACGGTGTGAACAGGCTCTGATGGAGAGCCAGGCGGGCTATGGTGCTGGGGGGCCCCGTGTGCTGTGCTGGTTAGCCCTGTGAGCTGGGCTGGGGAGCCCAGTGTGCTGGGCTGTGGTGCTTGGGAGCCGTGTGGAGTCTTTCTGCTGTGGAGTGGTTTGAACAGGCTCTGATGGAGAGCCAGGCGGGCTGCTGTGCTGGGTAGCCCCGTGTGCTGTGCTGGGGGGGCCCGTGTGCTGTGCTGGTGAGCCCGTTAAGTTGGGCTGTGGAGCCCGGTGTGCTGGGCTGTGGTGCTGGGGAGCCGTGTGGACAGACTCTGCTGGGGAGAGGGTTGAACAGGTTCTGATGGAGAGCCAGGCGTGCTTTGGTGCTGGGGGGCCCCGTGTGCTTTGCTGGGGAGCCCGGTGTGCTGGGCTGTAGTGCTTGGGAGCCGTGTGGACAGGCTCTGCTGCGGAGCGGTGTGAACAGGCTCTGCTGGAGAGCCAGGCGGGCTGTGGTGCTGGGGGGCCCGTGTGCCTTGCTGGGGAGCCCGGTGACATCGGCTGGGGAGCCCGGTGTGCTGGGCTCTTCTGCTGCGGAGCCCTGTGGAAAGGCTCTACTTGGGAGCAGTGTTAACAGGCTCTGCTGGAGAGCCAGGCGGCCTGTGGTTCTGGGGGCCCCCGTGTCCAGTGCTGGGGAGCCCGGTAAGCAGGGCTGGGGTGCCCGGTAAGCTGGGCTGTGCTGCTGGGGAGCCGTGTAGACAGGCTCTGCTGGGGAGTGGTTTCAACAGACTCTGCTGTTGAGCCAGGTGGGCTGTGGTGCTGGGGGGCCCCGTGTGCCTTGCTGGGGAGCCCGGTGAGATCGGCTGGGGAGCCCGGTGTGCTGGGCTGTGCTGCTGGTGAGCCGTGTGGACAGGATCTCTTGGGGACTGTTTTGAACAGGCTCTGCTGGGGAGCGGAGTGAACAGGCTCAGATGGAGAGCCAGGCGGGCTGTGGTGCTGGGGGGCCCGGTGTGCTGTTCTGGGGAGCCCGGTGAGCTTGGCTGGGGATCCTGGTGTGCTGGGCTCTGGTGCTGGGGAGCCGTGTAGACAGGCTTTGCTGGGGAGCGGTGTGAACAGTCTCTGCTGGGGAGCGGTGTTAACAGTGTCTGATGGAGAGCCAGGCGGGCTGTGGTGCTGGGGGGCCCGGTGTGCTGTTCTGGGGAGCCCGGTGTGCTGGGCTGTGGTGCTGGGGAGCCGTTTGGACAGGCTCTGCTGGGGAGCGGTGTGAACAGTCTCTGCTGGGAAGAGGGTTGAACAGGCCCTGATGGAGAGCAAGGCGGGCTGTGGTGCTGGGGGGCCCCGTGTGCTGTGCTGGGGAGCCCGGTGTGCTGGGCTGTGGTGCTGGGGAGCCGTGTGGACAGGCTCTGCTGGGGAGCCGTGTGGACAGGCTCTGCTGGGGAGTGGTTTGAACAGTCTCTGCTGGAGAGCCAGGCGGGCTGTGGTGCTGGGGGGCCCCGTGTGCTGTGCTGGGGAGCCCGGTGAGCAGGGCTGGGGAGCCCGGTGTGCTGTGCTGTGGTGCTGGGGAGCCGTGTCGACAGGCTCTGCTCCGGAGCGGTGTGAACAGGCTCTTATGGAGAGCCAGGCGGGCTGTGGTGCCGGGGGCCCCCGTGTCCTGTGCTGGGCGGCCCGGTGAGCTGGGCTGGGGAGCCCGGTGTGCTGGGCTGGGGATCCCGGTGTGCTGGGCTGTGGTGCTGGGGAGCCTTGTGGACCGGCTCTGCTGGGGAGTCGCTTGAACAGGCTCTGATGGAGAGCCAGGCGGGCTGTTGTGCTGGGAAGCCCCGTGTGCTGTGCTGGGGGGCCCCGTGTGCTGTGCTGGGGAGCCCGTTGAACTGGGCTGGGGGACATGGTGAGCTGCGCTGGGGAGTACGGTGTGCTGGCCTGTGGTGCTGGGGAGTTGTGTGGACAGGCTCTTCTGGGGGGTGGTTTGAACAGGCTCTGCTGGAGAGCCAGGAGGGCTGTGGTGCCGGGGGGCCCCGTGTTCTGTGCTGGGGACCCTGGTGAGATTGGCTGGGGAGCCCGGTGTGCTGGGCTGTGCTGCTGGGGAGCCGTGTGGACAGGCTCTGCCGGGGAGCGGTGTGAAAAGGCTCTGATGGAGAGCCAGCCGGGCTGTGGTGCTGGGGGCCCCCGTGTGCTGTGCTCGGGAGCCCAGTGAGCTGGGCTTTGGAGCCCAGTGTGCTGGGCTGTAGTGCTGGGAAGCCGTGTAGACAGGCTCTGCTGGGGAGCCATTCGGGCTGTGGTGCTGGGGGGCCCCGTGTGCTGTGCTGGGGAGCCCGTTTAGCTTTGCCGGGGAGCTCGGTGTGCTGGGCTTTGGTGCTGGGGAGCCTTGTAGACAGGCTCTGATTGGGAGCGGTGTGAACAGGCACTGATGGAGAGCCAGGTGGCCTGTGGTGTAGGGGGCCGCCGTGTGCTGTGCTGTGGAGCCCGGTGAGCTGGGCTGGGGAGCCCGTTGTTCTGGGCTGTGGTGCTGGGGAGCCCTGTGGAAAGGCTCTGCTGGGGAGTGGTTTGAACATTCTCTGCTCGAGAGCCAGGCGGGCTGTGGTGCTGGGAGGCCCCGTGTGCTGTGCTGGGGAGCCCGGTGAGCTGGGCTGGGGAGCCCGGTGTGCTGGGCTGTGGTGCTGGGGAGCCGTGTTGTCAGGCTCTGCTGGGGAGCGGTGTGAAATGGCTCTGATGTAGAGCCAGGCGGGCTGTGGTGCTGGGGGGCCCCGTGTGCTGTGCTGGGGAGCCCGTTGAGCTGGGCTCTGGAGGCCGGTGTGCTGGGCTGTGGTGCTGGGGAGCCTTGTGGACAGGCTCTGCTGGGGAGCCGTGTGGACAGGCTCTGCTGGGGAGTGGTTTGAACAGGCTCTGCTGGATAGCCAGGCGTGCGGTGTTGTTGGGGGCCCCCGTGTGCTGTGCTGCCGAGCCCGTTGAGCTGGGCTGGGGAGCCCGGTGATCTGGGCTGTGGTGCTGGGGAGCCCTGTGGACAGGCTCTGCTGGGGAGCCGTGTGGACAGGCTCTGCTGGGGAGCGGTGTGAACAGTCTCTGCTGGAGAGCCAGGCGGGCTATGGTGCTGGGGGCCCCCGTGTGCTTTGTTGGGGACCCCGGTGAGCTGGGCTGGGGAACCCCGTGTGCTGGGCTGTTGTGCTGGGGAGCCGTGTGGACAGGCTCTGCTGGGGAGCGGTGTGAACAGGATCTGCTGGACAGCCAGGCGGGCTGTGGTGCTGTCGGCCCCCGTGTGCTGTGCTGGGGAGCCCGGTGAGCTGGGCTGTGGTGCTGGGGAGCCGTGTAGACAGGCTCTGCTGGCAAGCCATTCGGGCTGTGGTGGTGGGGGGCCCCGTGTGCTTTGCTGTGGAGCCCGGTGTGCTGGGCTGGGGAGCCCGGTGTGCTGGGCTGTTCTGCTGGGTTGCCGTGTGGACAGGCTCTGCTGGGGAGCGGTGTGAAAGGGCTCTGCTGGAGAGCCAGGCGGGCTGTGCTGCGGTGTGCTTCGCTGTGCTGCTGGGGAGCCGTGCAGACAGGCTCTGCTGGGGAGCTGTGTGAACAGGCTCTGATGGAGAGCCAGGCGGGCTGTGGCTCTGGGGGGCCCCGTGTTTTGTGCTGGGGAGCCCGTTGAGTTCGGCTGGGGAGCCCGGTGTGCTGGGCTGTTGTGCTGGGGAGCGGTGTGGACAGGCTCTGCTGGGGAGTGGTTTGAACAGTCTCTGCTGGAGAGCCATGCAGGCTGTGGTGCTGGGGGGCCCCGTGTGCTGTGCTGGGGAGCCCGGTGAGCTGGGCCGGGGAGCCCGGTGTGCTTGGCTTTTGTTCTGGGGAGCCGTGTAGACAGGCTCTGCTGCGGTGGGGTGTGAACAGGCCCTGATGGAGAGCCAGGCGGGCTGTGGTGCTGGGGGCCCCCCTTGAGCTGTTCTCAGGAGCCCGGTGAGCTGGGCTGGGGATCCCTGGGTTCTGGGCTGTGGTGATGTGGAGCCGTGTAGACAGGCTGTGCTGTTGAGCGGTGTGAACAGGCTCTGATGGAGAGCCAGCCGGGCTGTGGTTCTTGGGGCCCCCGTGTGCTGTACTCGGGAGCCCAGTGAGCTGGGTTTCGGAGCCCAGTGTGCTGGGCTATGGTGCTGGGAAGCCGTGTGGACAGGCTCTGCTGGGGAGAGGGTTGAACAGGCTCTGATGGAGAGCAGGGCAGCCTTTTGTGCTGGGGTGCCCCATGTGCCGTGATCGGGAGCCCGGTGAGCAGGGCTGGGGAGCCTGGTTTGTTGGGCTTTGCTGCTGGGGAGCCGTGTAGACAGGCTCTTCTGGGGAGCGGTTTGAAAAGGCTCTGCTGGACAGCCAGGCGGGCTGTTGTGCTGGGGGGCCCCGTGTGCTGTGCTGGGGAGCCCGTTGAGCTTTGCTGGGGAGCCCGGTGTGCTGGGCTGGGGAGCCCGGTGTGCTGGGCTGTGGTGCTGGTTGGCCGTGTGGACAGGCTCTGCTGGAGAGCCAGGCGGGCTGTGGTGCTGGGGGGCCCCGTGTGCTGTGCTGGGGAGCCCGGTGTGATGGGCTGTGGTGCTGGGGAGCCGTGTAGACGGGCTCGGCTGGGGAGCTGTATGAACAGGCTCTGATGGAGAGCAAGGCGGGCTGTGGTGCTGGGGGGCCCCGTGTGCTGTGCTGGAGAGACAGGTGAGCTGGGCTTGGGAGCCAGGTGAGCTGGGCTGTGATGCTGGGGAGCCATGTAGACAGGCTCTGCTGCGGAGCGGTGTGAACAGGCTCTGATGGAGAGCAAGGCGGGCTGTGGTGCTGGGGGGCCCCCGTGTGCTGTGCTCGGTAGTCCGGTGAGCTGGGCTGGGGAGCCCGGAATGCTGGGCTGAGTTGCTGGGGTGCCGTGTGGACAGGGTCTGCTGGGAAGCGGTGTGAAAAGGCTCTGATGGAGAGCCAGGCGGGCTGTGGTGCTGGGTGGCCCCGTGTGCTGTGCTCAGAAGCCCGGTGAGCTGTGCTGCGGAGCCCGGTGTGTTGGGCTGAGCTGCTGGGGTGCCGTGTGTACAGCGTCTGCTGGGTAGCGGTGTGAACAGGCTCTGATGGAGAGCCAGGCGGGCTGTGGTGCTGGGTGGCCCCGTGTGCTGTGCTCAGAAGCCCGGTGAGCTGTGCTGCGGAGCCCGGTGTGCTGGGCTGAGCTGCTGGGGTGCCGTGTGTACAGCGTCTGCTGGGTAGCGGGGTGAACAGGCTCTGATGGAGTGCCAGGCGGGCTGTGCTGTGGTGTGCGGGGCTGCTGGGGAGCCGTGTAGACAGGCTCTTCTGGGGAGCTTTGTGAACAGGCTCTGATGGAGAGCCAGGCGGGGTGTGGAGCTGGGGGCCCCTGTGTGCTGTACTGGGGAGCCCGGTGAGCTGGGCTGGGGAGCCCGGTGTGCTGGGCTGTGCATCTGGGGAGCCGTGTGGACAGGCTCTGCTGGGGAGCGGTTTCAACAGGCTCTGCTGGAGAGCAAGGCGGGCTGTGTTGCTGGGGGCCCCCGTGTGCTGTGCTGGGGAGCCCGGTGAGCTGGGCTGGGGAGACCGGTGTGCTGGGCCTTGCTGCTTGGGAGCCGTGTGGACAGGCTCTGCTGGGGAGTGGTTTGAAAAGGCTCTGCTGGAGAGCCAGGCGGGCTGTGGTGCGGGGGGCCACCGTGTGCTGTGCTCGGGAGCCCTGTGAGCTGGGCTGGGGAGCCCGGTGTGCTGGGCTGTGGTGCTCTGGAGGCGTTTGGACAGGCTCTGCTGAGGAGCGGTGTGGACAGGCTCTGATGGAGAGCCAGACGGGCTGTGGTGCTGGGGGGCCCCGTGTTCTGTGTTTGGGAGCCGTTGATTTGGGCTGGAGAGCCCGGTGTGCTGGGCTGTGGTGCTGGGGAGCCGTGTGGACAGGCTCTGCTGGGGAATTGTGTGAACAGGCTCTTCTGGAGAGCCAAGCGGGCTGTGGTGCTGGGGGCCCCCGTGTGATGTCCCGGGGAGCCCGGTCTTCTGGGCTGTGCTGCTGGGGAGCCGTTTGGACAGTATCTGCTGGGGAATGGTTTGAACAGGCTCTGATGGAGAGCCAGGCGGGCTGTGGTGCTGGGGGCCCCTGTGTGCTGTGCTGGGGTGCCCGGTGAACTGGGTTTGGGAGCCCGATGTGCTGGGCTGTGCTGCTGGGGAGCCGTGTGGACAGGCTCTGCTGGGGAGTGGTTTGAACAGGATCTGCTGCAGAGCCAGGCGGGCTGTGGTTCTGGGGGGCCCCGTGTTCTGTGCTGGGGAGCCCGTTGAGCCGGGCTGGGGAGCCCGGTGTGCTGGGCTGTGGTGCTGGGGAGCCGTGTGGACAGGCTCTGCTGGGGAGCGGAGTGAACAGGCTCTGATGGAGAGCCAGGCGGGCTGTGGTGCTGGGAAGCCTCGTGTGCTGTGCTGGGGAGCACGGTGAGCTGGGCAGTGCTGCTGGTGAGCCGAGTGGACAGGCTCTGCTGGAGAGCCTGGTGGGCTGTGGTGCTGGGGCACCCCGTGTGCTGTGCTGTGGAGCCCGCTGAGCTGGGCAGTTCTGCTGCGGAGCCGTGCATACTGGCTCTTCTGGGGAGCTGTGTGAACAGGCTCTGCTGGAGAGCCAGGCGGGCTGTGGTGCTGGGGGGTCCCGTGTGCTGTGATGGGGTGCCCGTTGTGGTGGCCTCGGGGGCCCGGTGTGTTGGGCTGTGGTGCTGGGGAGCCGTGTGGACAGGCTCTGCTGGGGAGTGGTTTTAAAAGGCTCTGCTGGACAGCCAGGCGGGCTGTGGTGCTGGGGGGCCCCGTGTGCTGTGCTGGGCAGCCCTGTGAGCTTGGCTGGGTAGCTCGGTGTGCTGGGCTGGGGAGCCCGGTGTGCTGGGCTGTGGTGCAGGGGAGCCGTGTGGACAGGCTCTGCTGGGGAGTGGTGTGAACAAGCTCTGATGGAGAGCCAGGCGGGCTGTGGTGCTGGGGGCGCCCGTGTGCTGTGCTGGGGAGTCCGGTGAGCTGGGCCTGGGAGCCCGGTGTGCTGGGCTGTGCTGCTGGGGAGCCCTGTGGACAGGCTCTGCTGGGGAGTTGTGTGAACAGGCTCTGCTGGAGAGCCAGGCGGGCTGTGGTGCTGGGGGCCCCCGTGTGCTGTGCTGGGGAGTCCGGTGAGGTGCGCTGGGGAGCCCGGTGAGCTGGGCTGGTCTGCTGGGAAGCCGTGTGGACAGGCTCTGCTGGGGAATGGTTTGAAAAGGCTCTTCTGGAGAGCGAAGCGGGCTGTGGTGCTGGGGGCCCCCGTGTGATGTTCCGGGGAGCCCGGTGTTCTGGGCTGTGCTGCTGGGGAGCCGTTTGGACAGTTTCTGCTGGGGAATGGTTTGAACAGGCTCTGATGGAGAGCCAGGCGGGCTGTGCTGCGGTGTGCTGGGCAGTGCTGCTGGGGAGCAGTGTAGACAGGCTCTGCTGGGGAGCGGTGTGAAGAGGCTCTGCTGGAGAGCCAGGCGGGCGGTGGTGCTGGGGGCCCCCGTGTGCTGTGCTGGGGATCCCGGTGTGCTCGGCTGTGCTGCTGGGGAGCCAGGCGGGCATTGGTGCTGGGGGGCCCGGTGTGCTGGGCTTGGGAGGCCAGTGTGCTGGGCTGTGCTGCTGGGGAGCCGTGTGGACCGGCTCTGCTTGGGAGTGGTTTGAACAGGCTCTGCTGGAGAGCCAGGCGGGCCGTGGTGCTGGGGGCCCCCGTGTGCTGTTCTGGGGAATCCGGTGTGCTGTTCTGTGCTGCTGGGGAGCCGTGTAGACCGGGTCTTCTGGGGAGCGGTGTGAAAAGGCTCTGCTGGAGAGCCAGGCGGCCTGTGTTACGGTGTGCTGGGCTGTGCTGCTGGGGAGCCTTGTGAACCGGGTCTGCTGGGGAGCGGTGTGAACAGGCTCTGCTGGAGAGCCAGGCGGCCTGTGTTGCGGTGTTCTGGGCTGTGCTGCTGGGGAGCCGTGTAGAGAGGCTCTGCTGGGGAGCGGTGTGAACAGGCTCTGATGGAGAGCCAGGCGGGCTGTGGTGCTGCGTTGTCCCATGTGCTGTGCTGGGGAGCCCGTTGAGCTGCGCTTGGGAGCCCGGTGTTCTGGGCTGTGGTGCTGGGGAGCCGTGTGGACAGGCTCTGCTGGGGAGAGGGTTGAACAGGCTCTGATGGAGAGCAAGGCGGGCTGTGGTGCTGGGGGCCCCCGTGTGCTCTGCAACGGAGCCCGGTGAGCAGGGCTGGGGAGCCCGGTGTGCTGGGCTGTGGTGCTGGGGAGCCGTGTGGAAAGGCTCTGCTGGGGAGCGGTGTGAAGAGGCTCTGATGGAGAGCCAGGCTGGCTGTGGTGCTGGGGGCCCCCGTGTGCTGTGCTGGGGAGCCCGGTGAGCTTGGCTTGGGATCCCGGTTTGCTGGGCTGTGGTGCCTGGGAGCCGTGTAGACAGGCTCACCTTGGGAGCGGTGTGAACAGGCTCTGATGGAGAGCCAGGCGGGCTGTGGTGCTTGGGGCCCCCGTGTGTTGTGCTGGGGGGCCCCGTGTGCAGTGCTGGGGAGCCCGGTGAGCTGGGCTGGGGAGCCCGGTGTGCTGGGCTGTGGTGCTGGGGAGCCGTGTAGACAGGCTCTGCTGCGGAGCGCTGTGACCAGGCTCTGATGGATTGCCAGGCGGGCTGTGGGGCTGGGGGACCCTGTGTGCTGTCCTGGGGAGCCCGGTGAGCTTGGCTGGGGAGCCCGGTGTGCTGGGCTTTTCTGCTGGGGAGCCGTGTGGACAGGCTCTGCTGCGGAGAGCTGTGACCAGGCTCTGATGGAGAGCCAGGCGGGCTGTGGTGCTGGGGGGCCCCGTGTGCTGTCCTGGGGAGACCGGTGAGCTGGGCTGGGGAGCCCGGTGTGCTGGGCTGTGGCGATGGGGAGCCGTGTAGACAAGCTCTGCTGGGGAGCGGTGTGAACAGGCATTGATGGATAGCCAGGCGGGCTTTGGTGCTGGGGGGCCCCGTGTGCTGTGCTGGGGGGCCCGGTGAGGTGGGAAGGGGATCCCTGTTTGCTTGGCTGTGGTGATGGGGAGCCGTGTAGACAGGCTGTGCTGTTGAGCGGTGTGAACAGGCTCTGATGGAGAGCCAGCCGGGCTGTTGTGCTGGGGGCCCCCGTGTGCTGTACTCGGGAGCCCAGTGAGCTGGGCTTCGGAGCCCAGTGTGCTGGGCTTTTGTGCTGGGGAGCCGTGTAGAGAGGCTCTGCTGCGGACGGGTGTGAACAGGCTTTGTTTGAGAGCCAGGCGGGCTGTGGTGCTGGGGGCCCCCGTGAGCTGTGCTCAGGAGCCCGGTGAGCTGGGCTGGGGAGCCCGGTGTGCTTGGCTGTGGTGATGGGGAGCCGTGTAGACAGGCTCTGCTGGGGAGCGGTGTGAACAGGCTCTGCTGGAGAGCCAGGCGGGCTGTGGTGCTGGTGGCCCCCGTGTGCTGTGCTGGGGAACCCGGCGTGCTGGGCTGTGCTGCTGGGGAGCCGTGTGGACAAGCACTGCTGGGGAGCGGGGTGAACTGGCTCTGCTGGAGAGCCAGGCGGGCTGTGGTGCTGGGGGCCGACGTGTGCTGTTCTGGGGAGCCCGGTGAGCTGGGCTGGGGAGCCCGGTGAGCTGGGCTGAGGTCCTGGGCAGCCGTGTGAACAGGCTCTGCTGGAGAGTCAGGCGGGCTGTGGTGCTGGGGGCCCCCGTGTCCTGTGCTGGGTAGCCCGGTGAGCTGGGCTGGGGAGCCCGGTGTGCTGGGCTGTCCTGCTGGGGAGCCGTGTGGACAGGCTCTGCTGGGGACTGGTTTGAGTAGGCTCTGCTGGAGAGCCAGGCGGGCTGTGGTGCTGGGGAGCCGTGTGGACAGGCTCTGCAGGGGAGTGGTTTGAACAGGCTCTGCTGGAGAGCAAGGCAGGCTGTGGTGCTGGGGGGCCCCGTGTGCTGTGCTGGGGAGCCCTGTGAGCTGGGCTGGGGAGCCCGGTGAGCTGGGCTTTTGTGCTGGGGAGCCGTGCAGAGAGGCTCTTCTGTGGAGGGGTGTGAACAGGCTTTGTGTGAGAGCCAGGCGGGCTGTGGTGCTGGGGGCCCCCGTGAGCTGTGCTCAGGAGCCTGGTGTGCTGGGCTGTGGTGCTGGGGAGCCGTGTAGACAGGCTCTGCTGGGGAGCGGTTTGAACAGGCTCTGCTGGAGAGCCAGGCGGGCTGTGGTGAAATTGGGCCCCGTGTGGTTTGCTGGGGGCCCCCGTGTGCTGTACTGGGGAGCCCGGTGTGCTTGGCTGGGGAGCCTGGTGTGCTGGGCAGTGCTGCTGGGGAGCCGTGCATACTGGCTCTGCTGGGGAGCTGTGTGAACAGGCTCTGCTGGAGAGCCAGGCGGGCTGTGGTGCTGGGGGGCCCCGAGTGCTGTGCTGGGGAGCCCATTGTGATGGGCTGTGGTGCTGGGGAGTCGTGTAGACTGGCTCTGCTGCGGAGCTGTATGAACAGGCTCTGATGGAGAGCAAGGCGGGCTGTGGTGCTGGGGGGCCCCGTGTGCTGTGCTGGAGAGCCAGGTGAACTGGGCTTGGGAGCCCGGTGAGCTGGGCTGTGGTGCTGGGGAGCCGTGTAGACAGGCTCTGCTGCGGAGCGGTGTGAACAGGCTCTGATGGAGAGCCAGGCGGGCTGTGGTGCTGGGGGGCCCCTTGTGCTGTGCTGGGGGGCCCGGTGAGTTGGGCTGGGGAGCCCGGTGTGCTGGGCTGAGCTGCTGGGGTGCCGTGTGGACAGCGTCTGCTGGGTAGCGGTGTGAACAGGCTCTGATGGAGTGCCAGGGGGGCTGTGCTGCGGTGTGCGGGGCTGCTGGGGAGCCGTGTAGACAGGCTCTTCTGGGGAGCTTTGTGAACAGGCTCTGATGGAGAGCCAGGCTGGGTGTGGTGCTGGGGGGCCCCGTGTGCTGTGCTGGAGAGCCCTTTGAGCTGGGCTGTGGTGCTGGGGATCCGTGTAGACAGGCTCTGCTGCGGAGCTGTGTGAGCAGGTTCTGATGGAGAGCCAGGCGGGCTGTGATGCTGGGCGCCCCCGTGTGATGTGTTGGGGGGCCTGGTGAGGTGGGCTGGGGACCCCAATGTGCTGGGCTGTGGTGCTGGGGAGCCGTGTAGACAGGCTCTGCTGGGGAGTGGTTGGAAAAAGCTCTGCTGTACAGCCAGGTGGGCTGTGGTGCTGAGGGGCCCCGTGTTCTGTGCTGGGGAGCCCGGTGAGCTGGGCTTGGGAGCCCGGTGTGCTGGGCTGTGCTGATGGGGAGCCTTGTGGACAGGCTCTGCTGGGGAGCGGTGTGAAAAGGATCTGCTGGACAGCCAGGCGGGCTGTGGTGCTGGGTGGCCCCGTGTGCCGTGATCGGGAGCCCGGTGAGCTTGGCTGGGGAGCCCGGTGTGCTGGGCTGTGGTGCTGGGGAGCGGTGTGAAATGGCTCTGAAGGAGAGCAAGGCGGGCTGTGGTGCTGGGGGGCCCCGTGTGCTGTGCTGGGGAGCCCGTTGAGCTGGGCTTCGGAGCCCGGTGTGCTGGGCTGTGCTGCTGGGGAGCCGTGTGACCAGGCTATCCTGGGGAGTGGTGTGAATAGGCTCTGATGGAGAGCCAGACGGGCTGTAGTGCTGGGGGCCCCCGTGTGCTGTGCTGGGGAGCCCGGTGAGCTTGGCCGGGGAGCCCACTGTGCTAGGCTGTGCTGCTGGGGAGCCGTGTGGACAGGGACTGCTGGGGAGTGGTTTGAACAGGCTCTGCTGGGGAGCCAGGCGAGCTGTGGTGCTGGGGGGCCCCGTGTGCTGTGCTGGGGAGACCGGTGAGCTGGGCTGGGCAGCCCGGTGTGCTGGGCTGTGGTGCTGGGGAGCCGTGTAGACAGGATCTTCTGGGGAGCGGAGTGAACAGGCTCTGCTGGGGAGCGGTGTGAACAGTCTCTGATGGAGAGCCAGGCGAGCTGTGGTGCTGGGGGCCCCCGTGTGCTGTGCTGGGGAGCCCGGTTGGCTGGGTTGGGGAGCCCGGTGTGCAGGGCTGTGCTGCTGGGGAGCCGTATGGACAGTCTCTCCTGCGAAAAGTTTGAACAGGCTCTGATGGAGAGCCAGGATTGCTGTGGTGTTGGGGGCCCCCGTGTGCTTTGCTGGGGAGCCCGGTGAGCTGGGCTGGGGAGCCCGGTGTGCTGGGCTGTGCTGCTGGGGAGGCGTGTGGACAGGCTGTGCTGGGGAGTGGTTTGAACAGGCTCTGCTTGAGAGCCAGGCGAGCTGTGGTGCTGGGGGCCCCCGTGTGCTGTGCTGGCCAGCCCGGTGTCCTAGGGTGTGGTGCTGGGGAGCCGTGTGGACCGGCTCTGCTGAGGAGCGGTGTGAACAGCCTCTGATTTAGAGCCAGGCGGGCTGTCGTGCTGGGGGCCCCCGTGTGCTGTGCTGGGGAGCCCGTTGAGCTGGGCTGGGGAGGCCAGTGTGCTGGGCTGTGCTGCTGCGGAGCCGTGTTGACAGGATCTGCTGGGGAGCGGTTTGAACAGGCTCTGATGGAGAGCCAGGCGGGCTGTGCTGCGGTGTGCTGGGCTGTGCTGTTTGGGAGCCGTGTAGACAGGCTCTGATGGGGAAAGGTGTGAAGAGGCTCTGCTGGAGAGCCAGGCGGGCTGTGGTGCTGGGGGCCCCCGTGTGCTGTGCTGGGGAGCCCGGTGAGCTGGGCTATGGTGCGGGGGAGCCGTGTAGACAGGCTCTGCTGGGGAGCGGAGTGAACAGGCTCTGCTAGGGAGCATTGTGAACAGTCTCTGAAGGAGAGCCAAGCGGGCTGTGGTGCTGGGGGTCCCCGTGTGCTGTGCTGGGGAGCCCGGTGTGCAGGGCTGTCCTGCTGGGGAGCCGTATGGACAGTCTCTGCTGGGGAATCGTTGGAACAGGCTCTGATGGAGAGCCAGGCAGGCTGTGGTGTTGGGGGCCCCGTGTGCTTTGCTGGGGAGCCCGGTGAGCTCGGCTGGAGAGCCCGGTGTGCTGGGCTGTGCTGCTGGGTAGCCCTGTAGACAGGCTCTGCTGGGGAGCGTTGTGAACAGGCTCTGATTGAGAGCCAGGTGGGCTGTGGTGCTGGGGGGCCCCGTGTGCTGTGCTGGGGAGCCCGGTGAGCTGGGCTGGGGAGGTCAGTGTGCTGGGCTGTGCTGCTGGGGAGCCGTGTGGACCGGCTCCTCTTGGGAGTGGTTTGAACAGGCTCTGCTGGAGAGCCAGGCGGGCCGTGATGCTGGGGGCCCCCGTGTGCTGTGTTGGGGAACCCGGTGTGGTGGGCTGGGGAGGCCAGTGTGCTGGGCTGTGCTGCTGGGGAGCCGTGTTGACAGGCTCTGCTGGGGAGCGGTTTGAACAGGCTCTGATGGAGAGCCAGGCGGGCTGTGCTGCGGTGTGCTGGGCTGTGCTGCTGGGGAGCCGTGTAGACAGGCTCTGCTGGGGAGCGGTGTGAAGAGGCTCTGCTGGAGAGCCAGGCGGGCTGTGGTGCTGGGGGCCCCCGTGTGGTGTGCTGGGGATCCCGGTGTGCTGGGCTGTCCAGCTGGGGAGCCGTGTGGACAGGCTCTGCTGGGGAGCCAGGCGGGCATTGGTGCTGGGGGGCCCGGTGTGCTGTGCTGGGGATCCCGGTGTGCTGGGCTGTGCAGCTGCGGAGCGGTGTTAACAGGCTCTGATGGATAGCCAGGCGGGCTGTGGCGCTGGGGGCCCCCATGTGCTGTGCTGGGGAGCCCGGTGAGCTGGGCTGGGGAGCCCGGTGTGCTGGGCTTTGGTGCTGGGTGGCCCCGTGTGCTTTGCTGGGGAGCCCGGTGAGATCGGCTGTGGACCCTGGTGTGCTGGGCTGTGCTGCTGGGGAGCCTTGTGAAGAGGCTCTGCTGGAAAGCCAGGTGGGCTGAGCTGCTGGGGGGACCCGTGGTCTGTGCTGGGGAGCCCGGTGAGCTGGGCTTGGGAGCCCGGTGTGTTGGGCTGTGCTGCTGGGGAGCCGTGTAGACAGGCTCTGCTGGAGAGTGGTTTGAAGAGGCGCTGCTGGGGAGAGGAGTGAAAAGGCTCTAATGGAGTGCCAGGCGGGCTGTTGTGCTGGGAAGCCCCGTGTGCTGTGCTGGGGGGCCCCGTGTCCTGTGCTGGGGAGCCCGCTGAGCTGGGCTGTGGTGCTGGGGAGCCGTGTTGACAGGCTCTGCTGGCGAGTGGTTTGAACAGGCTCTGCTGGGGAGTGGTTTGAACAGGCTCTGATGGAGAGCCAGGCGGGCTGTGGTGCTGGGGGCCCCCGTTTGCTTTTGTCGGGACCCCGGTGAGCTGGGCTGCGGATGCCGGTGTGCTGGGCTGTGGTGCTGGGGAGCCGTGTAGTCAGGCTCTGCTGGGGAGCGGTGTGAATAGTCTCTGATGGAGAGCCAGGTGGGCTGTGGTTCTGGGGGGCCCGGTGTGCTGTGCTGGGGAGCCCGGTGTGCTGGGCTGTGGTGCTGGGGAGCCGTGTGGACAGGCTCTGCTGGGGAGCGGTGTGAACAGGCTCTGCTGAGGAGAGGGTTGAACAGGCTCTGATGGAGAGCAAGGCGGGCTGTGGTAATGGGGGGCCCCGTGTGCTTTGCTGGGGAGCCCGGTGTGCTGGGCTGGGGAGCCCGTTGAGCTGGGCTGGGGAGCCCGGTGTGCTGGGCTGTGGTGCTGGGGAGCCGTGTTGACAGGCTCTTCTGCGGAGCAGTGTGAACAGGCTCTGAGGGACAGCCAGGCGTTCTGTGGTGCTGGTGGCCGCCGTGTGCTCTGCTGGGGAGCCATTCGGGCTGTGGTACTGGGGGGCCCCGTCTGCTGTGCTGTGGAGCCCGGTGTGCTGGGCTGGGGAGCCCCGTGTGCTGGGCTGTTGTGCTGGGGAGCCCTGTGTGCTGGGCTTTGGTGATGGGGAGCCGTGTAGACAGGCTCTGCTGCGGAGCGGTGTGAACAGGCTCTGATAGAGAGCCAGGCGGGCTGTGGTGCTGGGGGCCCCCGTGTGCTGTGCAGGGGAGCCCGGTTAGCTGGGCTGAGGAGCCCGGTGTTCTTGGCTGAGCTGCTGGCGTGCCGTGTGGAGAGGGTCTGCGGGGAAGCGGTGTGAACAGGCTCTGATGGAGAGCCAGGCGGGCTGTGCTGCGGTGTGCTGGGCTGTGCATCTGGGGAGCCGTGTAGACAGGCTCTTCTGGGGAGCTTTTTGAGCAGGCTCTGATGGAGAGCCAGGCGGGCTGTGGTGCTGGGGGCCCACGTGTGCTGTGCTGGGGAGCCCGGTGAGCTGGGCTGGGGAGCCCGGTGTGCTGGTCTGTGCTGCTTGGGAGCCGTGTGGACAGGCTCTGCTGGGGAGTGGTTTGAACAGGCTCTCTTGGGGACTGGTTTGAACAGGCTCTGCATGGGAGCCAGGCGGGCTGTTGTGCTGGGGGGCCCCGTGTGCTGTGCTGGGGAGCCCGGTGAGCTGGGCTGGGGAGCCCGGTGTGCTGGGCCGTGGTTCTGGGGAGCCGTGTAGACAGGCTCTGCTGGGGAGCGGGGTGAACAGGCTCTGCTGGGGAGCGGTGTGAACAGTCTCTGATGGAGAGCCAGGCGGGCTGTGGTGCTGGGGGCCCCCGTGTGCTGTGCTGGGGAGCCCGGTTAGCTGGGCTGGCGAGCCCGGTGTGCAGGGCTGTAATGCTGGGGAGACGAATGGACAGTCCCTGCTGGGGATAGGTTTGAAAGGTCTCTGAAGGAGAGCCAGGCGGGCTGGGGGATTGGGGGCCCCCGTGTGCTGTGCTGGTGAGCCCGGTGACCTGGGCTGGGCAGCCCGGTGTTCTGGCCTGTGCTGCTGGTTATGCATGTGGAAAGGCTGTGGTGGGGAGTGATTTGAACAGGCTCTGCTGGAGAGCAACGTCGGCTGTGGTGCTGGGGGCCCCCGTGTGCTGTGCTGGGGGCCCCCGTGTGCTGTGCTGGGGAGCCCGGTGTGCTGGGCTGTGCTGCTGGTGAGCCGTGTGGACAGGCTCTGCTGGCGAGTGTTTTGAACAGGCTCTGCTGGAGAGCCAGGCGCGCTGTGTTGCTGGGGGCCCCTGTGTGCTGTGCTGGGGAGCCCGGTGAGCAGGGCTGGGGAGCCCGGTGTGCTGGGCTGTGGTGCTGGGCGGCCCCGTGTTCTGTGCTGCGTAGCCCGGTGAGATCCGCTGTGGAGCCTGGTGTGCTGGGCTGTGCTGCTGGGGAGCCGTGTGGACAGGCTCTGCTGGGGTGCCTTGTGGAAAGGCTCTGCTGGGGAGCGTTGTGAACAGGCTCTGATGGATAGCCAGGCGGGCTGTGGTGCTGGGGGCCCTCGTGTGCTGTGCTGGGGAGCCCGTTGAGCTGGGCTTGGGAGACCGGTGTTCTGGGCTGTGGTGCTGGGGAGCCGTGTAGACAGGCTCTGCTGGCGAGCCATTCGGGCTGTGGTGCTGGGCGGCCCCGTGTGCTGTGCTGGGGAGCCCGGTGAGCTGGACTGGGGAGCCCGGTGTACTGGGCTTTGGTGCTGCGGAGCCGTGTAGACAGGCTCTGCTGCGGAGCAATGTGAACAGGCTCTGATGGAGAGCCAGGCGGGCTGTGGTGCTGGGGAGCCCGGTGTGCTGGGCTGTTGTGCTGGGGAGCCGTGCAGACAGGCTCTGATGGAGAGCCAGGCGGGCTGTGGTGCTGGGGGCCCCCGTGTGCTGTGCTGGGGAGTCCGGTGAGGTGTGCTGTGGAGCCCGGTGAGCTGGGCTGTGCTGCTGGGGAGCCGTGTGGACAGGCTCTGCTGGGGAGCGGTGTGAACAAGCTCTGATGGAGAGCCAGGCGGGCTGTGGTGCTGGGGAGCCGTGTAGACAGCCTCTGATGGAGAGCCAGGCGGGCTGTGGTGCTGGGGGGCCCCGTGTGCTGTGCTGGGGAGCCCGTTGAGCTGGGCTTCGGAGCCCGGTGTGTTGGGCTGTGGTGCTGGGGAGCCGTGTCGGCAGGCTCTGCTGGGGAGTGGTTTGAAGAAGCGCTGCTGGATAGCCAGGCGGGCTGTGGTGCTGGGGTCCCGTGTGCTGTGCTGGGGATCTCGTTGAGCTGGGCTGGGACAGCCCGGTGTGCTGGGCTGTGATGCTGGGGAGCCGTGTGGACAGGCTCTGCTGGGGAGTGGTTTGAAGAGGCGCTGCTGGATAGCCAGTCGGGCTGCGGTGCTGGGGGCCCCCGTGTGCTGTGCTGCGGAGCCCGTTGAGCTGGGATATGGAGCCCGGTGTGCTGGGCTGTGGTGCTGGAGAGCCGTGTGGACAGGCTCTTCTGGGGAGCCGTGTGGCCAGGCTCTGCTGGCGAGTGGTTTGAACAGGCTCTGCTGGGGAGCCGAGTGAACAGGCTCTGATGGACAGCCAGGCGGGCTGTTGTGCTGGGAAGCCCAGTGTGCTGTGCTGGGGGATCCCATGTTCTGTGCTTGGGAGCCCGATGAGCTGGGCTGGGGAGCCCGGTGTGCTGGGCTGTGGTGCTGGGGAGCCGTGTGTACAGGCTCTGCTGGGGAGTGGTTTGAACAGGCTCTGCTGGGGAGCGGAGTGAACAGGCTCTGATGGAGAGCCAGGCCGGCTGTGGTGCTGGAGGGGCCCGTGTGCAGTGCTGGGGAGCCCGGTGAGCTGGGCTGGGGAGCCCGGTTTGTTGGGCTTTGGTGCTAGGGAACCGTGTGGACAGGCTCTGCGGGGGAGCGGTTTGAAGGGGCTCTGCTGGATAGCCAGTCGGGCTGTGGTGCTGGGGGCCCCCTTGTTCTGTGCTTGGGAGCCCTGTGAGCTGGGCTGAGGAGCCCGGTGTGCTGGGCTGTGATGCTGGGGAGCCGTGTTGACAGGCTCTGCCGGGGAGCGGTGTGAAAAGGCTCTGATGGAGAGCCAGCCGGGCTGTGGTGCTGGGGGCCCCCGTGTGCTGTGCTCGGGAGCCCAGTGAGCTGGGCTTCGGAGCCCAGTGTGCTGGGCTGTGGTGCTGGGAAGCCGTGTGGACAGGCTCTGCTGCGGAGTGGTGTAAACAGGCTCTGATGGAGAGACAGGCGGGCTGTGGTGCTGGGGGGCCCCGTGTGCTGTCCTGGGGAGCCCGGTGAGCTGGGCAGTGGTGCTGGGGAGCCGTGTGGACAGGCTCTGCTGGGGAGCAGAGTGAACAGGCTCTGATGGAGAGCCAGGCGGGCTGTTGTGCTGGGAAGCCCCGTGTGCTGTGCTAGGGGGGCCCGTGTGCTGTGCTGGGGGGCCCCGTGTGCTGTGCTGGGGAGCCCGTTGAGCTGGGCTGGGGAGCCCGGTGTGCTGGGCTGTGGTGCTGGGGAGCAGTGTGGACAGGCTCTGCTGGGGAGAGGGTTGTACAGGCACTGATGGAGAGCCAGGCGGGCTGTGGTGCTGGGGGGCCCCGTGTGCTGTGCTGGGCAGCCCTGTGAGCTTGGCTGGGGAGCCCGGTGTGTTGGGCTGGGGAGCCTGGTGTGCTGGGCTGTGGTGCTGTCGAGCCGTGTGGACAGGCTATGCTGGGGAGCCATTCGGGCTGTGATGCTGGGGGGCCCCGTGTGCTGTGCTGGGGAGCCCGGTGAGCTGGGCTGGGGATCTCGGTGTGCTGGGCTGTGGTGCTGGGGAGCCGTGTAGACAGGCTCTGAATGGGAGCGCTGTGAACAGGCACTGATGGAGAGCCAGGTGGGCTGTGGTGTTGGGGGCCCCCTTGTGCTGTGCTGGGGAGCCCGGTGAGCTGGGCTGGGGAGCCCGGTGTGCTGTGCTGTGCTGCTGTGGAGCCCTGTGGAAAGGCTCTGCTGGGGAGTGGTTTGAACAGGCTCTGCTGGAGAGCCGGGCGGGCTGTAGTGCTGGAGGCCCCCGTGTGCTGTGCTGGGGAGTCCGGTGACCTGGGCTGTTGTGCTGGGTAGCTGTGTAGACAGGCTCTGCTGGAGAGCCAGGCGGGCTGTGGTGCTGGCGGCTCCCGTTTGCTGTGCTGGGGATCCCGGTGAGCTGGGCTGTGCTGCTGGGGAGCCGTGTGGACAGGCTCTGCTGGGGAATGGCTTGAACAGGCTCTTCTGGAGAGCCAGGCGGGCTGTGGTGCTGGGGGCCCCCGTGTGATGTCCCAGGGAGCCCGGTGAGCTGGGCTGGGGAGCCCGGTGTTCTGGGCTGTGCTGCTGGGGAGCCGTGTGGACAGGCTCTGCTGGCGACAGGTTTGAACAGGCTCTGATGGAGAGCCAGGAGGGCTGTGGTGCTGGGGGGCCCCGTGTGCTGTGCTGGGGAGCCCGGTGAGCTGGGCTGGGGAGCCCGGTGTTCTGGGCTGTGGTGCTGGGGAGCCGTGTAGACAGGCTCTCCTGCAGATCGGTGTGAACAGGCTCTTATGGAGAGCCAGGCGCGCTGTGGTGCTGGGGGCCCCGTGTGCTCTGCTGGGCCCCCCCGTGTGCTGTACTGGGGAGCCCGGTGTGCTGGGCAGTGCTGCTGGTGAGCCGAGTGGACAGGCTCTGCTGGAGAGCCTGGCGGGCTGTGGTGCTGGGGGCCCCCGTGTGCTGTGCTGTGGAGCCCGCTGAGCTGGGCAGTGCTGCTGGGGAGCCGTGCATACTGGCTCTTCTGGGGAGCTGTGTGAACAGGCCCGGCTGGAGAGCCAGCCAGGCTGTGGTGCTGGGGGCCCCCGTGTGCTGTGCTGGGGAGCCCGGTGAGCTGGGCTGGGGAACCCGGTGTGCTGGGCTGTGCTGCTGGGGAGCCCAGTGGACAGGCTCTGCTGGGGAGTGGTTTGAACAGGCTCTGATTGAGAGCCAGGCGGCCTGTGGTGGTTGGGGCCCCCGTGTGCTGTGCTGGGGAACCCGGCGTTCTGGGCTGTGCTGCTGGGGAGCCGTGTGGACAAGCTCTGCTGGGGAGCGGTCTGAACAGGCTCTGATGGAGAGCCAGGCGGGCTGTCATGCTGAGGGCCCCCGTGTGCTGTGCTGGGGAGCCCGGTGAACTGGGATGCGCAGCCCGGTGTGCTGGGCTGTGCTGCTGGGGAGCCATGTAGACAAGCTCTGCTGGGGAGTGGTGTGAACAGGCTCTGATGGAGAGCCAGGCGGGCTGTGGTGCAGGGGAGCCCGGTGATCTGGGCTGGGGAGCCCGGTGTGCTGGGCTGTTCTGCTGGGGAGCTGTGTTGACAGGCTCTGCTTTGGAGCGGTGTGAACAGGCTCTGCTGGGGAGCGGTGTGAAGAGTCTCTGCTCGAGAGCCAGGCGGGCTGTGGTGCTGGGGGGCACCGTGTGCTGTGCTGGGGAGCCCTGTGAGATCGGCTTGGGAGCCACGTGTGCTGGGCTGTACTGCTGGGGAGCCCGGTGTGCTGGGCTGTGGTGCTGGGGAGCCGTGTAGACAGGCTCTGCAGTGGAGCCGTGTAGACAGGCTCTGCTGGGGAGCGGAGTGAACAGGCTCTGCTGGGGAGCGGTGTGAAGAGTCTCTGATGGAGAGCCAAGCGGGCTGTGGTGCTGGGGGCCCCTGTGTGCTGTGCTTGGGAGCCCGGTGAGCTGGGCTGGGGAGCCCGGTGTGCTGGACTGTGGTGCTGGGGGGCCCCATGTGCTGGGCTGTGGAGCTGGGGAGTCATGTAGACAGGCTCTGCTGGGGAGCGGTGTGGACAGGCTCTGCTGGGGAGCGCTTTAAACAGGCTGTGCCGTAGAGCCAGGCGGGCTGTGGTGCTGGGGAGCCCAGTGTGCTGTGCTGGGGAGCCCGGTGAGCTGAGCTGGGAAGCCCGGTGTGCTGGGCTGTGCTGCTGGGGAGCCGTGTGGACAGGCTCTTCTGGGGAGCGGTTTGCACAGGCTCGGCTGGAGAGCAAGGCGCGCTGTGGTGCTGGGGGCCCCGTTTGCTGTGCTGGGGACCACAGTGAGCTGGGCTGGGGAGCCCGGTGAGCTGGGCTGGGGAGCCCGGTGTACTGGGCTGTGCTGCTGGGGAGCCGTGTAGACAGGCTCTGCTGCGGAGCGCTGTGAACAGGCTCTGATGGAGAGCCAGGCGGGCTGTGGTGCTGGGGGCCCCCGTGTGCTGTGCTGCGGAGCCCGTTTAGCTGGGATGTGGAGCCCGGTGTGCTGGGCTGTGGTGCTGGGGAGCACGGTGAGCTGGGCTGTGGTGCTAGGGAGCCGTGTAGACAGGCTCTGATGGAGAGCCAGGCGGGCTGTGGTGCTGGGGGGCCCCGTGTGCTGTGCTGGGGAGCCCGTTGAGTTGGGCTGGGGAGCCCGGTGTGCTGGGCTGTGGTGCTGGGGAGCCGTGTGGAAAGGCTCTTCTGGGGAGAGGGTTGAACAGGTTCTGATGGAGAGCCAGGCGGGCTGTGGTGCTGGGGGGACCCGTGTGCTGTGCTGGGGAGCCCGGTGTGCTGGGCTGTGGTGCTGGGGAGCCGTGTGGACAAGCTCGGCTGGGGAGAGGGTTGAACAGGCTCTGATAGAGAGCCAGGCGGGCTGTGGTTCAGGGGAGCCCGGTGAGCTGTGGTGGGGGCCCCCGTGTGCTGTGCTGGGGAGCCGGGTGAGCATGCCTGTGGAGCCCGGTTTGCTTGGCTGTGGTGCTGGGGATCCGTGTAGACAGGCTCTGCTGCGGAGCTTTGTGAACTGGCTCTGATGGAGAGCCAGGCGGGCTGTGATTCTGGGCGCCCCCGTGTGATGTGTGTAGTGGGCCCGGGGAGGTGGGCTGGGGAGCCCAGTGTTCTGGGCTGTGGTGCTGGGGAGCCGTGTGGACAGGCTCTGCTGGGGAGCGGTATGAACAGGATTTGATGGAGAGCCAGGCGGGCTGTAGTGCTGGGGGGGACCGTGTGCTGTGCTGGGGAGCCCGGTGAGCTGGGCTGGGGAGCCCGGTGTGCTGGGCTTTTGTGCTGGGGAGCCGTGTAGACAGGCTCTGCTGCGGAGGGGTGTGAACAGGACCTGATGGAGAGCCGGGCGGGCTGTGGTGCTCTGGACCCCCGTGAGCTGTGCTCAGGAGCCCGGTGAGCTGGGCTGGGGATCCCTGTGTGCTTTGCTGTTTTGATGGCGAGCCGTGTAGACAGGCTGTGCTGTTGAACGGTGTGAACATGCTCTGATGGAGAGCCAGCCGGGTTGTGGTGCTGGGGGCACCCGTGTGCTGTACTCGGGAGCCCAGTGAGCTGGGCTTCGGAGCCCAGTGTGCTGGGTTGTGGTGCTGGGAAGCCGTGTGGAAAGGCTCTGCTGGGGAGAGGGTTGAACAGACTCTGATGGAGAGCCAGGCGGGCTGTGGTGCTGGGGGCCCCCGTATGCTGTGCCGGGGTGCCCGGTGAGCTGGGCTGGGGAGCCCGGTGTGCTGCGCTGTGCTGCTGGGGAGCCGTGTAGACAGGCTCTGCTGGGGGGCCCCGTGTGCTGTGCTGGGGAGCCCGGTGAGCTTGGCCGGGGAGTCCGGATTGCTGGGCTGTTGTGCTGGGGAGCCGTGTGGACAGGCTCTGCTGGGGAGTGGTTTGAACAGGATCTGCTGCAGAGCCGGGCGGGCTGTGGTTGTGGCGGGCCCCGTGTGCTGTGATGGGGAGCCCGTTGAGCTGGGCTGGGGAGCCCGGTGTGCTGGGCAGTGGTGCTGGGGAGCCGTGTGGACATGCTCTGCTGAGGAGCGGTGTGGACAGGCTCTGATGGAGACACAGGCGGGCTGTGGTGCTGGGGGGCCCCGTGTTCTGTGCTGGGGACCCCGTTGAGCCTGGCTGGGGGGCCTGGTGTGCTGGCCTGTGGTGCTGGGGAGCCGTGTAGACAGGCTCTGCTGGGGAGCGTTGTAAACAGGCTCTGCTGGAGAGCCAGGCGGGCTGTGGTGCTGTGGGCCCCCGTGTGCTGTGCTGGGGAGCCCGGTGTGCTGGGCTGTGGTGCTGGGGAGCATTGTGGACAGGCTCTGCTGAGGGAGTGGTTTGAACAGGCTCTGCTCGAGAGCCAGGCGGGCTGTGGTACTGGGGGGCCCCGTGTGCAGTGCTGGAGAGCCCGGTGAGCTGGGCTGTGGTGCTGGGGATCCGTGTAGACAGGCTCTGCTGCGGAGCTGTGTGAGCAGGTTCTGATGGAGAGCCAGGCGGGCTGTGATGCTGGGCGCCCCCGTGTGATGTGTTGGGGGGCCTGGTGAGGTGGGCTGGGGACCCCAATGTGCTGGGCTGTGGTGCTGGGGAGCCGTGTAGACAGGCTCTGCTGGGGAGCGGAGTGAACAGGCTCTGCTAGGGAGCATTGTGAACAGTCTCTGAAGGAGAGCCAAGCGGGCTGTGGTGCTGGGGGTCCCCGTGTGCTGTGCTGGGGAGCCCGGTGTGCAGGGCTGTCCTGCTGGGGAGCCGTATGGACAGTCTCTGCTGGGGAATCGTTGGAACAGGCTCTGATGGAGAGCCAGGCAGGCTGTGGTGTTGGGGGCCCCGTGTGCTTTGCTGGGGAGCCCGGTGAGCTCGGCTGGAGAGCCCGGTGTGCTGGGCTGTGCTGCTGGGTAGCCCTGTAGACAGGCTCTGCTGGGGAGCGTTGTGAACAGGCTCTGATTGAGAGCCAGGTGGGCTGTGGTGCTGGGGGGCCCCGTGTGCTGTGCTGGGGAGCCCGGTGAGCTGGGCTGGGGAGCCCGGTGAGCTGGGCTGAGGTCCTGGGCAGCCGTGTGAACAGGCTCTGCTGGAGAGCCAGGCGGGCTGTGGTGCTGGGGGCCCCCGTGTCCTGTGCTGGGTAGCCCGGTGAGCTGGGCTGGGGAGCCCGGTGTGCTGGGCTGTGCTGCTGGGGAGCCGTGTGGACAGGCTCTGCTGGGGACTGGTTTGAGTAGGCTCTGCTGGAGAGCCAGGCGGGCTGTGGTGCTGGGGAGCCGTGTTGACAGGCTCTGCTGGGGAGTGGTTTGAACAGTCTCTGCTGGAGAGCCAGGCGGGCTGTGGTGCTGTGGGGCCCGCGTGTGCTGTGCTGTGGAGCCCGGTGAGCTTGGCTGGCGAGCCCGGTGTGCTGGGCTGTGCTGCTGGGGAGCCGAGTGGACAGGCTCTGCTGCGGAGCGCTGTGAACAGGCTTTGATGGAGGGCCAGGCGGGCTGTGGTTCTGGGGGCCCCCGTGTGCTGTGCTGGGGGCCCCCGTGTGCGGTGCTGGGGAGCCCGGTGTGCTGGGCTCTTGTGCTGGGGAGCCGTGTGGACAGGCTCTCCTGGGGAGCGGTTTGAACAGGCTCTGCTGGAGAGCCAGGCGGGCTGTGGTGCAGGGGGGCCCTGTGTGCTTTGCTGGGGGCCCCCGTGTGCTGTGCTGGGGATCCCGGAGTGCTGGGCTGTGGTGCCGGGGAGCCGTGTGGACAGGCTCTGCTGAGGAGAGTTATGTATAGGCTCTGATGGAGAGCCAGGCTTGCTGTTGTTCTGGGGGCCCCCGTGTGCTGTGATGGGGAGCCCGTTGAGCTGGGCTTCGGAGCCCGGTGTGTTGGGCTGTGGTGATGGGGAGCCGTGTGGGCCGGCTCTGCTGGGGAGTGGTTTGAACAGGTTCTGATGGAGAGCCAGGCGGGCTGTGGTGCTGGGGAGCCGTGTGGACAGGCTGTGCTGGGGAGTGGTTTCAACAGGCTCTGATGCAGAGCCAGGCAGGCTTTATTGCTGGGGGGCCCCGTGTGCTGTGCTGGGGAGGCCGGTGTGCTGGGCTGTGGTGCTGGTGAGCCGTGTGGACAGGCTGTGCTGGGGAGCTGTGTGAACAGGCTCTGATGGAGAGCCAGGCGGGCTGTGGTGCTTTGGGGGACCGTGTTCTGTGGTGGGGAGCCCGGTGAGCTGGGCTGCGGAGCCCGGTGTTCTGGGCTGTGCTGCTGGGGAGGCGTGTGGACCGGCTCTGCTGGGGAGCGGTGTGAAAAGGATCTGATGGAGAGCCAGGTGGGCTGTGGTGCTGGGCGGCCCCCGTTTGCTGTGCTGGAGACCCCGGTGAGCTGGGCGGAGGAGCCCGGTGTGCTGGGCTGTGCTGCTGGGGAGCCGTGTGGACAGGCTCTGCATGGGAGTGGTTTGAACAGGCTCTGATGGAGAGCCAGGCGGGCTGTTGTGCTCGGGGGCCCCTTTTTCTGTGCTGGGGAGCCGGGTGTGCTGTGCTGGGGAGCCCGGTGTGCTGGGCTGTCGTGCTGGGGAGCCGTGTAGGCAGGCTCTTCTGGGGAGCGGTGTGAACAGGCTCTGCTGGGGAGCGGTGTGAACAGGCACTGATGGAGAGCAAGGCGGGTTGTGGTGCTGGGGGGCCCCTTGTGCTGTGCTGGGGGGCCAGTTGAGTTGGGCTGGGGAGCCCGGTGTGCTGGACTGAGCTGCTGGGGTGCCGTGTGGACAGGGTCTGCTGGGAAGCGGTGTGAAAAGGCTCTGATGGAGAACCAGGCGGGCTGTGGTGCTGGGGGGCCCCCGTTTGCTGTGCTGGGGAGCCCGGTGAGCTGGGCTGGGGAGCCCGGTGTGCTGGGCTGTGCTGCTTGGGAGCCGTGTGGACAGGCTCTGCTTGGGAGTGGCTTGAAAAGGCTCTGCTGGAGAGCCAGGCGGGCTGTGGTGCGGGGGCACCCGTGTGCTGTGCTGGGGAGCCCTGTGAGCTGGGCTGGGGAGCCCGGTGTGCTAGGCTGTGGTGCTGGGGAGCCGTGTGGACAGGCTCTGCTGGGGAGCGGTGTGAACAGGCTCTGATAGAGAGCCAGGCGGGCTGTGGTGCTGGGGGGCCCCGTGTGCTGTGCTGGTGAGCCCGTTGAGCTGGGCTGGAGAGCCCGGTGTGATGGGCTGTGGTACTGGGGAGCCGTGTGGACAGGCTCTTCTGGGGAGTGGTTTGAAAAGGCTCTGATGGAGAGCCATGCGGGCTGTGGTGCTGTGGGCGCGCGTGTGCTGTGCTGGGGATCCCGGTGTGCTGGGCTGTGGTGCTGGCGAGCAGTGTGGACAGGCTCTGCTGGGGAGAGGGTTGTACAGGCTCTGATGGAGAGCCAGGCGGGCTGTCGTGCTGGGGGGCCCCGTGTGCTGTTCTGGGCAGCCCTGTGACCTTTGCTGGGGAGCCAGGTGTGTTGGGCTGGGGAGCCCGGTGTGCTGTGCTGGGGAGCCCGGTGTGCTGGGCTGTGGTGCTGGGGAGCTGTGTAGACAGGCTCTGCTGGGGAGCCATTCGTGCTGTGGTTCTGGGGGGCCCCGTGTGCTGTGCTGGGGAGCCCGGTGAGCTCGGCTGGGGAGCCCGGTGTCCTGGGCTGTGCTGCTGGGGAGCCCTGTGGACAGGCTCTGCTGGGGAGTGGCTTGAAAAGGCTCTGCTGGAGAGCCAGGCGCGCTGTGGTGCTGGGGGCCCCCGTATGCTGGGCTGGGGAGCCCTTTGTGCTGTGCTGTGCTGCTGGGGAGCCGTGTGGACAGGCTGTGCTTGGGAGTGGTTTGAACAGGTTCTGCTGGAGAAACAGGCGGGCTGTGGTTCTGGGGGCCCCCATGTGCTGTGCTGGGGAGACCGGTGAGCTGGGCCAGGGAGCCCGGTGTGCTGGGCTGTGCTGCTGGGGAGCCGCGTGGACAGGCTCTGCTGGGGAGCGGTGTGAAACGGCTCTGCTGGAGAACCAGGCGGGCTGTGCTGCGGTGTGCTGGGCTGTGCTGCTGGGGAGCCGTGTAGACAGGCTCTGCTGGGGAGCGGTTTGAACAGGCTCTGCTGGAGAGCAAGGCGCGCTGTGTTGCTGGTGGCCCCCGTGTGATGTGCTGGGGAGACCGGTGAGCTGGGCTGTGCTGCTGGGGAGCCGTGTAGACATGTTCGGCTGGGGAGCGGTGTGAACAGGCTCTGATGGAGAGCCAGGCCGGCTGTGATGCTGGGCGCCCCCGTGTGATGTGTTGGGGGGCCCGGTGAGGTGGGCTGGGGACCCCAATGTGCTGGGCTGTGGTGCTGTGGAGCCGTGTAGACAGGCTCTGCTGGTGAGCGGTGTGAACAGGCTCTGATGGAGAGCCAGGCGGGCTGTGGTATTGTGGGCCCCCGTGTGCTGTGCTCGTGAGCACAGTTAGCTGGGCTGGGAAGCCCGGTGTGCTGGGCTTTGCTGCTGGGGAGCCGTGTGGACAGGCTCTGCTGGGTAGTGTTTTGAACAGGCTCTGCTGGAGAGCCAGGCGGGCTGTGTTGCTGGGGGCCCCCATGTGCGGTACTGGGGAGCCCGGTGTGCTGGGCTGTGGTGCTGGGGGGCCCCGTGTGCTGTGCTGCGGAGCGCGGTGATATCGGCTATGGAGCCCGGTGTGCTGGGCTGTGCTGCTGGGTAGCCCTGGAGACAGGCTCTGCTGGGGAGCGTTGTGAAAAGGCTCTGCTGGACAGCCAGGTGGGCTTTGGTGCTGGGGGCCCCCGTGTGCTGTACTGGGGACCCCTGTGAGCTGGGCTTAGGAGCCCGGTGTGCTGGGCTGTGGTGCTGGGGAGCCGTGTGGACAGGCTCTGCTGGGGAGTGGTTTAAATAGGCTCTGCTCGGGAGTGGTGTGAACAGGCCATGATGGAGAGCCAGGCGGGATGTGGTGCTGGTGGCCCCCGTTTGCTGTGCTGGGGAGCCCGGTGAGGTTGGCCGGGGAGCCCGCTGTGCTAGGCTGTGCTGCTGGGGAGTGGTGTGAACAGGCTCTGCTGGAGAGCCAGGCGGGCCGTGGTGCTGGGGTCCCCCGTGTGCTGTGTTGGGGAACCCGGTGTGTTGGGCTGGGGAGGCCAGTGTGCTGGGCTGTGCTGCTGGGGAGCCGTGTTGACAGGATCTGCTGGGGAGCGGTTTGAACAGGCTCTGATGGAGAGCCAGGCGGGCTGTGCTGCGGTGTGCTGGGCTGGGCTGCTGGGGAGCCGTGTAGACAGACTCTGCTGGGGAGCGGTGTGAAGAGGCTCTGCTGGAGAGCCAGGTGGGTTGTGGTGCTTGTGGCCCCCGTGTGATTTGCTGGGGAGCCCGGTGAGGTTTCCCGGGGAGCCCGCTGTGCTAGGCTGTGCTGCTGGGAAGCCGTGTGGAAAGGGACTGCTGGGGAGTGGTTTGAACAGGCTCTGCTAGGGAGCCAGGCGGGCTGTGGTGCTGGGGGGCCCTGTGTGCTGTGCTGGGGAGCCCGGTGAGCTGGGCTGGGGAGCCCGGTGTGCTGGGCTATGGTGCTGGGGAGCCGTGTAGACAGGCTCTGCGGGGGAGCGGAGTGAACAGGCTCTGCTGGGGAGCATTGTGAACAGTCTCTGATGGAGAGCCAGGCGGGCTGTGGTTCAGGGGAGCCCAGTGAGCTGTGCTGGGGGCCCCCGTGTGCCGTGCTGGGGAGCCCGGTGAGCTGGGCTGGGGAGCCCGGTGTGCTGGGCTGTGCTGCTGGGTAGCCCTGTAGACAGGCTCTGCTGGGGAGCGGTGTGAACAGGCTCTGATGGAGAGCCAGGTGGGCTGTGGTGCTGGGGTGCCCCGTCTGCTGTGCTGGGGAGCCCGGTGAGCTGGGCTGGGGAAGCCAGTGTGCTGGGCTGTGCTGCTGGGGAGCCGTGTGGACCGGCTCTGCTTGGGAGTGGTTTGAACAGGCTCTGCTGGAGAGCCAGGCGGGCCGTGGTGCTTGGGGCCCCCGTGTGCTTTGTTGGGGAACCCGGTGTGTTGGGCTGGGGAGGCCAGTGTGCTGGGCTGTGCTGCTGGGGAGCCGTGTTGACAGGATCTGCTGGGGAGCGGTTTGAACAGGCTCTGATGGAGAGCCAGGCGGGCTTTGCTGCGGTGTGCTGGGCTGTGCTGCTGTGGAGCCGTGTAGACAGGCTCTGCTGGGGAGCGGTGTGAAGAGGCTCTGCTGGAGAGCCAGGCGGGCTGTGGCGCTGGGGGCCCCCGTGTGCTGTGCTGGGGAGCCCGGTGTGCTGGGCTGTGGTGCTGGGTGGCCCCGTGTGCTGTGCTGCGGAGCCCGGTGAGATCGGCTGTGGAGCCTGGTGTGCTGGGCTGTGCTGCTGGGGAGCCGTGTGGACAGGCTTTGCTGGGGATCCTTGTGAAGAGGCTCTGCTGGAAAGCCAGGTGGGCTGAGGTGCTGGGGGGACCCGTGGTCTGTGCTGGGGAGCCCGGTGAGCTGGGCTTGGGAGCCCGGGGTGCTTGGCTGTGGTGCTGGGGAGCCGTGTAGAGAGGCTGTTCTGGGGAGCGGTTTGAACAGGCTCTGATGGAGAGCCAGGCGGGCTTTGGTGCTGAGGGCCCCCGTGTGGTGTGCTGGGGAGCCCGGTGAGGTGGGCTGGGAAGCCCGGTGTGATGGACTTTTGTGCTGGGGAGCCGTGTAGACAGGCTCTGCTGCGGAGGGGTGTGAACAGGCCCTGATGGAGAGCCAGGCTGGCTAAGGTGCTGGGGGCCCCCTTGAGCTGTGCTCAGGAGCCCGGTGAGCTGGGAAGGGGATCCCTGTGTGCTTGGCTGTGGTGATGGGGAGCCGTGTAGACAGGCTTTGCTGTTGAGCGCTGTGAACAGGCTCTGCTGGGGAGCGGTGTGAAATGGCTCTGATGGATAGCCAGGCGGGCTGTTGTTCTGGGGGGCCCCATGTCCTGTGCTGGGGAGCCCGGTGAGCTTGGCTGGGGAGCCCGGTGTTCTGGGCTGTGGTGCTGGGGAGCCGTGTAGACAGGCTCTGCTGCGGAGCGCTGTGAACAGGCTCTGATGGAGAGCCATGCGGGCTGTGGTGCTGTGGGCCCGCGTGTGCTGTGCTGGGGATCCCGGTGTGCTGGGCTGTGGTGCTGGCGAGCAGTGTGGACAGGCTCTGCTGGGGAGAGGGTTGTACAGGCTCTGATGGAGAGCCAGGCGGGCTGTCGTGCTGGGGGGCCCCGTGTGCTGTTCTGGGCAGCCCTGTGAGCTTTGCTGGGGAGCCAGGTGTGTTGGGCTGGGGAGCCCGGTGTGCTGGGCTGGGGAGCCCGGTGTGCTGGGCTGTGGTGCTGGGGAGCTGTGTAGACAGGCTCTGCTGGGGAGCCATTCGGGCTGTGGTTCTGGGGGGCCCCGTGTGCTGTGCTGGGGAGCCCGGTGAGCTCGGCTGGGGAGCCCGGTGTCCTGGGCTGTGCTGCTGGGGAGCCCTGTGGACAGGCTCTGCTGGGGAGTGGCTTGAAAAGGCTCTGCTGGAGAGCCAGGCGCGCTGTGGTGCTGGGGGCCCCCGTATGCTGGGCTGGGGAGCCCGGTGTGCTGGGCTGTGCTGCTGGGGAGCCGTGTGGACAGGCTGTGCTTGGGAGTGGTTTGAACAGGTTCTGCTGGAGAAACAGGCGGGCTGTGGTTCTGGGGGCCCCCGTGTGCTGTGCTGGGGAGACCGGTGAGCTGGGCCAGGGAGCCCGGTGTGCTGGGCTGTGCTGCTGGGGAGCCGCGTGGACAGGCTCTGCTGGGGAGCGGTGTGAAACGGCTCTGCTGGAGAACCAGGCGGGCTGTGCTGCGGTGTGCTGGGCTGTGCTGCTGGGGAGCCGTGTAGACAGGCTCTGCTGGGGAGCGGTTTGAACAGGCTCTGCTGGAGAGCAAGGCGCGCTGTGTTGCTGGTGGCCCCCGTGTGATGTGCTGGGGAGCCCGGTGAGCTGGGCTGTGCTGCTGGGGAGCCGTGTAGACATGTTCGGCTGGGGAGCGGTGTGAACAGGCTCTGATGGAGAGCCAGGCCGGCTGTGATGCTGGGCGCCCCCGTGTGATGTGTTGGGGGGCCCGGTGAGGTGGGCTGGGGACCCCAATGTGCTGGGCTGTGGTGCTGTGGAGCCGTGTAGACAGGCTCTGCTGGTGAGCGGTGTGAACAGGCTCTGATGGAGAGCCAGGCGGGCTGTGGTATTGTGGGCCCCCGTGTGCTGTGCTCGTGAGCACAGTTAGCTGGGCTGGGAAGCCCGGTGTGCTGGGCTTTGTTGCTGGGGAGCCGTGTGGACAGGCTCTGCTGGCGAGTGGTTTGAACAGGCTCTGCTAGAGAGTCAGGCGGGCTGTGGTGCTGGGGGGCCCCATGTGCTGTCCTGGGGAGCCCGTTGATTTGGGCTGGGGAGCCCGGTGTGCTGGGGTGTGCTGCTGGGGAGCCGTGTGGACAGGCTCTGCTGGCGAGTGGTTTGAACAGGCTTTGCTGGAGAGTCAGGCGGGCTGTGGTGCTGTGGGGCCCCGTGTGCTGTCCTGGGGAGCCCGGTGTGCTGGGCTGTGGTGCTGGGGAGCCGTGTGGACAGGCTCTGCTGGGGAGAGGGTTGAACAGGCTCTGATGGAGAGCCGGGCGGGCTGTGGTTCAGGGGAGCCCGGTGAGCTGTGCTGGGGAGCCCGGTGTGCTGGGCTGTGGTGCTGGGGAGCCGTGTGGACAGGCTCTGCTGGTGAGAGGGTTGAACACGCTCTGCTGGACAGCCAGGCGGGCTGTGGTGCTGGGAAGACCCGTGTGCTGTGCTGGGTGGCCGGTTGAGCTGGGCTGGGAAGCCCGGTGTGCTGGGCTGTGGTGCTGGGGAACTGTGTGTACAGGCTTTGCTGGGGAGAGGGTTGAACATGCTCTGATTTAGAGCCAGGCGGGCTTTGGTGCTGGGGGCCCCCGTGTGCTGTGCTGGGGAGCCCGTTGAGCTTGGCTGGGGAGCCCGGTGTGCTGGGCTGTGCTGCTGGGGAGCCGTGTGGACAGGCTCTGCTGCGGAGCGCTGTGACCAGGCTCTGATGGAGAGCCAGGCGGGCTGTGGTGCTGGGGGGCCCCGTGTGCTGTCCTGTGGAGCCCAGTGAGCTGTGCTGGGGAGCCCGGTGTGCTGGGCTGTTGTGATGGGGAGCCGTGTAGACAGGCTCTGATGAACAGCCAGGCGGGCTGTGGTGCTGGGGGCACGCGTGTGCTGTGGTGGGGAGCACGTTGAGCTGGGCTGGGGAGCCCGGTGTGTTGGGCTGTGGTGCTGGGGAGACGGTTGTACAGGCTCTGATGGAGAGCCAGGCGGGCTGTGGTTCTGGGGGGCCCCGTGTTCTGCGCTGGGCAGCCCTTTGAGCTTGGCTGGGGAGCCCGGTGTGCAGGGCTGGGGAGCCAGGTTTGCTGGGCTGTGGTGCTGGGGAGCCGTGTGGACAGGCTCTGCTGGGGAGCCATTCGGGCTGTGGTGCTGGTGGGCCCCGTGTGCTGTGCTGGGGAGCCCGGTGTGCTGGGCTGGGGAGCCCGGTGTCCTTGGGTGTGGTGCTGGGGAGCCGTGTGGAAAGGCTCTGCTGAGGAGCGGTGTGAACAGGCTCTGATGGAAAGCCATGCGGGCTGTGGTGCTGGGGGCCCCCGTGTGCTGTGCTGGGGGCCCCCGTGTGCTGTGCTGCTGTGGAGCCGTGTGGACATGCTCTGCTGGGGAGCGGAGTGAACAGGCTCTGATGGGGAGCGGTGTGAACAGTCTCTGATGGAGAGCCAGGCAGGCTGTGGTGCTGGGGGCCCCCGTGTGCTGTGCTGTAGAGCCTGGCGAGCTGGGTTGGGGAGCCTTGTGTGCTGGTCAGTGCTGCTGGGGAGCCGTGCATTCTGGCTCTGCTGGGGAGCTGTGTGAACAGGCTCTGCTGGAGAGGCAGGCAGGCTGTGGTGCTGGGGGCCCCCGTGTGCTGTGCTGGGGAGCCCGGTGTGCTGGGTTGTGGTTCTGGGGAGCCGTGTAGACAGGCTCTGCTTGGGAGCGGTGTGAAAAGCCTCTGCTGGAGAGCCAGGCGGGCTGTGGTGCTGGGGGCCCCCGTGTTCTGTGCTGGGGAGCCCGGTGAGCTGGGCTGGGGAACAAGGTGTGCTGGGCAGTGCTGCTGGGGAACCGTGTAGACAGGCTTTGCTGGGGAGCGGTTTCAACACGCTCTGCCGGAGAGCCAGGCGGGCTGTGGTGCTGGGGGGCCCCGTGTGCTGTGCTGGGGAGCCTGGTTAGCGGGGCTGGGGAGCCCGGGTTGCTGGGCTGTGGTGCTGGGGAGCCGTGTTGACAGGCTCTGCTGGGGAGCGGTGTGAATAGGCCCTGATGGAGTGCCAGGAGGGCTGTGGTGTTGGGGGCCCCCGTGTGCTGTGCTGGGGAGCCCAGTGAGCTGGGCTGGGGAGCCCGGTGTGCTGGGCTGTGCTGCTGGGGAGCCGTTTGGACAGGCTCTGCAGGGGAGTGGTTTGAACAGGCTCTGCTGGAGAACCAGGCGGGATTTGGTGCTGGGGGGCCCCGTGTGCTGTTTTGGGGGCCCCTGTGTCCTTTGCTGGGGAGCCAGTGTGCTGGGCTTTGCTGCTGGTGAGCCGTATGGAAAGGCTCTCTTGGGGACTGGTTTGAAAGGGCTCTGCTGGGGAGCCAGGCGGGCTGTGGTGCTGTTGGGCCCCGTGTGCTGTGCTGGGGAGCCCGGTGAGCTGGGCTGGGGAGCCCGGTGTGCTGGGCTGTGGTGCTGGGGAGCCGTGTAGACAGGCTCTGCTGGGGAGCGGAGTGAACAGGCTCTGCTGGGGAGCGGTGTGAACAGTCTCTGATGGAGAGCCAGGAAGGCTGTGGTGCTGGGGGCCCCCGTGTGCTGTGCTGGGGAGAACGGTGAGCTGGGCTGGGGAGCCCGGTGTGCTGGGCTGTGGTGCTGGGGGGCCCCGTGTGCTGTGCTGCGTAGCCCGGTGAGATCGGATGTGGAGCCTGGTGTGCTGGGCTGTGCTGCTGGGGAGCCGTGTGGACAGGCTCTGCTGGGGAGCGGTGTGAAGTGGCTCTGCTGGAAAGCCAGGTGGGCTGAGGTGCTGGGGAGCCCAGTGTGCTGTGCTGGGGAGCCAGGTGAGCTGGGCTTGGGAGGCCAGTGTGCTGGGCTGTGCTGCTGGGGAGCCGTGTCGACCGGCTCTGCTTGGGAGTGGTTTGAACAGGCTCTGCTGGAGAGCCAGGCGGGCCGTGGTGCTGGGGGTCCCCGTGTGCTGTGCTGGGGAACACTGTTTGCTGTTCTGTGATGCTGGGGAGCCGTGTGGACCGGGTCTGCTGGGGAGCTGTGTGAAGTGGCTCTGCTGGAAAGCCAGGCGGGCCGTGGTGCTGGGGGCCCCCGTGTGCTGTGCTGGGGAACACTGTGTGCTGTTCTGTGCTGCTGGGGAGCCGTGTGGACCGGGTCTGCTGGGGAGCGGTGTGAACAGGCTCTGCTGGGGAGCGGTGTGAACAGGCACTGATGGAAAGCCAGGCGGGCTGTGGTGTTGGGGGCCCCCGTGTGCTTTGCTGGGGAGCCCGGTGAGCTTGGCTGGGCAGCACGGTGTGCTGGGCTGTGCTGCTGGGGAGGCGTGTGGACAGGCTGTGCTGGGGATTGGTTTGAACAGGCTCTGCTGGAGAGCCAGGCGGGCTGTGGTGCTGGGGGCCCCCCGTGTGCTGTGCTGGGGAGCCCGGTGAGCTGGGCTGGGGAGCCCGGTTTCCTAGGGTGTGCTGCTGGGGAGCCGTGTAGACCGGCTCTGCTGAGGAGCGGTGTGAACAGGCTCTGATGGAAAGCCAGGCGGGCTTTGGTGTTGGGGGTCCCCGTGTGCTGTGCTGGGGGCCCCCGTGTGCTGTGCTGGGGAGCCCGGTGTGCTGGGCTGTGCTGCTGGGGAGCCGTGTGGACAGGCTCTGCTGGGTAGTGTTTTGAACAGGCTCTGCTGGAGAGCCAGGCGGGCTGTGTTGCTGGCGGCCCCCGTGTGCGGTACTGGGGAGCCCGGTGTGCTGGGCTGTGGTGCTGGGGGGCCCCGTGTGCTGTGCTGCGGAGCGCGGTGATATCGGCTATGGAGCCCGGTGTGCTGGGCTGTGCTGCTGGGTAGCCCTGGAGACAGGCTCTGCTGGGGAGCGTTGTGAAAAGGCTCTGCTGGACAGCCAGGTGGGCTTTGGTGCTGGGGGCCCCCGTGTGCTGTACTGGGGACCCCTGTGAGCTGGGCTTAGGAGCCCGGTGTGCTGGGCTGTGGTGCTGGGGAGCCGTGTGGACAGGCTCTGCTGGGGAGTGGTTTAAATAGGCTCTGCTCGGGAGTGGTGTGAACAGGCCATGATGGAGAGCCAGGCGGGATGTGGTGCTGGTGGCCCCCGTTTGCTGTGCTGGGGAGCCCGGTGAGGTTGGCCGGGGAGCCCGCTGTGCTAGGCTGTGCTGCTGGGGAGCCGTGTGGACAGGCTCTGCTGGGGAGTGGTGTGAACAGGCTCTGCTGGAGAGCCAGGCGGGCCGTGGTGCTGGGGTCCCCCGTGTGCTGTGTTGGGGAACCCGGTGTGTTAGGCTGGGGAGGCCAGTGTGCTGGGCTGTGCTGCTGGGGAGCCGTGTTGACAGGATCTGCTGGGGAGCGGTTTGAACAGGCTCTGATGGAGAGCAAGGCGGGCTGTGCTGCGGTGTGCTGGGCTGGGCTGCTGGGGAGCCGTGTAGACAGACTCTGCTGGGGAGCGGTGTGAAGAGGCTCTGCTGGAGAGCCAGGTGGGTTGTGGTGCTTGTGGCCCCCGTGTGATTTGCTGGGGAGCCCGGTGAGGTTTCCCGGGGAGCCCGCTGTGCTAGGCTGTGCTGCTGGGAAGCCGTGTGGAAAGGGACTGCTGGGGAGTGGTTTGAACAGGCTCTGCTAGGGAGCCAGGCGGGCTGTGGTGCTGGGGGGCCCTGTGTGCTGTGCTGGGGAGCCCGGTGAGCTGGGCTGGGGAGCCCGGTGTGCTGGGCTATGGTGCTGGGGAGCCGTGTAGACAGGCTCTGCTGGGGAGCGGAGTGAACAGGCTCTGCTGGGGAGCATTGTGAACAGTCTCTGATGGAGAGCCAGGCGGGCTGTGGTTCAGGGGAGCCCAGTGAGCTGTGCTGGGGGCCCCCGTGTGCCGTGCTGGGGAGCCCGGTGAGCTGGGCTGGGGAGCCCGGTGTGCTGGGCTGTGCTGCTGGGTAGCCCTGTAGACAGGCTCTGCTGGGGAGCGGTGTGAACAGGCTCTGATGGAGAGCCAGGTGGGCTGTGGTGCTGGGGTGCCCCGTCTGCTGTGCTGGGGAGCCCGGTGAGCTGGGCTGGGGAAGCCAGTGTGCTGGACTGTGCTGCTGGGGAGCCGTGTGGACCGGCTCTGCTTGGGAGTGGTTTGAACAGGCTCTGCTGGAGAGCCAGGCGGGCCGTGGTGCTTGGGGCCCCCGTGTGCTTTGTTGGGGAACCCGGTGTGTTGGGCTGGGGAGGCCAGTGTGCTGGGCTGTGCTGCTGGGGAGCCGTGTTGACAGGATCTGCTGGGGAGCGGTTTGAACAGGCTCTGATGGAGAGCCAGGCGGGCTTTGCTGCGGTGTGCTGGGCTGTGCTGCTGTGGAGCCGTGTAGACAGGCTCTGCTGGGGAGCGGTGTGAAGAGGCTCTGCTGGAGAGCCAGGCGGGCTGTGGCGCTGGGGGCCCCCGTGTGCTGTGCTGGGGAGCCCGGTGAGCTGGGCTGGGGAGCCCGGTGTGCTGGGCTGTGGTGCTGGGTGGCCCCGTGTGCTGTGCTGCGGAGCCCGGTGAGATCGGCTGTGGAGCCTGGTGTGCTGGGCTGTGCTGCTGGGGAGCCGTGTGGACAGGCTTTGCTGGGGATCCTTGTGAAGAGGCTCTGCTGGAAAGCCAGGTGGGCTGAGGTGCTGGGGGGACCCGTGGTCTGTGCTGGGGAGCCCGGTGAGCTGGGCTTGGGAGCCCGGGGTGCTTGGCTGTGGTGCTGGGGAGCCGTGTAGAGAGGCTGTTCTGGGGAGCGGTTTGAACAGGCTCTGATGGAGAGCCAGGCGGGCTTTGGTGCTGAGGGCCCCCGTGTGGTGTGCTGGGGAGCCCGGTGAGGTGGGCTGGGAAGCCCGGTGTGATGGACTTTTGTGCTGGGGAGCCGTGTAGACAGGCTCTGCTGCGGAGGGGTGTGAACAGGCCCTGATGGAGAGCCAGGCTGGCTAAGGTGCTGGGGGCCCCCTTGAGCTGTGCTCAGGAGCCCGGTGAGCTGGGAAGGGGATCCCTGTGTGCTTGGCTGTGGTGATGGGGAGCCGTGTAGACAGGCTTTGCTGTTGAGCGCTGTGAACAGGCTCTGCTGGGGAGCGGTGTGAAATGGCTCTGATGGATAGCCAGGCGGGCTGTTGTTCTGGGGGGCCCCATGTCCTGTGCTGGGGAGCCCGGTGAGCTTGGCTGGGGAGCCCGGTGTTCTGGGCTGTGGTGCTGGGGAGCCGTGTAGACAGGCTATGCTCGGAACGGTGTGAACAGGCTCTGATGGAGAGCCAGGCGGGCTATGGTGCTGGGGGGCCCCGTGTGCTGTGCTGGTTAGCCCTGTGAGCTGGGCTGGGGAGCCCAGTGTGCTGGGCTGTGGTGCTTGGGAGCCGTGTGGAGTCTTTCTGCTGTGGAGTGGTTTGAACAGGCTCTGATGGAGAGCCAGGCGGGCTGCTGTGCTGGGTAGCCCCGTGTGCTGTGCTGGGGGGGCCCGTGTGCTGTGCTGGTGAGCCCGTTAAGTTGGGCTGTGGAGCCCGGTGTGCTGGGCTGTGGTGCTGGGGAGCCGTGTGGACAGTCTCTGCTGGGGAGCCGTGTGGACAGGCTCTGCTGGGGAGTGGTTTGAACAGTCTCTGCTGGAGAGCCAGGCGGGCTGTGGTGCTGGGGGGCCCCGTGTGCTGTGCTGGGGAGCCCGGTGAGCTGGGCTGGGGAGCCCGGTGTGCTGTGCTGTGGTGCTGGGGAGCCGTGTCGACAGGCTCTGCTCCGGAGCGGTGTGAACAGGCTCTGATGGAGAGCCAGGCGGGCTGTGGTGCCGGGGGCCCCCGTGTCCTGTGCTGGGCGGCCCGGTGACCTGGGCTGGGGAGCCCGGTGTGCTGGGCTGGGGATCCCGGTGTGCTGGGCTGTGGTGCTGGGGAGCCTTGTGGACCGGCTCTGCTGGGGAGTCGCTTGAACAGGCTCTGATGGAGAGCCATGCGGGCTGTGGTGCTGGGAAGCCCCGTGTGCTGTGCTGGGGGGCCCCGTGTGCTGTGCTGGGGAGCCCGTTGAACTGGGCTGGGGGCCATGGTGAGCTGCGCTGGGGAGTACGGTGTGCTGGCCTGTGGTGCTGGGGAGTTGTGTGGACAGGCTCTTCTGGGGGGTGGTTTGAACAGGCTCTGCTGGAGAGCCAGGAGGGCTGTGGTGCCGGGGGGCCCCGTGTTCTGTGCTGGGGACCCTGGTGAGCTGGGCTGGGGAGCCCGGTGTGCTGGGCTGTGCTGCTGGGGAGCCGTGTGGACAGGCTCTGCCGGGGAGCGGTGTGAAAAGGCTCTGATGGAGAGCCAGCCGGGCTGTGGTGCTGGGGGCCCCCGTGTGCTGTGCTCGGGAGCCCAGTGAGCTGGGCTTTGGAGCCCAGTGTGCTGGGCTGTAGTGCTGGGAAGCCGTGTAGACAGGCTCTGCTGGGGAGCCATTCGGGCTGTGGTGCTGGGGGGCCCCGTGTGCTGTGCTGGGGAGCCCGTTTAGCTTTGCCGGGGAGCTCGGTGTGCTGGGCTTTGGTGCTGGGGAGCCTTGTAGACAGGCTCTGATTGGGAGCGGTGTGAACAGGCACTGATGGAGAGCCAGGTGGGCTGTGGTGTAGGGGGCCGCCGTGTGCTGTGCTGTGGAGCCCGGTGAGCTGGGCTGGGGAGCCCGGTGTGCTGGGCTGTGGTGCTGGGGAGCCGTGTGGAAAGGCTCTGCTGGGGAGTGGTTTGAACATTCTCTGCTCGAGAGCCAGGCGGGCTGTGGTGCTGGGAGGCCCCGTGTGCTGTGCTGGGGAGCCCGGTGAGCTGGGCTGGGGAGCCCGGTGTGCTGGGCTGTGGTGCTGGGGAGCCGTGTTGTCAGGCTCTGCTGGGGAGCGGTGTGAAATGGCTCTGATGTAGAGCCAGGCGGGCTGTGGTGCTGGGGGGCCCCGTGTGCTGTGCTGGGGAGCCCGTTGAGCTGGGCTCTGGAGACCGGTGTGCTGGGCTGTGGTGCTGGGGAGCCTTGTGGACAGGCTCTGCTGGGGAGCCGTGTGGACAGGCTCTGCTGGGGAGTGGTTTGAACAGGCTCTGCTGGATAGCCAGGCGTGCGGTGTTGTTGGGGGCCCCCGTGTGCTGTGCTGCCGAGCCCGTTGAGCTGGGCTGGGGAGCCCGGTGATCTGGGCTGTGGTGCTGGGGAGCCCTGTGGTCAGGCTCTGCTGGGGAGCCGTGTGGACAGGCTCTGCTGGGGAGCGGTGTGAACAGTCTCTGCTGGAGAGCCAGGCGGGCTATGGTGCTGGGGGGCCCTGTGTGCTGTGCTGGTTAGCCCTGTGAGCTCGGCTGGGGAGCCCAGTGTGCTGGGCTGTGATGCTTGGGAGCCGTGTGGAGTCTTTCTGCTGGGGAGTGGTTTGAACAGGCTCTGATGGAGAGCCAGGCGGGCTGTGGTGCTGGGGGGGACCGTGTGCTGTCCTGGGGCGCCCGTTGAGCTGGGCTGGGGAGCCCAGTGTGCTGGGCTTTGGTGCTGGGGAGCTGTGTGGACAGGCTCTGCTGGGGGGTGGTTTGAACAGGCTCTGCTGGAGACCCAGGCCGGCTGTGGTCCTGGGGGGCCCCGTGTTCTGTGCTGGGGACCCTGGTCAGCTGGGCTGGGGAGCCCTGTATGCTGGGCTGTGCTGCGGGTGAGCCGTGTGGACAGGCTCTCCTGGGGAGCGGTGTGAATAGGCCTTGATGGAGAGCCAGCCTGGCTGTGGTTCTGGGGGGCCCCGTGTGCTTTGCTGGGGAGCCCGTTGAGCTTGGCTGGGGAGCCCGGTGTGTTGGGCTTTGGTGCTTGGGAACCGTGTGGACAGGCTCTGCTGGGGAGTGGTTTGAATAGGTTCTGCTGGATAGCCAGGCGGGCTGTGGTGCTGGGGCCCCCCTTGTGCTGTGCTGGGGAGCCCTGTGAGTTGGGCTGAGGAGCCCGGTGTGCTGGGCTGTGGTGCTGGGGAGCCGTGTTGACAGGTTCTGCTGGCGAGTGGTTTGATCAGGCTCTGCTGGGGAGCGGAGTGAAAAGGCTCTAATGGAGTGCCAGGCGGGCTGTTGTGCTGGGAAGCCCCGTGTGCTGTGCTGGGGGGCCCCGTGTCCTGTGCTGGGGAGCCCGCTGAGCTGGGCTGTGGTGCTGGGGAGCCGTGTTGACAGGCTCTGCTGGCGAGTGGTTTGAACAGGCTCTGCTGGGGAGTGGTTTGAACAGGCTCTGCTGGGGAGCGGAGTGAACAGGCTCTGATGGAGAGCCAGGCGGGCTGTGGTGCTGGGGGCCCCCGTTTGCTTTTGTCGGGAGCCCGGTGAGCTGGGCTGCGGATGCCGGTGTGCTGGGCTGTGGTGCTGGGGAGCCGTGTAGTCAGGCTCTGCTGGGGAGCGGTGTGAACAGGCTCTGCTGAGGAGAGGGTTGAACAGGCTCTGATGGAGAGCAAGGCGGGCTGTGGTAATGGGGGGCCCCGTGTGCTTTGCTGGGGAGCCCGGTGTGCTGGGCTGGGGAGCCCGTTGAGCTGTGCTGGGGAGCCCGGTGTGCTGGGCTGTGGTGCTGGGGAGCCGTGTTGACAGGCTCTTCTGCGGAGCAGTGTGAACAGGCTCTGAGGGACAGCCAGGCGTTCTGTGGTGCTGGTGGCCGCCGTGTGCTCTGCTGGGGAGCCATTCGGGCTGTGGTACTGGGGGGCCCCGTCTGCTGTGCTGTGGAGCCCGGTGTGCTGGGCTGGGGAGCCCCGTGTGCTGGGCTGTTGTGCTGGGGAGCCCGGTGTGCTGGGCTTTGGTGATGGGGAGCCGTGTAGACAGGCTCTGCTGCGGAGCGGTGTGAACAGGCTCTGATAGAGAGCCAGGCGGGCTGTGGTGCTGGGGGCCCCCGTGTGCTGTGCTGGGGAGCCCGGTTAGCTGGGCTGAGGAGCCCGGTGTTCTTGGCTGAGCTGCTGGCGTGCCGTGTGGAGAGGGTCTGCGGGGAAGCGGTGTGAACAGGCTCTGATGGAGAGCCAGGCGGGCTGTGCTGCGGTGTGCTGGGCTGTGCATCTGGGGAGCCGTGTAGACAGGCTCTTCTGGGGAGCTTTTTGAGCAGGCTCTGATGGAGAGCCAGGCGGGCTGTGGTGCTGGGGGCCCACGTGTGCTGTGCTGGGGAGCCCGGTGAGCTGGGCTGGGGAGCCCGGTGTGCTGGTCTGTGCTGCTTGGGAGCCGTGTGGACAGGCTCTGCTGGGGAGTGGTTTGAACAGGCTCTCTTGGGGACTGGTTTGAACAGGCTCTGCATGGGAGCCAGGCGGGCTGTTGTGCTGGGGGGCCCCGTGTGCTGTGCTGGGGAGCCCGGTGAGCTGGGCTGGGGAACCCGGTGTGCTGGGCCGTGGTGCTGGGGAGCCGTGTAGACAGGCTCTGCTGGGGAGCGGGGTGAACAGGCTCTGCTGGGGAGCGGTGTGAACAGTCTCTGATGGAGAGCCAGGCGGGCTGTGGTGCTGGGGGCCCCCGTGTGCTGTGCTGGGGAGCCCGGTTAGCTGGGCTGGCGAGCCCGGTGTGCAGGGCTGTAATGCTGGGGAGACGAATGGACAGTCCCTGCTGGGGATAGGTTTGAAAGGTCTCTGAAGGAGAGCCAGGCGGGCTGGGGGATTGGGGGCCCCCGTGTGCTGTGCTGGTGAGCCCGGTGACCTGGGCTGGGGAGCCCGGTGTTCTGGCCTGTGCTGCTGGTTATGCATGTGGAAAGGCTGTGGTGGGGAGTGATTTGAACAGGCTCTGCTGGAGAGCAACGTCGGCTGTGGTGCTGGGGGCCCCCGTGTGCTGTGCTGGGGAGCCCGGTGTGATGGGCTGTGCTGCTGGTGAGCCGTGTGGACAGGCTCTGCTGGCGAGTGTTTTGAACAGGCTCTGCTGGAGAGCCAGGCGCGCTGTGTTGCTGGGGGCCCCTGTGTGCTGTGCTGGGGAGCCCGGTTAGCTGGGCTGGCGAGCCCGGTGTGCAGGGCTGTGCTGCTGGGGAGACGAATGGACAGTCCCTGCTGGGGATAGGTTTGAACAGGCTCTGATGGAGAGCCAGGCGGACTGTGGTATTGGGGGGCCCCCGTGTGCTGTGCTGGTGAGCCCGGTGAGCTGGGCTGGGGAGCCCGGTGTTCTGGGCTGTGCTGCTGGTTAGGCATGTGGACAGGCTGTGGTGGGGAGTGATTTGAACAGGCTCTGCTGGAGAGCAACGTGGGCTGTGGTGCTGGGGGCCCCCGTGTTCTGTGCTGGGGGCCCCCGTGTGCTGTGCTCTGGAGCCCGGTGTGCTGGGCTGTGCTGCTGGTGAGCCGTGTGGACAGGCTCTGCTGGCGAGTGTTTTGAACAGGCTCTGCTGGAGAGCCAGGCGCGCTGTGTTGCTGGGGGCCCCTGTGTGCTGTGCTGGGGAGCCCGGTGAGCAGGGCTGGGGAGCCCGGTGTGCTGGACTGTGGTGCTGGGCGGCCCCGTGTTCTGTGCTGCGTAGCCCGGTGAGATCCGCTGTGGAGCCTGGTGTGCTGGGCTGTGCTGCTGGGGAGCCGTGTGGACAGGCTCTGCTGGGGTGCCTTGTGGAAAGGCTCTGCTGGGGAGCGTTGTGAACAGGCTCTGATGGATAGCCAGGCGGGCTGTGGTGCTGGGGGCCCTCGTGTGCTGTGCTGGGGAGCCCGTTGAGCTGGGCTTGGGAGACCGGTGTTCTGGGCTGTGGTGCTGGGGAGCCGTGTAGACAGGCTCTGCTGGCGAGCCATTCGGGCTGTGGTGCTGGGCGGCCCCGTGTGCTGTGCTGGGGAGCCCGGTGAGCTGGACTGGGGAGCCCGGTGTACTGGGCTTTGGTGCTGCGGAGCCGTGTAGACAGGCTCTGCTGCGGAGCAATGTGAACAGGCTCTGATGGAGAGCCAGGCGGGCTGTGGTGCTGGGGAGCACGGTGTGCTGGGCTGTTGTGCTGGGGAGCCGTGCAGACAGGCTCTGATGGAGAGCCAGGCGGGCTGTGGTGCTGGGGGCCCCCGTGTGCTGTGCTGGGGAGTCCGGTGAGGTGTGCTGGGGTGCCCGGTGAGCTGGGCTGAGCTGCTGGGGAGCCGTGTGGACAGGCTCTGCTGGGGAGCGGTGTGAACAAGCTCTGATGGAGAGCCAGGCGGGCTGTGGTGCTGGGGAGCCGTGTAGACAGCCTCTGATGGAGAGCCAGGCGGGCTGTGGTGCTGGGGGGCCCCGTGTGCTGTGCTGGGGAGCCCGTTGAGCTGGGCTTCGGAGCCCGGTGTGTTAGGCTGTGGTGCTGGGGAGCCGTGTCGGCAGGCTCTGCTGGGGAGTGGTTTGAAGAAGCGCTGCTGGATAGCCAGGCGGGCTGTGGTGCTGGGGTCCCGTGTGCTGTGCTGGGGATCTCGTTGAGCTGGGCTGGGACAGCCCGGTGTGCTGGGCTGTGATGCTGGGGAGCCGTGTGGACAGGCTCTGCTGGGGAGTAGTTTGAAGAGGCGCTGCTGGATAGTCAGGCGGGCTGCGGTGCTGGGGGCCCCCGTGTGCTGTGCTGCGGAGCCCGTTGAGCTGGGATATGGAGCCCGGTGTGCTGGGCTGTGGTGCTGGAGAGCCGTGTGGACAGGCTCTTCTGGGGAGCCGTGTGGCCAGGCTCTGCTGGCGAGTTGTTTGAACAGGCTCTGCTGGGGAGCCGAGTGAACAGGCTCTGATGGAGAGCCAGGCGGGCTGTTGTTCTGGGAAGCCCAGTGTGCTGTGCTGGGGGATCCCATGTTCTGTGCTTGGGAGCCCGTTGAGCTGGGCTGGGGAGCCCGGTGTGCTGGGCTGTGGTGCTGGGGAGCCGTGTGTACAGGCTCTGCTGGGGAGTGGTTTGAACAGGTTCTGCTGGGGAGCGGAGTGAACAGGCTCTGATGGAGAGCCAGGCCGGCTGTGGTGCTGGAGGGGCCCGTGTGCAGTGCTGGGGAGCCCGGTGAGCTGGGCTGGGGAGCCCGGTTTGTTGTTCTTTGGTGCTAGGGAACCGTGTGGACAGGCTCTGCTGGGGAGCGGTTTGAAAAGGCTCTGCTGGATAGCCAGTCGGGCTGTGGTGCTGGGGGCCCCCTTGTTCTGTGCTTGGGAGCCCTGTGAGCTGGGCTGAGGAGCCCGGTGTGCTGGGCTGTGATGCTGGGGAGCCGTGTTGACAGGCTCTGCCGGGGAGCGGTGTGAAAAGGCTCTGATGGAGAGCCAGCCGGGCTGTGGTACTGGGGGCCCCCGTGTGCTGTGCTCGGGAGCCCAGTGAGCTGGGCTTTCGGAGCCCAGTGTGCTGGGCTGTGGTGCTGGGAAGCCGTGTGGACAGGCTCTGCTGCGGAGTGGTGTAAACAGGCTCTGATGGAGAGACAGGCGGGCTGTGGTGCTGGGGGGCCCCGTGTGCTGTCCTGGGGAGCCCGGTGAGCTGGGCAGTGGTGCTGGGGAGCCGTGTGGACAGGCTCTGCTGGGGAGCAGAGTGAACAGGCTCTGATGGAGAGCCAGGCGGGCTGTTGTGCTGGGAAGCCCCGTGTGCTGTGCTAGGGGGGCCCGTGTGCTGTGCTGGGGGGCCCCGTGTGCTGTGCTGGGGAGCCCGTTGAGCTGGGCTTCGGAGCCCGGTGTGTTAGGCTGTGGTGCTGGGGAGCCGTGTCGGCAGGCTCTGCTGGGGAGTGGTTTGAAGAAGCGCTGCTGGATAGCCAGGCGGGCTGTGGTGCTGGGGTCCCGTGTGCTGTGCTGGGGATCTCGTTGAGCTGGGCTGGGACAGCCCGGTGTGCTGGGCTGTGATGCTGGGGAGCCGTGTGGACAGGCTCTGCTGGGGAGTGGTTTGAAGAGGCGCTGCTGGATAGCCAGGCGGGCTGCGGTGCTGGGGGCCCCCGTGTGCTGTGCTGCGGAGCCCGTTGAGCTGGGATATGGAGCCCGGTGTGCTGGGCTGTGGTGCTGGAGAGCCGTGTGGACAGGCTCTTCTGGGGAGCCGTGTGGCCAGGCTCTGCTGGCGAGTGGTTTGAACAGGCTCTGCTGGGGAGCCGAGTGAACAGGCTCTGATGGAGAGCCAGGCGGGCTGTTGTGCTGGAAAGCCCAGTGTGCTGTGCTGGGGGATCCCATGTTCTGTGCTTGGGAGCCCGGTGAGCTGGGCTGAGGAGCCCGGTGTGCTGGGCTGTGGTGCTGCGGAGCAGTGTGGACAGGCTCTGCTGGGGAGAGGGTTGTACAGGCACTGATGGAGAGCCAGGCGGGCTGTGGTGCTGGGGGGCCCCGTGTGCTGTGCTGGGCAGCCCTGTGAGCTTGGCTGGGGAGCCCGGTGTGTTGGGCTGGGGAGCCTGGTGTGCTGGGCTGTGGTGCTGTCGAGCCGTGTGGATAGGCTATGCTGGGGAGCGGTGTGAACACGCTCTGATGGAGAGACAGGCGGGCTGTGGTGCTGGGGGTCCCGTGTGCTGTGCTGGGGAGCCCGTTGAGCTTGGCTGGGGAGCCCGGTGTGTTGGGCTGTGGTGTTGGGGAGCCGTGTAGACAGGCTCTGCTGGGGAGCCATTCGGGCTGTGATGCTGGGGGGCCCCGTGTGCTGTGCTGGGGAGCCCGGTGAGCTGGGCTGGGGATCTCGGTGTGCTGGGCTGTGGTGCTGGGGAGCCGTGTAGACAGGCTCTGAATGGGAGCGCTGTGAACAGGCACTGATGGAGAGCCAGGTGGGCTGTGGTGTTGGGGGCCCCCTTGTGCTGTGCTGGGGAGCCCGGTGAGCTGGGCTGGGGAGCCCGGTGTGCTGTGCTGTGCTGCTGTGGAGCCCTGTGGAAAGGCTCTGCTGGGGAGTGGTTTGAACAGGCTCTGCTGGAGAGCCGGGCGGGCTGTAGTGCTGGAGGCCCCCGTGTGCTGTGCTGGGGAGTCCGGTGACCTGGGCTGTTGTGCTGGGTAGCTGTGTAGACAGGCTCTGCTGGAGAGCCAGGCGGGCTGTGGTGCTGGCGGCTCCCGTTTGCTGTGCTGGGGATCCCGGTGAGCTGTGCTGTGCTGCTTGGGAGCCGTGTGGACAGGCTCTGCTGGGGAATGGCTTGAACAGGCTCTTCTGGAGAGACAGGCGGGCTGTGGTGCTGGGGGCCCCCGTGTGATGTCCCAGGGAGCCCGGTGAGCTGGGCTGGGGAGCCCGGTGTTCTGGGCTGTGCTGCTGGGGAGCCGTGTGGACAGGCTCTGCTGGCGACAGGTTTGAACAGGCTCTGATGGAGAGCCAGGAGGGCTGTGGTGTTGGGGGGCCCCGTGTGCCTTGCTGGGGAGCCCGGTGAGCTGGGCTGGGGAGCCCGGTGTGCTGGGCTGTGGTGCTGGGGAGCCGTGTAGACAGGCTCTGCTGCAGATCGGTGTGAACAGGCTCTTATGGAGAGCCAGGCGCGCTGTGGTGCTGGGGGCCCCGTGTGCTGTGCTGGGGAGCCCGGTGTGCTGGGCTGTGCTGCTGGGGAGCCATGTAGACAGGCTCTGCTGGGTAGCGGTGTCAAAAGGCTCTGATCGAGAGCCAGGTGGGCTTTGGTGCTGGGGGCCCCCGTGTGCTGTGCTGAAGAGCCCGGTGAGCTGGGCTGGGGAGCCCGGTGTCCTAGGCTGTGCTGCTGGGGAGCCGTGTAGACAGGCTCTGCTGGAGAGCCGTGTGAACAGGTTCTGCTGGAGAGCCAGGCGGGCTGTGGTGCTGGGGGGCCCTTTGTGCTGTGCTGGGGGCCCCCGTGTGCTGTGCTCTGGAGCCCGGTGTGCTGGGCTGTGCTGCTGGGGAGCCGTGTGGACAGGCTCTGCTGGGGAGCGGTGTGAACAGACTCTGATGGAGAACCAGGCGCGCTGTGGTGCTGGGGGACCCCGTATGATAGGCCGGGGTGCCCGGTGTGCTGGGCTGTGCTGCTGGGGTGCCGTGTGGACAGGCTCTGCTGGGGACAGTTTTGAACAGGCTCTGCTGGAGAGCCAGGCGGGCTGTGGTGCTGGGTTGTCCCATGTGCTGTGCTGGGGAGCCCGTTGAGCTGCGCTTGGGAGCCCGGTGTTCTGGGCTGTGGTGCTGGGGAGCCGTGTGGACAGGCTCTGCTGGGGAGCGGTGTGAACAGGCCATGGTGGAGAGCCAGGCGGGATGTGGTGCTGGGGGCCCCCGTGTGCTGTGCTGCGGAGCCCGGTGAGATCGGCTGGGGAGCCCGGTGTGCTCGGCTGTGCTGCTGGGGAGCCGTGTAGACAGGCTCTGCTGGGGAGCGGAGTGAACAGGCTATGGTGGAGAGCCAGGTGGGCTGTGGTGCTGGGGGGCCCCGTGTGCAGTGCTGGGGAGCCCGGTGAGCTGGGCAGGGGAGCCCGGTGTGCTGGGCTGTGGTGCTGGGGAGCCGTGTAGACAGGCTCTGCTGCGGAGCGCTGTGACCAGGCTCTGATCGAGAGCCAGGCGGGCTGTGGTGCTGGGGGCCCCCGTGTGCTCTGCAACAGAGCCCGGTGAGCAGGGCTGGGGAGCCCGGTGTGCTGGGCTGTGGTGCTGGGGAGCCGTGTGGACAGGCTCTGCTGGGGAGTGGTTTGAATACGCTCTGCTGGAAAGCCAGGTGGGCTGAGGTGCTGGGGGGGCCCGTGTGCTGTGCTGGGGAGCCCGGTGAGCTGGGCTTGGGAGGCCAGTGTGCTGGGCTGTTCTGCTGGGGAGCCGTGTGGACCGGCTCTGCTTGGGAGTGGTTTGAACAGGCTCTGCTGGAGAGCCAGGCGGGCCGTGGTGCTGGGGGCCCCCGTGTGCTGTTCTGTGGAACCCGGTGTGCTGTTCTGTGCTGCTGGGCAGCCGTGTGTACCGGGTCTGCTGGGGAGCGGTGTGAAAAGGCTCTGCTGGAGAGCCAGGCGGCCTGTGTTGCGGTGTGCTGGGCTGTGCTGCTGGCGAGCCGTGTAGACAGGCTCTGCTGAGGAGCGGTGTGAACAGGCTCTGATGGAGAGCCAGGCGGGCTGTGGTGCTGGGGGCCCCCGTGTGCTCTGCAACGGAGCCCGGTGAGCAGGGCTGGGGAGCCCGGTGTGCTGGGCTGTGGTGCTGGGGATGCGTGTGGAAAAGCTCTGCTGGGGAGCGGTGTGAAGAGGCTCTGATGGAGAGCCAGGCTGGCTGTGGTGCTGGGGGCCCCCGTGTGCTGTGCTGGGGAGCCCGGTGAGCTGGGCTGCGGAGCCCGGTGTGCTGGGCTGAGCTGCTGGGGTGCCGTGTGGACATGCTCTGCTAGGGAGCGGTGTGAACAGGCTCTGCTGGAGAGCCAGGCGGGCTGTGGTGCTAGGGGCCCCCGTGTGCTGTGCTGGGGAACCCGGTGAGCTGGGCTGTGGTGCTGGGGAACCGTGAAGACAGGCTCTGCTGGGGAGCGGTGTGAACAGGCTCTGATGCAGAGCCAGGCGGGCTGTGGTGCTGGGGGGCCCCGTGTGCTGTGCTGGGGAGCCCGGTGTGCTGGGCTGTGGTGCTGGGGAGCCGTGTGGACAGGCTGTGCTGGGGAGTGGTTTGAACAGGCGTTGATGGAGAACAACGCGGGCTATGGTGCTGGGGGGCCCCGTGTGCTGTGCTGGGGAGCCCGGTGGGCTGGGCCGGGGAGCCCGGTGTGATGGGCTGTGCTGCTGGGGAGCCGTGTGGACAGGCTCTGCTGGGGAGCTGTGTGAACAGGCTCTGATGGAGAGCCAGGCGGGCTGTGGTGCTGGGGGGCCCCGTGTGCTGTGCTGGGGAGCCCGTTGAGCTGATCTGGGGAGCCCGGTGTGCTGGGCTGTGGTGCTGGGGAGCCGTGTAGACAGGCTCTGCTGGTGAGCCATTCGGGCTGTGGTGCTGGGGGGCCCCGTCTGGTGTGCTGGGGAGCCCGGTGTGCTGGCCTGGGGAGCCCCGTGTGCTGGGCTGTGGTGCTGGGGAGCCCGGTGTGCTGGGCTTTGGTAATGGGGAGCCGTGTAGACAGGCTCCACTGCGGAGCGGTGTGAAAGGGCTCTGATGGAGAGCCAGGCGGGCTGTGGTGCTGGGGGGCCCCGTGTGCTGTGCTGGGGAGCCCGGTGTGCTGGGCTGTGGTGCTGGGGAGCCGTGTGGACAGGCTCTGCTGGGGAGTGGTTTGAACAGGCATTGCTGGAGAGCCAGGCGGGCTGTGGTGCTGGGGGGCCCCGTGTGCTGTGCTGGGGAGCCAGGTGTGATGGGCTGTGGTGCTGGGGAGCCGTGTGGACAGGCTCTTCTGGGGGGTGGTTTGAACAGGCTCTGCTGGAAAGCCTGGCAGGCTGTGGTGCCGGGGGGGCCCCGTGTTCTGTGCTGGGGACCCTGGTGAGCTGGGCTGGGGAGCCCGGTGTGCTGGGCTGTGCTGCTGGGGAGCCGTGTGGACAGGCTCTGCCGGGGAGCGGTGAGAAAAGGCTCTAATGGAGAGCCAGCCGGGCTGTGGTGCTGGGGGCCCCCGTGTGCTCTGCAACGGAGCCCGGTGAGCAGGGCTGGGGAGCCCGGTGTGCTGGGCTGTGGTGCTGGGGATCCGTGTGGAAAAGCTCTGCTGGGGAGCGGTGTGAAGAGGCTCTGATGGAGAGCCAGGCTGGCTGTGGTGCTGGGGGCCCCCGTGTGCTGTGCTGGGGAGCCCGGTGAGCTGGGCTGCGGAGCCCGGTGTGCTGGGCTGAGCTGCTGGGGTGCCGTGTGGACATGCTCTGCTAGGGAGCGGTGTGAACAGGCTCTGCTGGAGAGCCAGGCGGGCTGTGGTGCTGGGGGCCCCCGTGTGCTGTGCTGGGGAGCCCGGTGAGCTGGGCTGTGGTGCTGGGGAATCGTGAAGACAGGCTCTGCTGGGGAGCGGTGTGAACAGGCTCTGATGCAGAGCCAGGCGGGCTGTGGTGCTGGGGGGCCCCGTGTGCTGTGCTGGGGAGCCTGGTGTGCTGGGCTGTGGTGCTGGGGAGCCGTGTGGACAGGCTGTGCTGGGGAGTGGTTTGAACAGGCTCTGCTGGAGAGCCAGTGTGCTGGGCTGTGGTGCTGGGGGGCCCCGTGTGCTGTGCTGGGGAGCCCGGTGGGCTGGGCCGGGGAGCCCGGTGTGATGGGCTGTGCTGCTGGGGAGCCGTGTGGACAGAGTCTGCTGGGGAGCTGTGTGAACAGGCTCTGATGGAGAGCCAGGCGGGCTGTGGTGCTGGGGGGCCCCATGTGCTGTGCTGGGGAGCCCGTTGAGCTGATCTGGGGAGCCCGGTGTGCTGGGCTGTGGTGCTGGGGAGCCGTGTAGACAGGCTCTGCTGGTGAGCCATTCGGGTTGTGGTGCTGGGGGGCCCCGTCTGGTGTGCTGGGGAGCCCGGTGTTCTGGCCTGGGGAGCCCCGTGTGCTGGGCTGTGGTGCTGGGGAGCCCGGTGTGCTGGGCTTTGGTAATGGGGAGCCGTGTAGACAGGCTCCACTGCGGAGCGGTGTGAAAGGGCTCTGATTGAGAGCCAGGCGGGCTGTGGTGCTGGGGGGCCCCGTGTGCTGTGCTGGGGAGCCCGGTGTGCTGGGCTGTGGTGCTGGGGAGCCGTGTGGACAGGCTCTGCTGGGGAGTGGTTTGAACAGGCATTGCTGGAGAGCCAGGCGGGCTGTGGTGCTGGGGGGCCCAGTGTGCTGTGCTGGGGAGCCAGGTGTGATGGGCTGTGGTGCTGGGGAGCCGTGTGGACAGGCTCTTCTGGGGGGTGTTTTGAACAGACTCTGCTGGAAAGCCTGGCAGGCTGTGGTGCCGGGGGGGCCCCGTGTTCTGTGCTGGGGACCCTGGTGAGCTGGGCTGGGGAGCCCGGTGTGCTGGGCTGTGCTGCTGGGGAGCCGTGTGGACAGGCTCTGCCGGGGAGCGGTGAGAAAAGGCTCTAATGGAGAGCCAGCCGGGCTGTGGTGCTGGGGGCGCCCGTGTGCTGTGCTCGGGAGCCCAGTGAGCTGGGCTTCGGATCCCAGTGTGCTGGGCTGTGATGCTGGGAAGCCGTGTGGACAGGCTCTGATGGGGAGAGGGTTGAACAGGCTCTGATGGAGAGCCAGGCGGGCTGTGGTGCTGGGGGGCGCCGTGCTCTGTGCTGGGGAGCCCGGTGAGCTGGACTGGGGAGCCTGGTGTGCTGGGCTGTGCTGCTGGGGAGCCGTGTGGACCGGCTCTGCTGGGGAGCGTTGTGAACAGGCTCTGATGTAGAGCCAGGTGGGCTGTGGTGCTGGGGGCCCCCGTGTGCTGTGCTGGGTAGCCCGGTGAGCTAGGCGGAGAAGCCCGGTGTGCTGGGCTGTGCTGCTGGGGAGCGGTGTGGACAGGCTCTGCATGGGAGTGGTTCGAACAGGCTCTGATGGAGAGCCAGGCGTGCTGTGGTGCTTGGGGGCCCCGTGTGCTGTGCTGGGGAGCCCGGTGTTCTGGGCTGTGGTGCTGGGGAGCCGTGTGGACAGGCTCTGCTGGGGAGTGGTTTGAACAGGCATTGCTGGAGAGCCAGGCGGGCTGTGGTGCTGGGGGGCCCCGTGTGCTGTGCTGGGGAGCCAGTTGTGATGGGCTGTGGTGCTGGGGAGCCGTGTGGACAGGCTCTTCTGGGGGGTGGTTTGAACAGGCTCTGCTGGAAAGCCTGGCAGGCTGTGGTGCCGGGGGGGCCCCGTGTTCTGTGCTGGGGACCCTGGTGAGCTGTGCTGGGGAGCCCGGTGAGCTGGGCTGGGGAGCCTGGTGTGCTGGGCTGTGGTGCTGGGGAGCCGTGTAGACAGGCTCTGCTGGGGAGCGGTGTGAAGAGGCTCTGATGGAGAGCCAGGCGGGCTTGTGGTGGTGGGAAGCCCCGTGTGCTGTGCTGGGGCGCCCCGTGTGCTGTGCTGGTTAGCCCGGTGTGCTGGGCTGTGGTGTTGGGGAGCCGTGTGGACAGGCTCTTCTGCGGAGGGGTGTGAAAAGGCCCTGATGGAGAGCCAGGCTGGCTATGGTGCTGGGCGGCCCCGTGTGCTGTCCTGGGGAACCCGGTGAGCTCGGCTGGGGAGCCCGGTGTGTTGGGCTGTGGTGCTGGGGAGCAGTGTGGACAGGCTCTGTTGGGGAGACGGTTGTACAGGCTCTGAAGGAGAGCCAGGCGGGCTGTGGTTCTGGGGGGCCCCGTGTGCTGTGCTTGGCAGCCCTTTGAGCTTGGCTGGGGAGCCCGGTTTGAAGGGCTGGGGAGCCAGGTTTGCTGGGCTGTGGTGTTGGGGAGCCGTGTGGACAGGCTCTGCTGGGGAGCCATTCGGGCTGTGGTGCTGGTGGGCCCCGTGTGCTGTGCTGGGGAGTCCGGTGAGCTGGGCTGGGGAGCCCGGTGTTCTGGGCTGTTGTGCTGGGGAGCCGTGTAGACAGGCTCTGCTGGGGAGTTGTGTGAACAGGCTCTGCTGGAGAGCCAGGCGGGCTTTGGTGCTGGGGGCCCCCGTGTGCTGTGCTGGGCGGCCCGGTGAGCTGGACTGGGGAGCCCGGTGTGCTGGTCTGTGGTGCTGGGGAGCCCGGTGTGCTGGGCTGTGGTGCTGGGGAGCCCGGTGTGCTGGGCTGTGGTGCTGGGGAGCCCGGTGTGCTGGGCAGTGCTGCTGAGGAACAGTGTAGACAGGCTCTGCTGGGGAGCGGTTTAAACACGCTCTGCCGGAGAGCCAGGCGGGCTGTGGTGCTGGGGGGCCCCGTGTGCTGTGCTGGGGAGCCTGGTGAGCTGGGCTGGGGAGCCCGGTGTACTGGACTGTGGTGCTGGCCAACCGTGTAGACAGGCTCTGCTGGGGGGCCCCGTGTGCTGTACTGGGGAGCCCAGTGAGCTGGGCTGGGGAGCCCGGTGTACTGGGCTGTGCTGCTGGCGAGCCGTGTGGACAGGCTCTGCTGGGGAATGGTTTGAACAAGCTCTTCTGGAATGCCAGGCGGGCTGTGGTGCTTGGGGCCCCCGTGTGCTGTGCTCAGGAGCCCGTTGAGCTTGGCTGGGAAGCCCGGTGTGCTGGGCTGTGGTGCTGGGGAACAGTGTAGACAGGCTCTGCTGTGGAGTGGTTTGAACAGTCTCTGATGCAGAGCCAGGCTGGCTGTGGTGCTGGGGGTCCCCGTGGTCCATTCTGGGGAGCCCGTTTAGCCTGGGTGGGGAGCCCGGTGTGCTAGGCGGTGCTGCTGGGGAGCCGTGTGGACAGGGACTGCTGGGGAGTGGTTTGAGCAGGCTCTGCTGGGGAGTATGGCGGGCTGTGGTGCTGGGGGGACCCGTGTGCTGTGCTGGGGAGCCCGGTGTCCTAGGGTGTGCTGCTGTGGAGCCGTGTGGACCGGCTCTGCTGAGGAGCGGTGTGAACAGGCTCTGATGGAAAGCCAGGCGGGCTGTGGTATTGGGGGCCCCCCTGTGCTGTGCTGGGGAGCCCGGTGAGCTGGGCTGGGGAGCCCGGTGTTCTGGGCTGTGCTGCTGGGGAGCCGTGTGGACAGGCTCTGCTGGGGAGTGTTTTGAACAGGCTCTGCTGGAGAGCCAGGCGGGCTGTGATGCTGGGGGACCCCGTGTGCTGTGCTGGGGAGCCCGTTGTGCTGGGCTGTGGTGCTGGGGTGCCCCGTGTGCTGTGCCTGCGGAGCCCGGTCAGATCGGCTATGGAGCCCGGTGTGCTGGGCTGTGCTGCTGGGGAGCTGTGTGGACAGGCTCTGCTGGGCATCTGTGTGAAGAGGCTCTGATGGAGAGCCAGGCGGGCTGTGGTGCGGGGGGGCCCGTGTGCTGTGCTGGGCAGCCCTGTGAGCTTGGCTGGGGAGCTCGGTGTGCTGGGCTGGGGAGCCCGCTGAGCTGGGCTGTGGTGCTGGGGAGCCGTGTTGACAGGCTCTGCTGGCGAGTGGTTTGAACAGGCTCTGCTGGGGAGTGGTTTGAACAGGCTCTGCTGGGGAGCGGAGTGAACAGGCTCTGATGGAGAGCCAGGCGGGCTGTGGTGCTGGGGGCCCCCGTTTGCTTTTGTCGGGAGCCCGGTGAGCTGGGCTGCGGATGCCGGTGTGCTGGGCTGTGGTGCTGGGGAGCCGTGTAGTCAGGCTCTGCTGGGGAGCGGTGTGAATAGTCTCTGATGGAGAGACAGGTGGGCTGTGATTCTGGGGGGCCCGGTGTGCTGTGCTGGGGAGCCCGGTGTGCTGGGCTGTGGTGCTGGGGAGCCGTGTGGACAGGCTCTGCTGGGGAGCGGTGTGAACAGGCTCTGCTGAGGAGAGGGTTGAACAGGCTCTGATGGAGAGCAAGGCGGGCTGTGGTAATGGGGGGCCCCGTGTGCTGTGCTGGGGAGCCCGGTGTGCTGGGCTGGGGAGCCCGTTGAGCTGGGCTGGGGAGCCCGGTGTGCTGGGCTGTGGTGCTGGGGAGCCGTGTTGACAGGCTCTTCTGCGGAGCAGTGTGAACAGGCTCTGAGGGACAGCCAGGCGTTCTGTGGTGCTGGTGGCCGCCGTGTGCTCTGCTGGGGAGCCATTCGGGCTGTGGTACTGGGGGGCCCCGTCTGCTGTGCTGTGGAGCCCGGTGTGCTGGGCTGGGGAGCCCCGTGTGCTGGGCTGTTGTGCTGGGGAGCCCGGTGTGCTGGGCTTTGGTGATGGGGAGCCGTGTAGACAGGCTCTGCTGCGGAGCGGTGTGAACAGGCTCTGATAGAGAGCCAGGCGGGCTGTGGTGCTGGGGGCCCCCGTGTGCTGTGCTGGGGAGCCCGGTTAGCTGGGCTGAGGAGCCCGGTGTTCTTGGCTGAGCTGCTGGCGTGCCGTGTGGAGAGGGTCTGCGGGGAAGCGGTGTGAACAGGCTCTGATGGAGAGCCAGGCGGGCTGTGCTGCGGTGTGCTGGGCTGTGCATCTGGGGAGCCGTGTAGACAGGCTCTTCTGGGGAGCTTTTTGAGCAGGCTCTGATGGAGAGCCAGGCGGGCTGTGGTGCTGGGGGCCCACGTGTGCTGTGCTGGGGAGCCCGGTGAGCTGGGCTCGGGAGCCCGGTGTGCTGGTCTGTGCTGCTTGGGAGCCGTGTGGACAGGCTCTTCTGGGGAGTGGTTTGAACAGGCTCTCTTGGGGACTGGTTTGAACAGGCTCTGCATGGGAGCCAGGCGGGCTGTTGTGCTGGGGGGCCCCGTGTGCTGTGCTGGGGAGCCCGGTGAGCTGGGCTGGGGAGCCCGGTGTGCTGGGCCGTGGTGCTGGGGAGCCGTGTAGACAGGCTCTGCTGGGGAGCGGGGTGAACAGGCTCTGCTGGGGAGCGGTGTGAACAGTCTCTGATGGAGAGCCAGGCGGGCTGTGGTGCTGGGGGCCCCCGTGTGCTGTGCTGGGGAGCCCGGTTAGCTGGGCTGGCGAGCCCGGTGTGCAGGGCTGTAATGCTGGGGAGACGAATGGACAGTCCCTGCTGGGGATAGGTTTGAAAGGTCTCTGAAGGAGAGCCAGGCGGGCTGGGGGATTGGGGGCCCCCGTGTGCTGTGCTGGTGAGCCCGGTGACCTGGGCTGGGGAGCCCGGTGTTCTGGCCTGTGCTGCTGGTTATGCATGTGGAAAGGCTGTGGTGGGGAGTGATTTGAACAGGCTCTGCTGGAGAGCAACGTCGGCTGTGGTGCTGGGGGCCCCCGTGTGCTGTGCTGGGGAGCCCGGTGTGATGGGCTGTGCTGCTGGTGAGCCGTGTGGACAGGCTCTGCTGGCGAGTGTTTTGAACAGGCTCTGCTGGAGAGCCAGGCGCGCTGTGTTGCTGGGGGCCCCTGTGTGCTGTGCTGGGGAGCCCGGTGAGCAGGGCTGGGGAGCCCGGTGTGCTGGACTGTGGTGCTGGGCGGCCCCGTGTTCTGTGCTGCGTAGCCCGGTGAGATCCGCTGTGGAGCCTGGTGTGCTGGGCTGTGCTGCTGGGGAGCCGTGTGGACAGGCTCTGCTGGGGTGCCTTGTGGAAAGGCTCTGCTGGGGAGCGTTGTGAACAGGCTCTGATGGATAGCCAGGCGGGCTGTGGTGCTGGGGGCCCTCGTGTGCTGTGCTGGGGAGCCCGTTGAGCTGGGCTTGGGAGACCGGTGTTCTGGGCTGTGGTGCTGGGGAGCCGTGTAGACAGGCTCTGCTGGCGAGCCATTCGGGCTGTGGTGCTGGGCGGCCCCGTGTGCTGTGCTGGGGAGCCCGGTGAGCTGGACTGGGGAGCCCGGTGTACTGGGCTTTGGTGCTGCGGAGCCGTGTAGACAGACTCTGCTGCGGAGCAATGTGAACAGGCTCTGATGGAGAGCCAGGCGGGCTGTGGTGCTGGGGAGCCCGGTGTGCTGGGCTGTTGTGCTGGGGAGCCGTGCAGACAGGCTCTGATGGAGAGCCAGGCGGGCTGTGGTGCTGGGGGCCCCCGTGTGCTGTGCTGGGGAGTCCGGTGAGGTGTGCTGTGGAGCCCGGTGAGCTGGGCTGTGCTGCTGGGGAGCCGTGTGGACAGGCTCTGCTGGGGAGCGGTGTGAACAAGCTCTGATGGAGAGCCAGGCGGGCTGTGGTGCTGGGGAGCCGTGTAGACAGCCTCTGATGGAGAGCCAGGCGGGCTGTGGTGCTGGGGGGCCCCGTGTGCTGTGCTGGGGAGCCCGTTGAGCTGGGCTTCGGAGCCCGGTGTGTTAGGCTGTGGTGCTGGGGAGCCGTGTCGGCAGGCTCTGCTGGGGAGTGGTTTGAAGAAGCGCTGCTGGATAGCCAGGCGGGCTGTGGTGCTGGGGTCCCGTGTGCTGTGCTGGGGATCTCGTTGAGCTGGGCTGGGACAGCCCGGTGTGCTGGGCTGTGATGCTGGGGAGCCGTGTGGACAGGCTCTGCTGGGGAGTGGTTTGAAGAGGCGCTGCTGGATAGCCAGGCGGGCTGCGGTGCTGGGGGCCCCCGTGTGCTGTGCTGCGGAGCCCGTTGAGCTGGGATATGGAGCCCGGTGTGCTGGGCTGTGGTGCTGGAGAGCCGTGTGGACAGGCTCTTCTGGGGAGCCGTGTGGCCAGGCTCTGCTGGCGAGTTGTTTGAACAGGCTCTGCTGGGGAGCCGAGTGAACAGGCTCTGATGGAGAGCCAGGCGGGCTGTTGTTCTGGGAAGCCCAGTGTGCTGTGCTGGGGGATCCCATGTTCTGTGCTTGGGAGCCCGTTGAGCTGGGCTGGGGAGCCCGGTGTGCTGGGCTGTGGTGCTGGGGAGCCGTGTGTACAGGCTCTGCTGGGGAGTGGTTTGAACAGGTTCTGCTGGGGAGCGGAGTGAACAGGCTCTGATGGAGAGCCAGGCCGGCTGTGGTGCTGGAGGGGCCCGTGTGCAGTGCTGGGGAGCCCGGTGAGCTGGGCTGGGGAGCCCGGTTTGTTGTTCTTTGGTGCTAGGGAACCGTGTGGACAGGCTCTGCTGGGGAGCGGTTTGAAAAGGCTCTGCTGGATAGCCAGTCGGGCTGTGGTGCTGGGGGCCCCCTTGTTCTGTGCTTGGGAGCCCTTTGAGCTGGGCTGAGGAGCCCGGTGTGCTGGGCTGTGATGCTGGGGAGCCGTGTTGACAGGCTCTGCCGGGGAGCGGTGTGAAAAGGCTCTGATGGAGAGCCAGCCGGGCTGTGGTACTGGGGGCCCCCGTGTGCTGTGCTCGGGAGCCCAGTGAGCTGGGCTTCGGAGCCCAGTGTGCTGGGCTGTGGTGCTGGGAAGCCGTGTGGACAGGCTCTGCTGCGGAGTGGTGTAAACAGGCTCTGATGGAGAGACAGGCGGGCTGTGGTGCTGGGGGGCCCCGTGTGCTGTCCTGGGGAGCCCGGTGAGCTGGGCAGTGGTGCTGGGGAGCCGTGTGGACAGGCTCTGCTGGGGAGCAGAGTGAACAGGCTCTGATGGAGAGCCAGGCGGGCTGTTGTGCTGGGAAGCCCCGTGTGCTGTGCTAGGGGGGCCCGTGTGCTGTGCTGGGGGGCCCCGTGTGCTGTGCTGGGGAGCCCGTTGAGCTGGGCTGGGGAGCCCGGTGTGCTGGGCTGTGGTGCTGGGGAGCAGTGTGGACAGGCTCTGCTGGGGAGGGGGTTGTACAGGCACTGATGGAGAGCCAGGCGGGCTGTGGTGCTGGGGGGCCCCGTGTGCTGTGCTGGGCAGCCCTGTGAGCTTGGCTGGGGAGCCCGGTGTGTTGGGCTGGGGAGCCTGGTGTGCTGGGCTGTGGTGCTGTCGAGCCGTGTGGACAGGCTATGCTGGGGAGCCATTCGGGCTGTGATGCTGGGGGGCCCCGTGTGCTGTGCTGGGGAGCCCGGTGAGCTGGGCTGGGGATCTCGGTGTGCTGGGCTGTGGTGCTGGGGAGCCGTGTAGACAGGCTCTGAATGGGAGCGCTGTGAACAGGCACTGATGGAGAGCCAGGTGGGCTGTGGTGTTGGGGGCCCCCTTGTGCTGTGCTGGGGAGCCCGGTGAGCTGGGCTGGGGAGCCCGGTGTGCTGTGCTGTGCTGCTGTGGAGCCCTGTGGAAAGGCTCTGCTGGGGAGTGGTTTGAACAGGCTCTGCTGGAGAGCCGGGCGGGCTGTAGTGCTGGAGGCCCCCGTGTGCTGTGCTGGGGAGTCCGGTGACCTGGGCTGTTGTGCTGGGTAGCTGTGTAGACAGGCTCTGCTGGAGAGCCAGGCGGGCTGTGGTGCTGGCGGCTCCCGTTTGCTGTGCTGGGGATCCCGGTGAGCTGGGCTGTGCTGCTGGGGAGCCGTGTGGACAGGCTCTGCTGGGGAATGGCTTGAACAGGCTCTTCTGGAGAGACAGGCGGGCTGTGGTGCTGGGGGCCCCCGTGTGATGTCCCAGGGAGCCCGGTGAGCTGGGCTGGGGAGCCCGGTGTTCTGGGCTGTGCTGCTGGGGAGCCGTGTGGACAGGCTCTGCTGGCGACAGGTTTGAACAGGCTCTGATGGAGAGCCAGGAGGGCTGTGGTGCTGGGGGGCCCCGTGTGCTGTGCTGGGGAGCCCGGTGAGCTGGGCTGGGGAGCCCGGTGTTCTGGGCTGTGGTGCTGGGGAGCCGTGTAGACAGGCTCTCCTGCAGATCGGTGTGAACAGGCTCTTATGGAGAGCCAGGCGCGCTGTGGTGCTGGGGGCCCCGTGTGCTGTGCTGGGGAGCCCGGTGTGCTGGGCTGTGCTGCTGGGGAGCCATGTAGACAGGCTCTGCTGGGTAGCGGTGTCAAAAGGCTCTGATCGAGAGCCAGGTGGGCTTTGGTGCTGGGGGCCCCCGTGTGCTGTGCTGAAGAGCCCGGTGAGCTGGGCTGGGGAGCCCGGTGTCCTAGGCTGTGCTGCTGGGGAGCCGTGTAGACAGGCTCTGCTGGAGAGCCGTGTGAACAGGTTCTGCTAGAGAGCCAGGCGGGCTGTGGTGCTGGGGGGCCCTTTGTGCTGTGCTGGGGGCCCCCGTGTGCTGTGCTGGGGAGCCCGGTGTGCTGGGCTGTGCTGCTGGGGAGCCGTGTGGACAGGCTCTGCTGGGGAGCGGTGTTAACAGGCTCTGATGGAGAACCAGGCGCGCTGTGGTGCTGGGGGACCCCGTATGATAGGCCGGGGTGCCCGGTGTGCTGGGCTGTGCTGCTGGGGTGCCGTGTGGACAGGCTCTGCTGGGGACAGTTTTGAACAGGCTCTGCTGGAGAGCCAGGCGGGCTGTGGTGCTGGGGGGCCCCTTGTGCTGTGCTGGGGGGCCCGGTGAGTTGGGCTGGGGAGCCCGGTGTGCTGGGCTGAGCTGCTGGGGTGCCGTGTAGACAGGGTCTGCTGCTGAGCGGTGTGAGCAGGCTCTGATGGAGAGCCAGGCGGGCTGTGGTGCTGGGGGGCCCCTTGTACTGTGCTGGGGGCCCCGGTGAGTTGGGCTGGGGAGCCCGGTGTGCTGGGCTGAGCTGCTGGGGTGCCGTGTGGACAGGGTCTGCTGGGAAGCGGTGTGAAAAGGCTCTGATGGAGAGCCAGGCGGGGTGTGGTGCTGGAGGCCCCCGTGTGCTATGCTGGGGGGTTTGGTGAGCTGGGCTGCGGAGCCCGGTGTTCTGGGCTGTTGTGCTGGGGAGCCGTGTAGACAGGCTCTGCTGGGCAGTTGTGTGAACAGGCTCTTCTGGAGAGCCAGGCGGGCTGTGGTGCTGGGGGCCCCCGTGTGCAGTGCTGGGGAACCCGGTGTGCTGTTCTGTGCCGCTGGCGAGCCGTGTGGACCGGCTCTGCTTGGGATCCAGGCGGGCTGTGCTGCGGTGTGCTGGGCTGTGCTGCTGGGGAGCCGTGTAGACAGGCTCTCCTGGGGAGCGGTGTGAACAGGCTCTGATGGAGAGCAAGGCGGGCTGTGGTGCTGGGGGCCCCCGTGTGCTCTGCTACGGTGCCCGGTGTGCAGGGCTGGGAAGCCAGGTGTGCTGGGCTGTGGTGCTGGGGAGCCGTGTAGACAGGCTCTGCTGGGGAGCTGTGTGAGTAGGCTCTGATGGAGAGCCAGGCGGGCTGTGCTGCGGTGTGCTGGGCTGTGCTGCTGGGGAGCCGTGTAGACAGGCTCTGCTGGGGAGCTGTATGAGTAGGCTCTGATGGAGAGCCAGGCGGGCTGTGGTGCTGGGGGGCCCCAGTGTGCTGTGCTCGGTAGCCCGGTGAGTTGGGCTTGGGAGGCCAGTGTGCTGGGCTGTGCTGCTGGGGAGGCGTGTGGACCGGCTCTGCTTGGGAGTAGTTTGAACAGGCTCTGCTGGAGAGCCAGGCGGGCTGTGGTGCTGTGGGCCCGCGTGTGCAGGGCTGGGGATACCGGTGTGCTGGGCTGTGGTGCTGGGGAGCAGTGTGGACAGGCCCTGTTGGGGAGAGGGTTGTACAGGCTATGATGGAGAGCCTGGCGGGCTGTGGTGCTGGGGGGCCCCGTGTGCTGTGCTGGGCAGCCCTGTGAGCTTGGCTGGGGAGCCCGGTGAGCTCGGCTGAGGAGCGCGGTCTGTTGGGTTGTGGTGCTGGGGAGCCGTGTGGACAGGCTCTGGTGAGGAGCGGTGTGAAAAGGCTCTGATGGAGAGCCAGGCGGCCTGTGGTGCTGGGGGGCCCCGTGTTCTGTGCTGGGGAGCCCGGTGAGCTTGGCTGGGGATCCCGGTGTGCTGGGCTGTGGTGCTGGGGAGCCGTGTGGACAGGCTCTGCTGGGGAGTGCTTTGAACAGGCTCTGCTGTAGAGCAAGGCGGGCTGTGGTGCTGGGGGGCCCCGTGTGCTGTGTTCGGGAGCCCGGTGTGCTGGGCTTTTCTGCTGGGGAGCCGTGTGGACAGGCTCTGCTTGGGGGCGGTTTGAACAGGCTCTGCTGGGGAACCAGGCGGGCTGTGCTGCGGTGTGCAGGGCTGTGCTGCTGGGGAGCCGTGTCGACCGGTTCAGCTTGGGAGTGGTTTGAACAGGCTCTGTTGGAGAGCCAGGCGGGCCGTGGTGCTGGGGGCCCCCGTGTGCTGTGCTGGGGAACACTGTGTGCTGTTCTGTGCTGCTGGAGAGCCGTGTGGACCGGGTCTGCTGGGGAGCGGTGTGAAGTGGCTCTGCTGGAAAGCCAGGTGGGCTGAGGTGCTGGGGGGCCCAGTGTGCTGTGCTGGGGAGCCAGGTGAGCTGGGCTTGGGAGGCCAGAGTGCTGGGCTGTGCTGCTTGGGAGCCGTGTCGACCGGCTCTGCTTGGGAGTGGTTTGAACAGGCTCTGCTGGAGAGCCAGGCGGGCCGTGGTGCTGGGGGCCCGCGTGTGCTGTGCTGGGGAACACTGTGTGCTGTTCTGTGCTGCTGGGGAGCCGTGTGGACCGGGTCTGCTGGGGAGCGGTGTGAACAGGCTCTGCTGGAGAGCCAGGCGGGCTGTGCTGCGGTGTGCTGGGCTGTGCTGCTGGGGAGCTGTGTAGACAGGCTCTGCTAGGGAGCGGTGTGAACAGGCTCTGATGGAGAGCCAGGCGGGCTGTGGTGCTGGGGGGCCGTGTAGACAGGCTCTGCTGGGGGCCCCCGTGCTCTGTGCTTGGGGCCATGGTGAGCTGGGCTGGGGAGTACGGTGTGCTGGGGAGCTGTGTGGACAGGCTCTTCTGGGGGGTGGTTTGAACAGGCTCTGCTGGAGAGCCAGGCGGGCTGTGGTGCCGGGGGGCCCCGTGTTCTGTGCTGGGGACCCTGGTGAGCTGGGCTGGGGAGCCCGGTGTGCTGGGCTGTGCTTTTGGGGAGCCGTGTAGACAGGCACTGCCGGGGAGCGGTGTGAAAAGGCTCTGATGGAAAGCCAACCGGGCTGTAGTGCTGGTGGCCCCCGTGTGCTGTGCTCGGGAGCCCAGTGAGCTGGGCTTCGGAGCCCAGTGTGCTGGCCTGTGGTGCTGGGAAGCCGTGTGGACAGGCTCTGATGGGGAGAGGGTTGAACAGGCTCTGATAGAGAGTCAGGCGGGCTGTTGTGCTGGGAAACCCCGTGTGCTGTGCTTTGGGGCCCCGTGTGCTGTGCTGGGGAGCCCGGTGTAATGGGCTGTGGTGCTGGGGAGCCGTGTAGACAGGCTCTGCTGTGGAGCTGTGTGAACAGGCTCTGATTGAGAGCCAGGCGGGCTGTGATGCTGGGGGCCCCCGTGTGCTGTGCTGGGGGGCCCGGTGAGCTCGGCTGGGGAGCCCGGTGTGCTGGGCTGTGCTGGTGGGGAGCCGTGTCTTCAGGCTCTGCTGGGGAGCGGTGTGAAATTGCTCTGATTGAGAGCCAGGCGGGCTGTGATGCTGGGGGCCCCCGTGTGCTGTGCTGGGGGGCCCGGTGAGCTCGGCTGGGGAGCACGGTGTGCTGGGCTGTGCTGGTGGGGAGCCGTGTTTTCAGGCTCTGCTGGGGAGCGGTGTGAAATGGCTCTGATGGAGAGCCAGGAGGACTGTGGTGCTGGGGGGCCCCGTGTGCTGTGCTGGGCAGCCCGTTGAGCTGGGCCTCGGAGCCCGGTGTTTTGGGCTGTGGTGCTGGGGAGCCGTGTAGACAGGCTCTGATGGGGAGCGGTGTGAACAGGCTCTGATGGAGAGCCAGGCGGGCTGTAGTGCTGCGGGCCCACGTGTGCTGAGCTGGGCGGCCCTGTGAGCTGGGCTCGGGAGACTGGTGTGTTGGGCTGTGTTGCTGGGGACCCGTGTAGACAGGCTCTGCTGGGGAGCCGTGTGGACAGGCTCTGCTGGGGAGTGGTTTGAACAGTCTCTGCTGGAGAGCCAGGCGGACTGTGGTGCTGGGGGCCCCCGTGTGCTGTGCTGGGGACCCCGGTGAGCTGGGCAGGGGAACCCCGTGTTTTGGGCTCTTGTGCTGGGGAGCCGTGTGGACAGGCTCTACTGGGGAGCGGTGTGAACAGGCTCAGCTGGACAGCCAGGCGGCCTGTGGTGCTGGGGGCCCCCGTGTGCTGTGCTGGGGACCCCGGTGAGCTGGGCAGGGGAACCCCGTGTGCTGGGCTGTTGTGCTGGGGAGCCGTGTAGACAGGCTCTGCTGGCGAGCCATTCGGGCTGTGGTGCTGGGGGGCCCCGTGTCCTGTGCTGGGGAGCCCGATGTGCTGGGCTGGGGAGCCCGGTGTGCAGGGCTGTGCTGCTGGGTTGCCGTGTGGACAGGCTCTGCTGGGGAGCGGTGTGAACAGGCTCTGCTTGAGAGCCAGGCGGGCTGTGCTGCGGTGTGCTTGGCTGTGCTGCTGGGGAGCCGTGTAGACAGGCTCTGCTGGGGAGCGGTGTGAACAGGCTCTGATGGAGAGCCAGGCGGGCTGTGGTGATGGGGGGCCCCGTGTGCTGTGCTGGGGAGCCCATTGAGCTGGGCTGGGGAGCCCGGTATGCTGGGCTGTGCTGCTGGGGAGAGGTGTGGACAGGCATATCTGGGGAGTGGTTTGAAAAGGATCTGCTGGACAGCCATGCGGGCTGTGGTGCTGGGGGGCCCCGTGTGCCGTGCTCGGGAGCCCGGTGAGTTGGGCTGGGGAGCCCGGTGTGCTGGGCTGTTGTGCTGGGGAGTGGAGTATAATGGCTCTGATGGAGAGCCAGGCGGGCTGTGGTGCTGGGGGGCCCCGTGTGCTCTGCTGGGGAGCCCGTTGAGCTGGGCTTCGGAGCCTGGTGTGTTGGGCTGTGGTGCTGGGCAGCCGTGTGGACAGGCTCTGCTGGGGAGTGTTTTGAAAAGGGTCTGCTCGATTGCCAGGCGGGCTGTGGTGCTGGGGGGCCCCGTGTGCTGTGCTGGGGAGCCGGATGAGCTGGGCCGGGGAGCCCGGTGTGCTGGGCTGTGGTGCTGGGGAACCGTGAAGACAGGCTCTGCTGGGGAGCGGTGTGAACAGGCTCTGATGCAGAGCCAGGCGGGCTGTGGTGCTGGGGGGCCCCGTGTGCTGTGCTGGGGAGCCCGGTGTGTTGGGCTTTCGTGCTGGGGAGCCGTGTGGACAGGCTGTGCTGGGGAGTGGTTTGAACAGGCGTTGCTGGAGAACAACGCGGGCTGTGGTGCTGGGGGCCCACGTGTGCTGTGCTGGGGGCCCCCGTGTGCTGTGCTGGGGAGCCCGGAGTCCTGGGCTGTGTTGCTGGGGAGCCGTGTGAACAGGCTCTGCTGGGGAGAGTTTTGAACAGGCTCTGCTGGAGAGCAGGGCGGGCTGTGTTGCTGGGGGCCCCCGTGTGCTGTGCTGGGGAGCCCGGTGAGCTGGGCTGGGTTGCCCGGTGTGCTGGACTGTGGTGCTGGGGGGCCCCGTGTGCTGTCCTGGGGAGACCGGTGAGCTTGGCTGGGGAGCCCGGTGTGCTGGGCTGTGGTGATGGGGAGCCGTGTACACAGGCTCTGCTGGGGAGCGGTGTGAACAGGCTCTGATGGAGAGCCAGGCGGGCTGTGGTGCTGGGGAGCCCGGTGAGATGGGCAGAGGAGCCCGGTTTTCTGGGCTGTGCTGCTGGGGAGCCGTGTAGACAGGCTCTGTTGGGGAGCGGTGTGAACAGGCTCTGCTGGAGAGCCAGGCGGGCTGTGGTGCTGGGGAGCCATGTGGACAGGCTCTGCTGGGGAGTGGTTTGAACAGGCTCTGCTGGAGAGCCAGGCAGGCTGTGGTGCTGGGGGGCCCCGTGTGCTGTGCTGGGGAGCCTGGTGAGCTGGGCTGGGGAGCCCGGTGTGCTGGGCTTTTGTGCTGGGGAGCCGTGTAGACAGGCTCTGCTGCGGAGGGGTGTGAGCAGGCACTGATGGAGAGCCAGGCGGGCTGTGGTGCTGGGGGCCCCCGTGAGCTGTGCTCAGGAGTCCGGTGAGCTGGGCTGGGGATCCCTGTGTGCTTTGCTGTGGTGATGGCGAGCCGTGTAGAAAGGCTGTGCTGTTGAACAGTGTGAACATGCTCTGATGGAGGGCCAGCCGGGCTGTGGTGCTGGGGGCCCCCCGTGTGCTGTACTCGGGAGCCCAGTGAGCTGGGCTTCGGAGCCCAGTGTGCTGGGCTATGGTGCTGGGAAGCCGTGTGGAAAGGCTCTGCTGGGGAGAGGGTTGAACAGGCTCTGATGGAGAGCCAGGCGGGCTGTTGTGCTGGGTAGCCCCGTGTGCTGTGCTGGTGGGGCAAGTGTGCTGTGCTGGGGAGCCCGTTGAGTTGGGCTGGGGAGCCCGGTGTGCTGGGCTGTGGTGCTGGGGAGCCGTGTGGACAGGCTATGTTGGGGAGAGGGTTGAAAAGGTTCTGATACAGAGCCAGGCGTGCTGTGGTGCTGGGGGGCCCAGTGTGCTGTGCTGGGGAGCCCGGTGTGCGAGGCTGTCGTGCTTGGAAGCCGTGTGGACAGGCTCTGCTGCAGAGCGGTGTGAACAGGCTCTGCTGGAGAGCCAGGCGGGCTGTGGTGCTGGGGGGCCCGTGTGCCTTGCTGGGGAGCCCGGTGACATCGGCTTGGGAGCCTGGTGTGCTGGGCTCTGCTGCTGGGGATTCCTGTGGACAGGCTCTACTGGGGAGCAGTTTTAACAGGCTCTGCTGGAAAGCCAGGCGGCCTGTGTTTCTGGGGGCCCCCGTGTCCAGTGGTGGGGAGCCCGGTAAGCAGGGTTGGGGAGCCCGGTAAGCTGGGCTGTGCTGCTGGGGAGCCGTGTAGACAGGCTGTGATGGGGAGCGGTGTGAACAGTCTGTGCTGGGGAGCGGTGTGAACAGTCTCTGATGGAAAGCCAGGCGGGCTGTGGTGCTGGGGGGCCCGGTGTGCTGTTCTGGGGAGCCCGGTGTGCTGGGCTTTTGTGCTGGGGAGCCGTGTGGACAGGCTCTGCTGGGGAGTGGTGTGAACAGCCTCTGCTGGGAAGAGGGTTGAACAGGCCCTTACGGAGAGCAAGGCGGGCTGTGGTGCTGGGGGGCCCCGTGTGCTTTGCTGGGGAGCCCGGTGTGCTGGGCTGTGGTGCTGCGGAGCCGTGTGGACAGGCTCTGCTGGGGAGCCGTGTGGACAGGCTCTGCTGGGGAGTGGTTTGAACAGTCTCTGCTGGAGAGCCAGGCGGGCTGTGGTGCTGGGGGGCCCCGTGTGCTGTGCTGGGGAGCCCGGTGAGCTGGGCTGGGGAGCCCGATGTTCTGTGCTGTGGTGCTGGGGAGCCGTGTCGACAGGCTCTGCTCCGGAGCGGTGTGAACAGGCTCTTATGGAGAGCCAGGCTGGCTGTGGTGCTGGGGAGCCATGTGGACAGGCTCTGCTGGGGAGTGGTTTGAAAAGGCTCTGCTGGAGAGCCAGGCAGGCTGTGGTTCTGGGGGGCCCCGTTTGCTGTCCTGGGGAGCCCGGTGAGCTGGGCTGGGGAGCCCGGTGGGCTGGGCTTTTGTGCTGGGGAGCCGTGTAGACAGGCTCTGCTGCGGAGGGGTGTGAACAGGACCTGATGGAGAGCCAGGCGGGCTGTGGTGCTGGGGGCCCCCGTGAGCTGTGCTCAGGAGCCCGGTGAGCTGGGCTGGGGAGCCCGGTGTGCTGGGCTGGGGAGCCCGGTGTGCTGGGCTGTGGTGCTGGGGAGCCGTGTGTACCGGCTCTGCTGGGAAGCCGTGTGTACAGGCTCTGCTGGGGAGCGGAGTGAACAGGCTCTGATGGAGAGCCAGGCGGGATGTGCTGCGGTGTGCGGGGCTGCTGGGGAGCCGTGTACACAGGCTCTTCTGGGGAGTTTTGTGAACAGGCTCTGATGGAGAGCCAGGCGGGCTGTGGTGCTGGGGGCCCCCGTGTGCTGTGCTGGGGAGCCCGTTGAGCTGGGCAGGGGAACCCGGTGTTCTGGGCTGTGGTGCTGGGGAGCCGTGTAGACAGGCTCTGCTGGGGAGCCATTCTGGCTGTGGTGCTGGGGGGCCCCTTCTGCTGTGCTGGGGAGCCCCGTGTGCTGGGCTGTGGTGCTGGGGAGCCCGGTGTGCTGGGCTTTGGTGATGGTGAGCCGTGTAGACAGGCTCTGCTGCGGAGCGGTGTGAACAGGCTCTGATGGAGAGCCAGGTGGGCTGTGGTGCTGGGGGCCCCCGTGTCCTGTGCTTTGTAGCCCGTTGTGCTGGGCTGCGGAGCCCAGTGTGCTGTGCTGAGCTGCTGGCGTCCCGTGTGGAGAGGGTCTGCTGGGAAGCGGTGTGAACAGGCTCTGATGGAGAGCCAGGCGGGCTGTGCTGCGGTGTGCGGTGCTGCTGGGGAGCCGTGTACACAGGCTCTTCTGGGGAGCTTTGTGAACAGGCTCTGATGGAGAGCCAGGCGGGCTGTGGTGCTGGGGGCCCCCGTGTGCTGTGCTGGGGGCCCCCGTGTGCTGTGCTGGGGAGCCCGGTGTGCTGGGCTGTGCTGCTGGTGACCCGTGTGGACAGGCTCTGCTGGCGAGTGTTTTGAACGGGCTCTGCTGGAGAGCCAGGCGCGCTGTGTTGCTGGGGGCCCCCGTGTGCTGTGCTGGGGGCCCCCGTGTGCTGTGCTGGGGAGCCCGGTGTGCTGGGCTGTGGTGCTGGGGAGCCGTGTGGATAGGCTCGGCTGGGGAGCGATTTGAACAGGCTCTGATGTATAGAAAGGAGGGCTGTTGTGCTGGGGGCCCCCGTGTGCTTTGCTGGGGAGCCCGGTGTGCTGGGCTGTGTTGCTGGGGAGCCGTGTAGACAGGCTCTGCTGGGGAGCGGTGTGAAAAGGCTCTGATGGAAATCCAGGTGTGCTGGGGTGTTGGGGGCCCCCGTGTGCTGTGGTGGGGAGCCCGCTGAGCTGGGCTGTGGAGTCCGGTGTGCTGGGCTGTGCTGCTGCGGAGCCGTGTGGACATGCTCTGCTAGGGAGCCGTGTGGACAGGCTCTGTTGGGGAGTGATTTGAACAGGCTCTGCTGGAGAGCCAGGCGGGCTGTGGTGTTGGGGGCACCCGTGTGCTGTGCTGGGGAGCCCGGTGAGCTGGGCTTGGGAGCCCGGTGTCCTAGACTGTTCTGCTGGGGAGCCGTGTAGACAGGTTCTCCTGGGGAGCGGTGTGAACAGGCTCTGATGGAAAACCAGGCGGGCTGTCGTGTTGGGGGCCCCCGTGTGCTGTACTGGGGAGCCCGGTGAGCTGGGCTGTGGTGCTGGGGACCCGTGTAGACAGGCTTTTCTGGGGAGCGGTGTGAACAGGCTCTGATGGAGAGCCAGGCGGGCTTTGGTGCAGGGGCCCCCGTGTGCTGTACTGCGGAGAAAGGTGAGCTGGGCTGCGGAGCCCGGTGGGCTGGGCTATGCTGCTGGGGAGCCGTGTGGACATGCTCTTCTAGGGAACCGTGTGGACAGGCTCTGTTGGGGAGTGATTTGAACAGGCTCTGCTGGAGAGCCCGGCGGGCTGTGGTGTTGGGGGCCCCCGTGTGCTGTGCTGTAGAGCCTGGTGAGCTGGGCTTGGGAGCCCGGTGTCCTAGACTGTTCTGCTGAGGAGCCGTGTAGACAGGTTCTGCTGGGGAGCGGTGTGAAAAGGCTCTGATGGGGAGTGGTTTCAACAGACTCTGCTGGAGAGCCAGGCGGGCTGTTGTGCTGGGGGGCCCCGTGTGCCTTTCTGGGGAGCCCGGTGAGATCGGCTGGGGAGCCCGGTGTGCTGGGCTGTGCTGCTGGGGAGCCCTGTGGACAGGCTCTACTGTGGAGCGGTGTTTACAGGTTCTGCTGGAGAGCCAGGCGGCCTGTGGTTTTGGGGGCCCCCGTGTCAATTTCTGGGGAGCCCGGGTAGTTGGGCTGGGGAGCCCGGTGAGCTGGGTTGTGCTGCTGGGGAGCCGTGTAGACAGGCTCTACTGGGGAGTGGTTTCAACAGACTCTGCTGGAGAGCAAGGCGGGCTGTGGTGCTGGGGGGCCCCGTGTGCCTTGCTGGGGAGCCTGGTGAGATCGGCTGGGGAGCCCGGTGTGCTGGGCTGTGCTGCTGGGGAGCCCTGTGGACAGGCTCTGCTGGGGAGCCAGGCGGCCTATGGTTCTGGGGGCCCCCGTGTCCAGTGCTGAGGAGACCGGTTAGCTGGGCTGGGGAGCCCAGTGTGCTGGGCTGTGGTGCTGGGGAGCCGTGTGGACAGTCTCTGCTGGAGATCCAGGCGGGCTGTGGTGCTGGGGGCCACCGTGTGCATTGCTGTGGAGCCCGGTGTGCTGTTCTGTGCTGCTGGGGAGCCGTGTGGACAGGCTCTGCTGGAGAGCCAGGCGGGCTGTGGTGCTGGGGGCCCCCGTGTGCTGTGCTGCTGAGAACGGTGAGCTGGGCTGGGGTGCCCGGTGTGCTGGGCTGTTGTGCTGGGGAGCCGTGTGGACAGGCTCTGCTGGGGAGCGGTTTGAGCAGGCCCTGCTGGAGAGCCAGGCGGGCTGTGGTGCAGGGGGGCCCCGTGTTGTTTGCTGGGGGCCCCCATGTGCTGTACTGGGGAGCCCGGTGTGCTGGGCTGTGCTGCTTGTGAGCTGTGTGGACTGGCTCTACTGCAGACCCTGGCGGGCTGTGGTGCTGGGGGCCCCCGTGTGCTGTGCTGTAGAGCCTGGTGAGCTGGGCTGGGGAGCCTGGTGTTCTGGGCAGTGCTGCTGGGGAGCCGTGTAGAAAGGCTCTGCTGTGGAGGGGTGTGAACAGGCTTTGTTGGAGAGCCATGCAGGCTATGGTGCTGGGGGGCCCCGCGTGCTGTTTTGGGGAGCCCTGTGAGCTGGGCTGGGGAGCCCAGTGTGTTGGGCTGTGGTGCTTGGGAGCCGTGTGGACTCGCTCTGCTGGGGAGTAGTTTGAACAGGCTCTGATGGAGAGCCAGGCGGGCTGTGGTGATGGGGGGGACCGTGTGCTGTCTTGGGGAGCCCGTTGAGCTGGGCTGGGGAGCCCAGTGTGCTGGGCTTTGGTGCTGGGGAGCCGTGTGGACACGCTCTCTTGGGGAGTGGTTTGAACAGGCTCTGATGGAGAACCAGGAGGGCTGTGGTGCTGGGGAGCCCGGTGGGCTTGGCAGAGGAGCCCGGTGTGCTGGGCGGTGCTGCTGGGGAGCCGTGTAGACAGGCTCTGCTTGGGAGCAGTGTGAACAGGCTCTGCTGGAGAGCCAGGCGGGCTGTGGTGCTGGGGAGCCATGTGGACATTCTTTGCTGGGGAGTGGTTTGAACATGCTCTGCTGGAGAGCCAGGCCGGCCGTGGTGCTGGGGGGACCCGTGTGCTGTGCTGGGGAGCCCGGTGTGATGGGCTGTGCTGCTGGGGAGCCGTGTGGACAGGCTTTCCTGGGGAGCGGTGTGAATAGGCTCTGCTGGGGAGCCAGGCGGGCTGTGGTGCTGGGGGCCCTCGTGTGCTGTGCTGCGGAGCCCGGTGAGCTGGGCTGGGGAGCCCGGTGTGCTGGGCTGTGGTGCTGGCCAACCGTGTAGACAGGCTCTGCTGGGGGGCCCCGTGTGCTGTGCTGGGGAGCCCGTTGAGCCTGGCTGGGGAGCCCGGTGTGCTGGGCTGTGGTGCTGGGGCGCCGTGTGGACAGGCTCTGCTGGGGGGTGGTTTGAACAGGCTCTGCTGGAGAGCCAGGCAGGCTGTGTTGCCGTTGGGTTCCGTGTTCTGTGCTGGGGACCCTGGTGAGCTGGGCTGGGGAGCCCGGTGTGCTGGGCTGTGCTGCTGGGGAGCCGTGTGGACAGGCTCTGCCGGGGAGCGGTGTGAAAAGGCTCTAATGGAGATCCAGCCTGGCTGTGGTTCTGGGGCCCCCGTGTGCTGTGCTCGGGAGCCCAGTGAGCTGGGCTTGGGAGGCCAGTGTGCTGGGCTGTGGTGCTGGGAAGCCGTGTGGACAGGCTCTGATGGGGAGAGGGTTGAACAGGCTCTGATGGAGAGCCAGGCGGGCTGTGGTGCTGGTGGGCCCCGTGTTCTGTGCTGGGGAGCCCGGTGAGCTGGACTGGGGAGCCCGGTGTGCTGGGCTGTGGTGCTGCGGAGCCGTGTGGACCGGCTCTGCTGGGGAGCGTTGTGAACAGGCTCTGATGTAGAGCCAGGTGGGCTGTGGTGCTGGGGGGCCCCCGTGTGCTGTGCTGGGTAGCCCGGTGAGCTGGGCGGAGGGCCCGGTGTGCTGGGCTGTGCTGCTGGGGAGCCGTGTGGACAGGCTCTGCATGGGAGTGGTTTGAACAGCCTCTGATGGAAAGCCAGGCGTGCTGTGGTGCTGGGGGGCCCCGTGTTCTGTGCTGGGGAGCCGGGTGAGCTGGGCTGGGGAGCCCGGTGTGCAGGGCTGTGGTGCTTGGGAGCCGTGTTGACAAGCTCTGCTCGGGAGCGGTGTGAACAGGCTCTGCTGGGGAGCGGTGTGAACAGGCTCTGCTGGGGAGCGGTGTGAACAGGCACTGATGGAGAGCCAGGCGGGTTGTGGTGCTGGGGGGCCCAGTGTGCCGTGATCGGGAGCCAGGTGAGCAGGGCTGGGGAGCCTGGTGTGCTGGGCTGTGCTGCTGGCGAGCCGTGTAGACAGGCTCTGCTGGGGAGCGGTGTGAAGAGGCTCTGCTCTTGAGCCAGGCGGGCTGTGGTGCTGGGGGGCCCCGTGTGCAGTGCTGGAGAGCCCGGTGAGCTGGGCTGTGGTTCTGGGGAGCCGTGTGGACAGTCTCTGCTGGGGAGCGGTGTGAAATGGCTCTGATGGAGAGCCAGGCGGGCTGTGGTTCTGGGGGGCCCTGTGTGCTGTGTTGTGGAGCCCGGTGAGCTGGGCTGGGGAGCCCGGTGTGCTGGGCTGTGGTGCTGGGGAGCCTTGTAGACATTCTCTCCTGCGAAGCGGTGTGAACAGGCTCTTATGGAGAGCCAGGCGGGCTGTAGTGCTGGGGGCCCCCGTGTGCTGTGCTAGGCGGACCGGTGAGCTGGGCTGGGGAGCCCGGTGTGCTGGGCTCGGGAGCCCGGTGTGCTGGGCTGTGGTGGTTGGGAGCCGTGAGGACAGGCTCTGCTGGGGAGCGGTGTGAACAGGCTCTGATGGAGAGCCAGGCGGGCTGTGGTGCTGGGGGGCCCCGTGTGCTGTGCTGGGGATCCCGGTGAGCAGGGCTGTGGTCCTGGGGAGCGGTGTGGACAGGCTCTGCTGGGGAGCGGTGTGAAATGGCTCTGATGGAGAGCCAGGCGGGCTGAGGTTCTGGGGGGCCCAGTGTGCTTTGCTGGGGGGCCCGGTGAGCTGGGCTGGGGATCCCGGTGTGCTGGGCTGTGGTGCTGGGGAACCTTGTAGACAGGCTTTGCTGGGGAGTGTTGTGAACAGGCTCTGTTGGAGAGCCAGGCGGGCTGTCGTGCTGGGGGACCCCGTGTGCTGTGATGGGGAGCTCGGTGTGCTGGGCTGGGGAGCCCGGTGTGCTGGGCTTTGGTGCTGGCGAGCCGTGTGGACAGGCTCTGCTGTGGAGTTGTGTGAACAGGCTCTACTGGAGAGCCAGGCGGGCTGTGTTGCTAGGGGCCCCCGTGTGCTGTGCTGGGGAGTCTGGTGAGGTGGGCTTGGGAGCCCGGTGAGCTGGGCTGTGCTGCTAGGAAGCCGTGTAGACAGGCTCTGCTGGGGAATGGTTTGAACAGGCTCTTCTGGAGAGCCAGGCGGGCTGTGGTGGTGGGGGCCCCCGTGTGATGTCCGGGGAACCCGGTGTTCTGGGCTGTGCTGCTGGGGAGCCGTTTGGACAGTATCTGCTGGGGAAAGGGTTTGAACAGGCTCTGATGGAGAGCCAGGCGGGCTCTGGTGCTGGGGGGCCCCGTGTGCTGTGCTGGGGACCCCGGTGAGCTGGGCTGGGGAGCCCGGTGTACTGGGCTGTGGTGCTGGGTAGCCATGTAGACAGGCTCTGCTGCGGAGCGGTGTGAACAGGCTCTGATGAAGAGCAAGGCCGGCTGTGATTCTGGGCGCCCCCGTGTGATGTGTTGGGGGGCCCGGTGATGTGGGCTGGGGAGCACAGTGTTCTGGGCTGTGGTGCTGGGTAGCCGTGTGGACAGGCTCTGCTTGGGAGCGCTGTGACCATGCTCTGATGAAGAACCAGGCGGGCTGTGGTGCTGGGTAGCCCCGTGTGCTGTGCTGCGGAGACCGGTGATATCGGCCATTGAGCCCGGTCTGCTGGACTGTGCTGCTGGGGAGCCGTGTGGACAGGCTCTGCTGGCGAGTGGTGTGAACAGGCTCTGATGGAGAGCCAGGCCTTTCTGTGGTGTTGGGGGCCCCAGTGTGCTGTGCTGGGGGCCCCCGTGTGCTGTGCTGGGGAGCCCGGTGTGCTGGGCTGTGCTGCTGGGGAGACGTGTGGACAGGCTCTGCTGGGGAGTGTTTTGAACAGGCTCTGCTGGAGAGCCAGGCGGGCTGTGTTGCTGGGGGCCTCCGTGTGCTGGCTGGGGAGCCCGGTGTGCTGGGCTGTGGTGCTGGGGGGCCCCGTGTGCTGTGCTGGGGGGCCCCGTGTGCTGTGCTGGGGAGCCCGGTGAGCTTGGCCGGGGAGTCCGGTGTGCTGGGCTGTGGTGCTGGGTAACCGTGTAGACAGGCTCTGCTGGGGAGTGGTTTGAAAAGGCTCTGCTGGACAGCCAGGCAGGCTGTTGTGCTGGGGGGCCCTGTGTGCCGTGCTGGGGAGCGCGGTGAGCTGGGCTGGGGAGCACGTTGTGCTGGGCTGTGGTGCTGGGGAGCCGTGTAGACAGGCTCTGCTGAGGAGCGCTGTGAACAGGCTCTGATGGAGAGCCAGGCGGGCTGTGGTGCTGGGAGCCCGCGTGTGCTGTGCTTGGGAGCCCGTTGAGCTGGGCTGGGGAGCCGGGTGTGCTGGGCTGTGGTGCTGGGGAGCAGTGTGGACAGGCTCTGCTGGGGAGAGTGTTGTACAGGCACTGATGGAGAGCAAGGCGGGCTGTGGTGCTGGGGGGCCCCGTGTGCTGTGCTGGGCAGCCCTGTGAGCTTGGCTGGGGAGCCAGGTGTGCTGGGCTGGGGAGCCTGGTGTGCTGGGCTTTTGTGCTGGGGAGCCGTGTAGACAGGCTCTGCTGGGGAGCGGTGTGAACAGGCACTGATGGAGAGCCAGGTGGGCTGTGGTGCTGGGGGACCCTTGTGCCTTGCTGGGGATCCCGGTGACATCGGCTGGGGAGCCCGGTGTGCTGGGCTCTGCTGCTGGGGAGCCCTGTGGACAGACTCTACTGGGGAGCAGTGTTAACAGGCTCTGCTGGAGAGCCAGGCGGCCAGTTGTTCTGGGGGCCCCCGTGTCCAGTGCTGGGGAGCCCGGTAAGCAGGGCTGGGGAGCCCGGTAAGCTGGGCTGTGCTGCTGGGGAGCCGTGTAGACAGGCTGTGCTGGGGAGCGGTGTGAACAGTTTCTGCTGGGGAGCGGTGTGAACAGTCTCTGATGGAGAGCCAGGCGGGCTGTGGTGCTGGGGGGCCAAGTGTGCTGTTCTGGGGAGCCCGGTGTGATGGGCTGTGGTGCTGGGGAGCCGTGTGGACAGGCTCTGCTGGGGAGCGGAGTGAACAGGCTCTGCTGGGAAGAGGGTTTAACAGGCCCTGACGGAGAGCAAGGCGGGCTGTGGTGCTGGGCGGCCCGGTGAGCTGGGCTGGAGAGCCCGGTGTGCTGGGCTGGGGAGCCCGGTGTGCTGGACTGTGGTGCTGGGGAGCCGTGTGGACCGGCTCTGCTGGGGAGTCGTTTGAACAGGCTCTGATGGAGAGCCAGGCGGGCTGTTGTGCTGGGAAGCCCCGTGTGCTGTGCTGGGGGGCCCCGTGTGCTGTGCTGGGGAGCCCGTTAAGCTGGGCTCGGGGCCATGGTGAGCTGCGCTGGGGAGTACGGTGTGCTGGCCTGTGGTGCTGGGGAGCTGTGTGGACAAGCTCTTCTGGGGCGTGGTTTGAACAGGCTCTGCTGGGGAGCGGAGTGAACAGGCTCTGATGGAGAGTCAGGCGGGCTGTGGTGCTGGGGGGCGCCGTGTGCTGTGATGGGGAGCCGTGTAGACAGGCTCTTCTGCGGAGTGGTGTGAACAAGCTCTGATTGAAAGCCAGGCAGGCTGTGGTGCTGGTGGGCCCCGTGTGCTGTGCTGGTGAGCCCGTTGAGCTGTGCTGGGGAGCCCGGTGTCTTAGGCTGCTGTGCTGGGTAGCCGTGTGGACAGGCTCTGGTGGGGATTGGTTTGCACAGGCTCTTCTGGAGAGCCAGGCGGGCTGTGGTGCTGGGGGCCCCCGTGTGCTGTGCTTGGGAGCCCGGTGAGCTGGGCTTGGGAGACCCGTGTGCTGGGCTGTGGTGCTGGGGAGCCCGGTGTGCTGGACTGTGGTGATGGGGAGCCGTGTAGACAGGGTCTTCTGGCGAGCCATTCGGGCTGTGGTGCTGGGGGGCCCCGTGTGTTGTGCCGGGGGGCCCGGTGTGCTGGGCTGGGGAGCCCCGTGTGCTGGGCTGTGGTGCTGGGGAGCCCGATGTGCTGCACTGTGGTGATGGGGAGCCGTGTAGACAGGCTCTGCTGCGGAGCGGTGTGAACAGGCTCTGATGGAGAGCCAGGCGGGCTATGGTGCTGGGGGGCCGCGTGTGCCGTGCTGGGGACCCCGGTGTGCTGGGCTGTGGTGCTGGGTAGCCGTGTGGACAGGCTGTTCTGGGGAGTGGTTTGAGAAGGCTCTGCAGAAGAGCCAGGCGGGATGTGGTGCTGGGGGCCCCCCTGTGCTGTGCTGGGGTGCCCGGTGAGCTGGGCTGAGGATCCCGGTGTGCTGGGCTTTGGTGCTGGGAAGCCGTGTGGACTGGCTCTCATGGGGAGAGGGTTTAACAGGCTCTGATGGAGAGTCAGGCGGGCTGTGGTGCTGGGGGCCCCCGTGTGCTGTGTTGGGGACCCCGGTGAGCTGGGCTGGGGAACCCCGTGTGCTGGGCTATTGTGCTGGGGAGCCGTGTGGGCAGGCTCTGCTGGGGAGCGGTGTGAACAGGCTCTGCTGGACAGCCAGGCGGGCTGTGTTGCTGGGGGCCCCCGTGTGCTGTGCTGGGGAGCCCGGTAAGCTGGGATCGGGCACCTGGTGTGCTGGGCTGTGGTGCTGTGGAGCCGTGTGGACAGGCTGTGCTGGGGATGGTTTGAACAGGCTCTGCTCGAGAGCCCGGCGGGCTGTGGTGCTGGGGGGCCCCGTGTGCAGTGCTGGAGAGCCCGGTGAGCTGGTCTGTGGTGCTGGGGAGCCGTGTGGACAAGCTCTCTAGGGGACTGTTTTGAACAGGCTCTGCTGGGGAGCGGAGTGAACAGGCTCAGATGGAGAGCCAGGCGGGCTGTGGTGCTGGGGGCCCCCGTGTTCTTTGGTCGGGAGCCCATTGAGCTGGGCTGGGGATCCCGGTGTGCTGGGCTGTGGTGCTGGGGAGCCGTGTAGACAGGCTGTGCTGGGGAGCGGTGTGAACAGGCTCTGCTGGGGAGTGGTGTGAACAGTCTCTGTTGGGAAGAGGGTTTAACAGGCCCTAATGGAGAGCAAGGCGGGCTGTGGTGCTGGGGGGCCCCGTGTGCTGTGCTGGGGAGCCCGGTGTGCTGGGCTGTGGTGCTGGGGAGCCGTGTGGACAGGCTCTGCTGGGGAGCCGTGTGGACATGCTCTGATGGAGAGCCAGGAGGGCTGTTGTGCTGGGAAGCCCCGTGTGCTGTGCCTGGGGGGCCCCGTGTGCTGTGCTGGGGAGCCCGTTGAGCTGGGCTGGGGGCCATGGTGAGCTGCGCTGGGGAGTACGGTGTGCTGGCCTGTGGTGCTGGGGAGCTGTGTGGACAGGCTCTTCTGGGGGGTGTTTTGAACAGGCTCTGCTGGAGTGCCAGGCGGGCTGTGGTGCCGGGGGGCCCCGTGTTCTGTGCTGGGGACCCTGGTGAGCTGGGCTGGGGAGCCCGGTGTGCTGGGCTGTGCTGCTGGCGAGCCGTGTGGACAGGCTCTGCCGGGGAGCGGTGTGAAAAGGCTCTGATGGAGAGCCAGCCGGGCTGTGGTGCTGGGGGCCCCCGTGTGCTGTGCTCGGGAGCCCAGTGAGCTGGGCTTCGGAACCCAGTGTGCTGGGCTGTGGTGCTGGGAAGCCGTGTGGACAGGCTCTGATGGGGAGAGGGTTGAACAGGCTCTGATGGAGAGTCAGGCGGGCTGTGGTGCTGGGGGGCCCCGTGTGCTGTCCTGGGGGGCCCGGTCAGCTGGGCTGGGGAGCCCGGTGTACTGGACAGTGGTGCTGGCCAACCGTGTAGACAGGCTCTCCTGGGGGGCCCCGTGTGCTTTGCTGGGGAGCCCGTTGAGCTGGCCTGGGGAGCCAGGTGTGCTGGGCTGTGGTGCTGGGGAGCCGTGTGGACAAGCTCTGCTGGGGAGTGGTTTGAACAGGCTCTGCTGGACAGCCAGGCGGGCTGTTGTGCTGGGGGGCCCCGTGTGCCGTGCTGGGGAGCCCGGTGACATGGGCTGGGGAGCCCGGTGTGCTGGGCTGTGGTGCTAGGGAGCCTTGTGGAGAGGTTCTTCTGGGGAGCGATGTGAACAGGCTCTGATGGAGAGCCAGGAAGGCTGTGGTGGTGGTGGACCCCGTGTGCTGTGTTGGTGAGCCCGTTGAGCTGTGCTGGGGAGCCCGGTGTGCTTGGCTGATGTGCTGGGGAGCCGTGTGGACAGGCTCTGCTGGGGAGAGGTGTGAAAAGGCTCTGATGGAAAGCCAGGCGGGCTGTGGTGCTGGGGGCCCCCGTGTGCTGTGCTGGGGGGCCCGGTGAGCTGGGCTGCGCTTCCCGGTGTGCTGGGCTTTGGTGCTGGGGAGCCGTGCAGACAGGATTTGCTGGTGAGCGGTGTGAACAGGCTCTGCTGGGGAGCGGTGTGAACTGGCTCTGATGGAGAGCCGTCTGAACAGGCTCTGCTGGACAGCCAGGCGGGCTGTGGTGCTTTGGGCCCCCGTGTGCTTTTGTCAGGAGCCCGGTGAGCTGGGCTGGGGAGCCCGGTGTGCTGGGCTGTGGTGCTGGGGAGCCGTGTGGACAGGCTCTGCTGCGGAGCGGTGTGAACAGGCTCTGATGGAGAGCCGTCTGAACAGGCTCTGCTGGACAGCCAGGCGGGCTGTGGTGCTGTGGGCCCCCGTGTGCAGTGCTGGGGAGCTCGTTGAGCTGGGCTGGGGAGCCCGGTGTGCTGGGCTGTGGTGGTGGGGAGCCGTGTGGACAGGCTCTGCTGCAGAGCCTAGCGGGCTGTGGTGCAGGGGGGCCCCGTGTGGTTTGCTGGAGGCCCCCGTGTGCTGTGCTAGGGGCCCCCGTGTACTGGGCTGTGGAGGCCAGTTCGCTGGGCTGTGCTGCTGGGGAGCCGTGTGGACAGGCTCTGCTGGGGAGAGGGTTGAACAGGCTCATCTGGAGAGCCTGGCGGGCTGTGGTGCTGGGGGCGCCCGTGTGCTGTGCTGGGGAGTCCGGTGAGCTGGGCTGGGGAGCCCGGTGTTCTGGGCTGTGCTGCTGGGGAGGCTTGTGGACAGGCTCTGCTGGGGAGTGGTTTGAACAGGCTCTACTGGAGAGCAACGCGGGCTGTGGTGCTGGGGGCCCCAATGTGCTGTGCTGGGGGCCCCCGTGTGCTGTGCCGGTTGCCCCCGTGTGCTGTGCTGGGGGCCCCGGTGTGCTGTTCTCTGCTACTGAGGAGCCGTGTGGACCGGGTCTGCTGGGGAGCGGTGTGAACAGGCTCTGCTGGAGAGCCAGGCGTTCTGTGCTGCGGTGTGCTGGGCTGTGCTGCTGGGGAGCCGTGTAGACAGGCTCTGCTGGGGAGCGGTGTGAACAGACTCTAATGGAGTGCCAGGCGGGCTGTGGTGCTGGGGGCCCCCGTGTGCTCTGCAACGGAGCCCGGTGAGCAGGGCTGGGGAGCCCGGTGTGCTGGGCTGTGGTGCTGGGGAGCCGTGTGGAAAGGCTCTGCTGGGGAGCGGTGTGAAGAGGTTCTGATGGAGAGCCAGGCGGGCTGTGGTGATGGGGTCCCCCGTGTGCTGTGTTGGGGAGCCCGGCGAGCTGGGCTGGGGATCACGGTTTGCTGGGCTGTGGTGCTGTTGAGCCGTGTAGAATGGCTCAGCTGGGGAGCTGTGTGAAATGGCTCTGATGGAGAGACAGGCGGGATGTGGTGCTGGGTTGTCCCGTGTGCTGTGCTGGGGAGCCCTGTGAGCTGGGCTGGGGAGCCCGGTGTGCTGGGCTGCTCAGCTGGGGAGCCGTGTGGACAGGCTCTGCTGGGGAGCCATTCGGGCTGTAGTGCTGGGGGGCCCCGTGTGCTGTGCTGGGGAGCCCGGTGAGCTGGGCAGTGCTGCTGGTGAGCCGAGTGGACAGGCTTTGCTGGAGAGCCTGGCGGGCTGTGGTGCTGGGGGCCCCCGTGTTCTGTGCTCTGGAGCCCGCTGAGCTGGGCAGTGCTGCTGGGGAGCCGTGCATACTGGCTCTGCTGGGGAGCAGTGTGACCAGGCTCTGCTGGAGAGCGAGGCGGGCTGTGGTGCTGGGGAGCCGTGTGGACAGGCTCTGCTGGGGAGCGGTTCCAGCAGGCTCTGCTGCAGAGCCTGGCGGGCTGTGGTGCTGGGGGCCCCCGTGTGTTGTGCTGTAGAGCCTGGTGAGCTGGGCTGGGGAGCCTCGTGTTCTGGGCAGTGCAGCTGGGGAGCCGTGCATACTGGCTCTGCTGGGGAGCTGTGTGAACCGGCTCTGCTGGAGAGGAAGGCAGGCTGTTATGCTGGGGGCCCCCGTGTGCTGTGCTGGGGAGCCCGGTTAGCTGGGCTGGGGAGCCCGGCGTGCAGGGCTGCGCTGCTGGGGAGCCGTACGGACAGTCTCTGTTGGGGAAAGGTTTGAACAGGCTCTGATGGAGAACCAGGCGGGCTGTGGTGTTGGGGGCCCCGGTTTGCTTTGCTGGGGAGCCAGGTGAGCTTGGCTGGGCAGCCCGGTGTGCTGGGCTGTGCTGCTGGGGAGGCGTGTGGACAGGCTGTGCTGGGGAGTGGTTTGAACAGGTTCTGCTGGAGAGCCATGCGGGCTGTGGTGCTGGGGGCCCCCGTGTGCTGCTGGGGAGCCGTGTGGACAGGCTCTGCTGAGGAGTGTTTTGAACAGGCTCTGCTGGAGAGCCAGGCGGGCTGTGGTGCTGGGGGGCCCCTGTGTTTTGTGCTGGGGAGCCGGGTGAGTTGGGCTTGGGAGGCCAGTGTGCTGGGCTGTGCTGCTGGGGAGCCGTGTGTACCGGCTCTGCTTGGGAGTGGTTTGAACATGCTCTGCTGGAGAGCCAGGCCGGCCGTGGTGCTGGGGGCCCCCGTGTGCTGTGCTGACGAGCCCTATGAGCTGGGCTGGGGAGCCCGGTGTGCTGGGCTGTGGTGCTGGGGAGCCCTGTGGACAGGCTCTGCTGGGGAGCCGTGTGGACAGGCTCTGCTGGGGAGTGGTTTGAACAGTCTCTGCTGGAGAGCCAGGCGGGCTGTGGTGCTGTGGGGCCCTGTGTGCTGTGCTGGGGAGCCCGGTGTGCTGGGCTGTGGTGCTGGGGAGCCGTGTGGACAGGCTCTGCTGGGGAGAGGGTTGAACAGGCTCTGATGGAGAGCCAGGCGGGCTGTGGTTCAGGGGAGCCCGGTGAGCTGTGCTGGGGGCCCCCGTGTGCTGTGCTGGGGAGCCGGGTGAGCAGGGCTGGGGAGCCCGGTGTGCTGGGCCGTGGTGCTGGGGAGCAGCGTGGAAAGGCTCTGCTGGGGAGCGGTGTGAACAGGCTCTGATGGAGCGCCGGGCGGGCTGTGGTGCTGGGGGGCCCCGTGTGCTGTGCTGGGGAGCCCGGTGAGCTGGGCTGAGGAGCCCGGTGTGCAAGGCTGTGCTGCTGGGGAGCCGCGTGTACAGGCTCTGCTGGGGAGTGGTTGGAACAGGCTCTGCTGGACAGCCAGGCGGGCTGTGGTGCTGAGGGGTCCCGTGTGCTGTGCTGGGGAGCCCGGTGAGCTGGGCTGGGGAGCCCGGTGTGCTGGGCTGTGCTGATGGGGAGCCGTGTGGAAAGGATATTGCTGGGGAGTGGTTTGAAAAGGATCTGCTTGACAGCCAGGCGGGCTGTGGTGCTGGGGGGCCCGGTGTGCCGTGATCGGGAGCCCGGTGAGTTGGGCTGGGGAGCCCGGTGTGCTTGGCTGGGGAGCCCGGTTTGCTGGTCTGTGGTGCTGGGGAGCCGTGTGGACAGGCTCTGCTGGCGAGTGGTTTGAACAGGCTCTGCTGGGGAGAGGAGTGAACAGGCTCTGATGGAGAGCCAGGAGGGCTGTTGTGCTGGGACGCCCCGTGTGCTGTGCTGGGGGGCCCCGTGTGCTGTGCTGGGGAGCCCGTTGAGCTGGGCTGGGGAGCCCGGTGTGCTGGGCTGTGGTGCTGGGGAGCCGTGTGTACAGGCTCTGCTGGGGAGTGGTTTGAAAAGGCTCTGCTGGGGAGCGGAGTGAACAGGCTTTGATGGAGAGCCAGGCGGGATGTGGTGCTGGGTGGCCCCGTGTGCTGTGCTGGGGATCTCGTTGAGCTGGGTTGGGGAGCCCGGTGTGCTGGGCTGTGGTGCTGGGGAGCAGTGTAGACAGGCTCTGCTGCGGAGCGCTGTGACCAGGCTCTGATGGAGAGCCAGGCGGGCTGTGATGGTGTGGGCACCCGTGTGCTGTGCTGGGGAGCCCGGTGAGCTGGGCTGTGGAGTCCGGTGTGCTGGGCTGTGGTGCTGGGGAGACGTGTGGACAGGCTCTCTTGGGGACTGGTTTGAACAGGCTGTGCTGTGGAGCGGAGTGAACAGGCTCAGATGGAGAGCCAGGCGGGCTGTGGTGCTGAAGTTCCCCCGTGTGCTGTGCTCGGGAGCCCAGTGTACTGGGATGGGGAGCCCGGTGAGGTGGGCTGGGGAGCCCGGTGTGCTGGGCTGTGGTGATGGGGAGCCGTGTAGACAGGCTCTGCTGGGGAGCGGTGTGAACAGGCTCTGATGGAGAGCCAGGCGGGTTGTGATGGTGTGGGCACCCGTGTGCTGTGCTGGGGAGCCCTGGTGAGCTGGGCTGTGGAGCCCGGTGTGCTGGGCTGTGGTGCTGGGGAGCCGTGTGGACAGGCTCTCTTGGGGACTGGTTTGAACAGGCTGTGCTGTGGCGCGGAGTGAACAGGCTCAGATGGAGAGCCAGGCGGGCTGTGGTGCTGAAGTTCCCCCGTGTGCTGTGCTCGGGAGCCCAGTGTACTGGGATGTGGAGCCCCGTGTGCTGGGCTGTGGTGCTGGGGAGCCCGGTGTTCTGGGCTGTGGTGCTTGGGAGCCGTGTAGACAAGCTCTGCTGGGGAGCGTTGTAAACAGGCTATGCTGGAGAGCCAGGCGGGCTGTGGTGCTGTGGGCCCCCGTGTGCTGTGCTTTGGAGCCCGGTGTGCTGGGCTGTGGTGCTGGGGAGCCGTGTGGAAAGGCTCTTCTGGGGGGCGGTGTGGACAGGCTCTGCTGGAAAGCCAGGCGGGCTGTGCTGCGGTGTGCTAGGCTGTGCTGCTGCGGAGCCGTGTAGACAGGCTCTGCTCTGGAGCCATTCGGGCTGTGGTGCTGGGGGGCCCCGTCTGCTGTGCTGGGGAGCCCGGTGTTCTGGGCTGAGCTGCTGGGGTGCCGTGTGTAAAGGGTCTGCTGGGAAGCGGTGTGAAAAGGCTCTGATGGAGAGCCAGGCGGGCTGTGGTGCTGGGGGGGCCCAGTGTGCTGTGCTCGGTAGCCCGGTTACCTGGGCTGCGGGGCCCGGTGTGCTGGGCTGAACTGCTGGGGTGCCGTGTGGACAGGGTCTGCTGGGAAGCGGTGTTAACAGGCTCTGATGGAGAGCTGGGCGGGCTGTGGTGCTGGGGGCCCCCGTGTGCTGTGCTCGGTAGCCGGGTGAGCTGGGATGGGGAGCCCGGAATGCTGGGCTGAGCTGCTGGGGTGCCGTGTGGACAGGGTCTGCTGGGAAGCGGTGTGAAAAGGCTCTGATGGAGAGCCAGTTGGGCTGTGGCGCTGGGGGGCCCCCGTGTGCTGTGCTCGGTTGCCCGGTGAGCTGGGCTGCGGGGCCCGGTGTGCTGGGCTGAGCTCCTGGTGTGCCGTGTGGTCAGGGTCTGCTGGGAAGCGGTGTGATAAGGATCTGATGGAGAACCAGGGGGGCTGTGGTGCTGGGGGGCCCCGTGTGCTGTGCTCGGAAGCCCGGTGAGCTGGGCTGCGGAGCCCGGTGTGCTGGGCTGAGCTGTTGGGGTTCCGTGTTGACAGGTTCTTCTGGGGAGCCGTGTGGACAGGCTCTGCTGGAGAGCATGGCGGGCTGTGGTGCTGGGGGGCCCCGTGTGCTGTGCTGGGGAGCCCGGTGTGATTGGCTGTGGTGCTGGGGAGCCGTGTAGACGGGCTCTGCTGGGGAGCTGTATGAACAGGCTCTGATGGAGAGCAAGGCGGGCTATGGTGCTGGGGGGCCCTGTGTGCTGTGCTGGAGAGACAGGTGAGCTGGGCTTGGGAGCCCGGTGAGCTGGGCTGAGCTGCTGGGGTGCCGTGTGGACAGCGTCTGCTGGGTCGCGGTGTGAATAGGCTCTGATGGAGTGCCAGGCGGGCTGTACTGCGGTGTGCGGGGCTGTTGGAGAGCCGTTTAGACAGGCTCTTCTGGGCAGCTTTGTGAACAGGCTCTGATGGAGAGCCAGGCGGGGTGTGGTGGTGGGGGCCCCCGTGTGCTGTACTGGGGAGCCCGGTGAGCTGGGCTGGGGAGCCCGGTGTGCTGGGCTGTGCATCTGGGGAGCCGTGTGGAAAGGCTCTGCTGGGGAGCGGTTTCAACAGGCTCTGCTTGCCAGCAAGGCGCGCTGTGTTGCTGGGGGCCCCCGTGTGCTGTGCTGGGGAGCCCGGTGAGCTGGGCTGGCGAGACCGGTGTGCTGGGCTGTGCTGCTTGGGAGCCGTGTGGACAGGCTCTTCTGGGGAGTGGTTTGAAAAGGCTCTGCTGGAGAGCCAGGCGGGCTATGGTGCGGGGGGCCACCGTGTGCTGTGCTGGGGAGCCCTGTGAGCTGGGCTGGGGAGCCCGGTGTGGTGGGCTGTGGTGCTGGGGAGGCGTGTGGACATGCTCTGCTGGGGAGCGGTGTGGACAGGCTCTGATGGAGAGCCAGGCGGGCTGTGGTGCTGGGGGCCACCGTGTGCTGTGGTGGGGAGCCCGGTAAGATGGTCTGGGGAGCCCGGTGTGCCGGGCTGTGGTGCTGGGGGGCCCCGTGTGCTGTGCTGCGGAGCCCGGTGATATCGGTTATGGAGCCCGGTGTGCTGGGCTGTGCTGCTGGGGTGCCGTGTGAAGAGGCTCTGCTGGAGAGCCAGGCGGGCTGTTGTGCCGGGGGCCCTCGTGTGCTGTGCTGGGGAGCCCGGTGAGCTTGGCTGGGGAGCCCGGTGCTGGGCTGTGCTGCTGTGCTGCTCTGGGGGAAACAGGCTGTGGAGAGCCAGGTGGACCGGGGAACTGTGCTGCTTGTGCTGGGCTGTGCTGCTGGGGAGCCGTGTGGACCGGCTCTGCTGGGAGTGGTTTGAACAGGCTTTGCTGGAGAGCCAGGCGGGCTGTGGTTCCGGGGGTGCCCCGTGTGCTGTGCTGTTGAGCCCGTTGAGCTGGGCTTCGGAGCCCGGTGTGTTGGGCTGTGGTGCTGGGGAGCCGTGTGGACAGGCTCTGCTTCGGAGTGGTTTGAACAGGGTCTGCTGGATTGCCAGGCGGGCTGTGGTACTGGGGACTCCCGTGTGCTGTGCTGGGGAGCCCGGTGAGCTTTGGTGAGGAGCCCGGTGTGCTGGGCTGATGTGCTGGGGAGCCGTGTGGACAGGCTCTGCTGGGGAGTGGTTTGAACAGGCTCTGCTGGAGAGCCAGGCGGGTTGTGGTGCTGGGGGGCCCCGTGTGCTTTGCTGGGGAGCCCGGTGGGCTGGGCCGGGGAGCCCGGTGTGATGGGCTCTGCTGCTGGGGAGCCGTGGGGACAGGCTCTGCTGGCGAGTGGTTTGAACCGGCTCTGCTTGAGAGCCAGGCGGGATGTGGTGCTGGGGGGCCCCGTGTGCTGTGATTGGGTGCCCGGTGTGCTGGGCTGTGATGCTGGGGAGCCGTGTGGACAGGCTCTGCTGGGGAGCCGTGTGGACATGCTCTGATGGAGAGCCAGGAGGGCTGTTGTGCTGGGAAGCCCCGTGTGCTGTGCCTGGGGGGCCCCGTGTGCTGTGCTGGGGAGCCCGTTGAGCTGGGCTGGGGGCCATGGTGAGCTGCGCTGGGGAGTACGGTGTGCTGGCCTGTGGTGCTGGGGAGCTGTGTGGACAAGCTCTTCTGGGGCGTGGTTTGAACAGGCTCTGCTGGGGAGCGGAGTGAACAGGCTCTGATGGAGAGTCAGGCGGGCTGTGGTGCTGGGGGGCGCCGTGTGCTGTGATGGGGAGCCGTGTAGACAGGCTCTTCTGCGGAGTGGTGTGAACAAGCTCTGATTGAAAGCCAGGAAGGCTGTGGTGCTGGTGGGCCCCGTGTGCTGTGCTGGTGAGCCCGTTGAGCTGTGCTGGGGAGCCCGGTGTCTTAGGCTGCTGTGCTGGGTAGCCGTGTGGACAGGCTCTGGTGGGGATTGGTTTGCACAGGCTCTTCTGGAGAGCCAGGCGGGCTGTGGTGCTGGGGGCCCCCGTGTGCTGTGCTGGGGAGCCTGTTGAGCTGGGCTGGGGAGCCCGGTGTGCTGGGCTGTTCTGCTGGGGAGCCGTGTAGACAGGCTCTGCTGGCGAGCCATTCGGGCTGTGGTGCTGGGCGGCCCCGTGTGCTGTGCTGGGGAGCCCGGTGAGCTGGGCTGGGGAGTCCGGTGTACTGGGTTGTGGTGCTGGGGAGCCGTGTAGACAGGCTCTGCTGCGGAGCAATGTGAACAGGCTCTGATGGAGATCCAGGCGGGATGTGGTGCTGGGGAGTCCGGTGTGCTGGGCTGTTGTGCTGGGGAGCCGTGTGGACAGGCTCTGCTTCGGAGTGGTTTGAACAGGGTCTGCTGGATTGCCAGGCGGGCTGTGGTACTGGGGGCTCCCGTGTGCTGTGCTGGGGAGCCCGGTGAGCTTTGGTGAGGAGCCCGGTGTGCTGGGCTGATGTGCTGGGGAGCCGTGTGGACAGGCTCTGCTGGGGAGTGGTTTGAACAGGCTCTGCTGGAGAGCCAGGCGGGCTGTGGTGCTGGGAGGCCCCGTGTGCTGTGCTGGGGAGCCCGGTGGGATGGGCCGGGGAGCCCGGTGTGATGGGCTGTGCTGCTGGGTAGCCGTGTCGACAGGCTCTGCTGGCGAGTGGTTTGAACAGGCTCTGCTGGAGAGCCAGGCGGATTGTGGTGCTGGGGGGCCCCGTGTGCTGTGCTTGGGTGCCTGGTATGCTGGGCTGTGGTGCTGGGGAGCCGTGTGGACAGGCTCTGCTAGGGAGCGGTGTGAACAGGCTCTGATGGAGAGCCAGGCGGGCTGTGGTGCTGGGGGCCCCCGTGTGCTGTGCTGGGGAGCCTGTTGAGCTGGGCTGGGGAGCCCGGTAGGCTGGGCTGTTCTGCTGGGGAGCCGTGTGGACAGGCTCTGCTGGGGTGCCTTGTGGAAAGGCTCTGCTGGGGAGCGTTGTGAACAGGCTCTGATGGATAGCCAGGCGGGCTGTGGTGCTGGGGGCCCGCGTGTGCTGTGCTGGGGAGCCCGTTGAGCTGGGCTGGGGAGACCGGTGTGCTGGGCTGTGGTGCTGGGGAGCCGTGTAGACAGGCTCTGCTGGCGAGCCATTCGGGCTGTGGTGCTGGGCGGCCCCGTGTGCTGTGCTGGGGAGCCCGGTGAGATGGGCTGGGGAGTCCGGTGTACTGGGTTGTGCTGCTGGGGAGCCGTGTGGACCGGCTCTGCTTGGGAGTGGTTTGAACAGGCTTTGCTGGAGAGCCAGGCGGGACGTGGTGCTGGGGGCCCCCGTGTGCTGTGTTGGGGAACCCGGTGTGCAGTGCTGGAGAGCCCGTTGAGCTGGGCTGTGGTGCTGCGGAGCCGTGTGGACAGGCTCTGCTGGGGAGCGGTGTGAAATGGCTCTGATGGACAGCCAGGCGGGCTGTGGTTCCGGGGGTCCCCGTGTGCTGTGCTGTTGAGCCCGTTGAGCTGGGCTTCGGTTAGCCCGGTGTCCTGGGCCGTGCTGCTGGGGAGCCGTGTAGACAGGCTCTGCTGCGGAGCAATGTGAACAGGCTCTGATTGAGAGCCAGGCGGGATGTGGTGCTGGGGAGTCCGGTGTGCTGGGCTGTTGTGCTGGGGAGCCGTGTAGACAGGCTCTTATGGAGAGCCAGGCGGGCTGTGGTGCTGGGGGGCCCCGTGTGCTGTGCTGGGGAGCCCGTTGAGCTGGGCTTTGGTTAGCCCGGTGTCCTGGGCCGTGCTGCTGGGGAGCCCTGTGTACAGGCTCTGCTGGGGAGTTGTGTGAACAGGCTCTCCTGGAGAGCCAGGCGGGCTGTGGTACTGGGGGCCACCGTGTGCTGTGCTGGGGAGTCCGGTGAGGTGGGCTGGGGAGCCCGGTGAGCTGGGCTGTGCTGCTGGGGAGCCGTGTGGACAGGCTCTGCTGGGGAATGGTTTGAACAGGCTCATCTGGAGAGCAAGGCGGGCTGTGGTGCTGGGGGCCCCCGTGTGATGTCCCGGGGAGCCCGGTGAGCTGGGCTGGGGAGCCCGGTGTGCTGTGCTGTGGTGCTGGGGACAGGTTTTAACAGGCTCTGATGGAGAGCCAGGCGGGCTCTGGTGCTTGGGGGCCCCGTTTGCTGTGCTGGGGAGCCTGGTGAGCTGGGCTGGAAAGCCCGGTGTGCTGGGCTGTGGTGCTGGGTAGCCGTGTGGACAGGCTCTGCTGGGGAGCGGTGTGAACAGGCTCTGATGGAGAGTCAGGCGGGCTGTGGTGCTGGGGAGCCGTGTAGACAGGCTCTGATGGAGAGCCAGGCGGGCTGTGGTGATGGGGGGCCCCGTGTGCTGTGCTGGGAAGCCCGTTGAGCTGGGCTTCGGATCCCGGTGTGTTGGGCTGTGGTGCTGGGGAGCCGTGTGGACAGGCTCTGCTGGGGAGTGGTTTGAACAAGCGCTGCTGGATAGCCAGGCGGGCTGTGGTGCTGGGGGCCCGTGTGCTGTGCTGGGGATCTCGTTGAGCTGGGCTGGGACAGCCCGGTGTGCTGGGCTGTGATGCTGGGGAGCCGTGTGCACAGGCTATGCTCGGAACGGTGTGAACAGGCTCTGATTGAGAGCCAGGCGGGCTGTGGTGCTGGGGGCCCCCATGTGCTGTGCTGGGGGCCACGGTGAGCTGGGCTGGTGAGCACGGTGTGCTGGGCTCTGGTGCTGGGTAGCTGTGTGGACAGGCTCTGCTGGGGGGTGGTTTGAACAGGCTCTGCTGGAGACCCAGGCGGGCAGTGGTCCTTGGGCGCCCCTTGTTCTGTGCTGGGGACCCTGGTGAGCTGGGCTGGGGAGCCCGGTATGCTGGGCTGTGCTGCTGGGGAGCCGTGTGGACAGGCTCTCCTGGGGAGCGGTGTGAATAGGCTCTGATGGAGAGCCAACCTGGCTGTGGTTCTGGGGGGCCCCGTGTGCTTTGCTGGGGAGCCCGGTGAGCTGTGCTGGGGGCCCCCTTGTGCTGTGCTTAGGAGCCCAGTGAGCTGGGCTGGGGACCCCGTTGTGCTGGGATGTGCTGCTGGGGAGCCGTGTGGAAAGGCTCTGCTGGGGAGCCAGGCGGGCATTGGTGCTGGGGGGCCCGGTGTGCTGTGCTGGGGAGCCCGGTGTGCTGGGCTGTGGTGCTGGGGAGCCGTGTAGAAGGGCTCTGCTGCGGAGCCGTGTGAACAGGCTTTGATGGAGAGCCAGGCGGGCTGTGGTGCTGGGGGCCCCCGTGTGCTGTGCTGGGGGGCCCGGTGAGCTGGGCTGGGGATCCCGGTGTGCTGTGCTGTGGTGCTGGGGAGCTTTGTAGAAAGGCTTTGCTGGGGAGTGGTGTGAACAGGCTCTGCTGGAGAGCCAGTCCGGCTGTGGTGCTGGGGGCTCCCGTGTGCTCTGCTGGGGAGCCCGGTGAGCTGGGCTGTGCTGCTGGGGAGCCGTGTGGTCAGGCTCTGCTGGGCAGAGGGTTGAACATGCTCTGATGGAGAGCCAGGCGGGCTGTGGTTCAGGGGAGCCCGGTGAGCTGTGCTGGGGAGCCCGGTGAGCTTTGCTGGGGGCCCCCGTGTGCTGTGCTGGGGAGCCCGGTGACCAGGGCTGGGGAGCCCGGTGTGCTGGGCTGTGGTGCTGGGGAGCTGTGTGGAAAGGCTCTGCTGTGGAGTGGTTTGAACAGGCTCTGCTGGAGACCAACGCGGGCTGTGGTGTTGGGGGCCCCCGTGTGCTGCGCTGGGGAGCCCGGTGAGCTTGGCTGGGGAGCCCGGTATGCTGGGCTGTGGTGCTGGATTGCCGTGTGGACAGGCTCTGCTGGGCAGAGGGTTGAACATGCTCTGATGGAGAGCCAGGCGGGCTGTGGTTCAGGGGAGCCCGGTGAGCTGTGCTCGGGGCCCCCGTGTGCTGTGCTGGGGAGCAGGGTGAGCAGGGCTGGGGAGCCCGGTGTGCTGGGCTGTGGTGCTGGGGAGCAGCGTGGAAAGGCTCTGCTGGGGAGCGGTGTGAACAGGCTCTGATGGAGCGCCAGGCGGGCTGTGGTGCTGGGGGGCCCCGTGTGCTGGGCTGGGGAGCCCGGTGTGCTGGGCTGTGGAGCTGGGGAGCCGTGTGGACAGGCTCTGCTGAGGAGAGTTTTGTACAGGCTCTGATGGAGAGCCAGCCGGGCTGTTGTGCTGGGAAGCCCCGTGTGCTGTGCTGGGGGGTCCCTGTGTGCTGTGCTGGGGGGCCCCGTGTGCTGTGCTGGGGAGCCCGTTGAGCTGGGCTGGGGAGCCCGGTGCGCTGGGCTGTGGTGCTGGGGAGCCGTGTGGACAGGCTCTGCTGGGGAGAGGGTTGAACAGGCTCTGCTCGAGAGCCAGGTGGGCTGTGTTGTTGGGGGGCGCCGTGTGCAGTGCTGGAGAGCCCAGTGAGCTGGGCTGTGGTGCTGGGGAGCAGTGTAGACAGGTTCTGCTGTGGAGTGGTTTGAACATTCTCTGATGCAGAGCCAGGCAGGCTGTATTGCTGGGGGACCCCGTGTGCTATACTGGGGAGGCCGGTGTGCTGGGCTGTGGTGCTGTTGAGCCGTGTGGACAGGCTGTGCTGGGGAGCGGTGTGAACAGGCTCTGATGGAGCGCCAGGCGGGCTGTGGTGCTGGGGAGCCCAGTGAGCTGGGCAGATGAGCCCGGTGTGCTGGGCTGTGATGTGGGGAGCCGTGTAGACAGGCTCTGCTGGGGAGTGGTTTGAACAGGCTCTGCTGGAGAGCCAGGCAGGCTGTGGTGCTGGGGGGCCCCGTGTGCTCTGCTGGGGAGCCCGGTGAGCTGGGCTGGGGAGCCCGGTGTGCTGGGCTATTGTGCCGGGGAGCCGTGTAGACAGGCTGTGCTGCGGAGGGGTGTGAACAGGCCCTGATGGAGAGCCAGGCGGGCTGTGGTGCTGTGGGCCCCCGAGAGCTGTGCTCAGGAGCCCGGTGAGCTATGCTGGGGATCCCTGTGTGCTGGGCTGTGGTGATTGGGAGCCGTGTAGACAGGCTGTGCTGTTGAGCGGTGTGAACAGGCTCTGATGGAGAGCCAGCCGGGCTGTGGTGCTGGGGGCCCCCGTGTGCTTTACTCGGGAGCCCAGTGAGCTGGGCTTCGTAGCCCAGTGTGCTGGGCTGTGGTGCCGGGAAGCCGTGTGGACATGCTCTGCTGGGGAGAGGGTTGAACAGGGTCTGATGGAGAGCCAGGCGGGCTGTGGTGCGAGGAATCCCCGTGTGCTGTGCTGGGGGCCCCCCTGTGCTGTGCTGGGGAGCACGGTGAGCTGGGTTGAGGAGCCCGGTGTGCTGGGCTGTGCTGCTGGGGAGCCGTGTGGACAGGCTCTGCTGGGGAGTGGTTTGAACAGGCTCTGCTGGAGAGCCAGGCGGGTTGTGGTGCTGGGGGGCCCCGTGTGCTTTGCTGGGGAGCCCGGTGGGCTGGGCCGGGGAGCCCGGTGTGATGGGCTCTGCTGCTGGGGAGCCGTGGGGACAGGCTCTGCTGGCGAGTGGTTTGAACCGGCTCTGCTTGAGAGCCAGGCGGGATGTGGTGCTGGGGGGCCCCGTGTGCTGTGATTGGGTGCCCGGTGTGCTGGGCTGTGGTGCTGGGGAGCCGTGTGGACAGGCCCTGCTGGGGAGCGGTGTGAACAGGCTCTGCTGGAGAGCCAGGCGGGCTGTGGTTCTGGGGAGCCGTGTGGACAGGCTCTACTGGGGAGTGGTTTGAACAGGCTCTGCTGGAGAGCCAGGCAGGCTGTGGTGCTGGGGGGCCCCGTGTGCTGTGCTGGGGAGCCTGGTGAGCTGGGGTGGGGAGCCCGGTGTGCTGGGCTTTTGTCCTGGGGAGCCGTGTAGACAGGCTGTGCTGCGGAGGGGTTTGAACAGGCCCTGATGGAGAGCCAGGCGGTCTGTGGTGCTGGGGGCCCCCGTGAGCTGTGCTCAGGAGCCCGGTGAGCTGGGCTGGGGATCCCTGTGTGCTGGGCTGTTGTGATTGGGAGGTGTGTAGACAGGCTGTGCTGTTGAGCGGTGTGAATAGGCTCTGATGGAGAGCCAGCCGGGCTGTGGTGCTTGGGGCTCCCGTGTGCTGTACTCGGGAGCCCAGTGAGCTGGGCTTCGGAACCCAGTGTGCTGGGCTGTGGTGCCGGGAAGCCATGTGGACATGCTCTGCTGGGGAGAGGGTTGAACAGGCTCTGATGGAGAGCCACATGTGCTGTGGTGCTGGGGTCCCCCGTGTGGTGTGCTGCGGAGTCCGGTGAGCTGGGATGGGGAGCCCGGTGTGCTGGGCTGTGGTGATGGGGAGCCGTGTGGACAGGCTCTGCAGGGGAACCATTCGGGCTGTGGTGCTGGGGAACAGTGTAGACAGGCTCTGCTGTGGAGTGGTTTGAACAGTCTCTGATGCAGAGCCAGGCAGGCTGTATTGCTGGGGGGCCCCGTGTGCTGTGCTGGGGAGGCCGGTTTGCTGGGCTGTGGTGCTGGTGAGCCGTGTGGACAGGCTCTGCTGGGGAGCGGTGTGAACAGGATCTGATGGAGAGCCAGGCCGACTGTGGTGCTGGGGGCCCACGTGTGCTGTGCTGCGGAGCACGGTGAGCTGGGCTGGGGAACCCGGTTTGCTGTGCTGTGCTGCTGGGGAGCCGTGTGGACAGGCTCTGATGGGGACTGGTTCGAACAGGCTCTGCTGGAGAGCCAGGCGGGCTGTGGTAGTGGTGGGCCCCGTGTGCTGTCCTGGGGAGATCGGTGAGCTAGGCTGTGGAGTCCGGTGTGCTGGGCTGTGGTGCTGGGGAGCCGTGTAGACAGGGTCTTCTGAGGAGCGGTGTGCTCAGGCTCTGCTGGAGAGCAAGGCGCGCTGTGTTGCTCGTGGCCCCCGTGTGCTGTGCTGGGGAGCCCGGTGAGCTGGGCTGTGACGCTGGGGAGCCGTGTGGACAGGCTCTGCTGGGGAGCGGTTTGAACAGGCTCTGCTGGAGAGTCAGGCGGGCTGTGGTGCGGTGTGCTGGGTAGTGCTACTGGGGACCCGTGGAGAAAGGCTCTGCTGGGGAGCGGTTTGAAAAGGCTCTGCTGGAGAGCCAGGCGGGCTGTGGTGCTGGGGGGCCCCGTGTGCTTGGCTGGGCCCCCCCGTGTGCTGTACTGGGGAGCCCGGTGAGCTGGGCAGTGCTGCTGGTGAGCCGAATGGACAGGCTCTGCTGGAGAGCCTGGCGGGCTGTGGTGCAGGGCGCCCCCGTGTGCTGTGCTGTGGAGCCCGCTGAGCTGGGCAGTGCTGCTGGGGAGCCGTGCATACTGGCTCTTCTGGGGAGCTGTGTGAACAGGCCCGGCTGGAGAGCCAGCCAGGCTGTGGTGCTGGGGGCCCCCGTGTGCTGTGCTGTAGTGCTGGGGAGCCCTGTGGAAAGGCTCTGCTGGGGAGCGGTGTGAACAGGCTCTGCTGGAGAGCCAGGCGGCCTGTGTTGTTGGGGGGCGCCGTGTGCTGTGCTGGGGAGCCCCGTGTGCTGGGCTTTGGTGCTGGGGAGCCGTGTAGACAGGCTCTGCTTTGGAGCCGTGTAGACAGGCTCTGCTGGGGAGCGGAGTGAACAGGCTCTGCTGGGGAGCGGTGTGAAGAGTCTCTGATGGAGAGCCAAGCGGGCTGTGGTGCTGGGGGCCCCTGTGTGCTGTGCTTGGGAGCCCGGTGAGCTGGGCTGAAGAGCCCGGTGTGCTGGGCTGTGGTGCTGGGGGGCCCCATGTGCTGGGCTGTGGAGCTGGGGAGCCGTGTAGACAGGCTCTGCTGGGGAGCGGTGTGGACAGGCTCTGCTGGGGAGCGCTTTAAACAGGCTGTGCGGGAGAGCCAGGCTGGCTGTGGTGCTGGGGAGCCCAGTGTGCTGTGCTGGGGAGCCCGGTGAGCTGAGCTGGGAAGCCCGGTGTGCTGGGCTGTGCTGCTGGGGAGCCGTGTGGACAGGCTCTTCTGGGGAGCGGTTTGCACAGGCTCGGCTGGAGAGCAAGGCGCGCTGTGGTGCTGGGGGCCCCGTTTGCTGTGCTGGGGACCACAGTGCGCTGGGCTCGGGAGCCCGGTGAGCTGGGCTGGGGAGCCCGGTGTGCTGGGCTGTGCTGCTGGGGAGCCGTGTAGACAGGCTCTGCTGCGGAGCGCTGTGAACAGGCTCTGATGGAGAGCCAGGCGGGCTGTGGTGCTGGGGGGGACCGTGTGCTGTCCTGGGGAGCCCGTTGAGCTGGGCTGGGGAGCCCAGTGTGCTGGGCTGTGGTGCTGGGGAGCCGTGTGGACAGGCTCTGTTGGGGAGTGGTTTGAACAGGCTCTGATGGAGAGCCAGGCGGGCTGTGGTGCTGGGGGGCCCCGTGTGCTGTGCTGCGGAGCCCGGTGATTTCGGCTATGGAGCCCGGTCTGCTGGGCTGTGCTGCTGTGGAGCCGTGTGGACAGGCACTGCTGGCGAGTGGTGTGAAAAGGCTCTGATGGAGAGCCAGGCGGGCTGTGGTGTTGGGGGTCCCCGTGTGCTGTGCTGGGGGCCCCCGTGTGCTGTGCTGGGGAGCCCGGTGTGCTGGGCTGTGCTGCTGGGGATCCGTGTGGACAGGCAATGCTGGGGAGTGTTTTGAACAGGCTCTGCTGGAGAGCCAGGCGGGCTGTGTTGCTGGGGACCCCCGTGTGCTGTGCTGGGGAGCCCGGTTTGCTGGGCTGTGGTGCTGGGGGCCCCCGTGTGCTGTGCTGCGGAGCCCGGTGACATCGGCTATTGAGCCCGGTGTGCTGGGCTGTGCTGCTGGCGAGCCGTGTGAAGAGGCTTTGCTGGAGAGCCAGGCGGGCTGTGGTGCCGGGGGCCCTCGTGTGCTGTGCTGGCGAGCCCGGTGAGCTTGGCTGGGGAGCCCGGTGTGCTGGGCTGTGCTGCTGGGTAGCCCTGTAGACAGGCTCTGCTGGGGAGCGGTGTGAACAGGCTCTGATGGAGAGCCAGGTGGGCTGTGGTGCTGGGGAGCCCGGTGTGCTGGGCTGTGCTGCTGGGGAGCCGTGTGAAGAGGCTTTGCTGGAGAGCCAGGCGGGCTGTGGTGCTGGGGGCCCTCGTGTGCTGTGCTGGCGAGCCCGGTGAGCTTGGCTGGGGAGCCCGGTGTGCTGGGCTGTGCTGCTGGGTAGCCCTGTAGACAGGCACTGCTGGGGAGCGGTTTGAAAAGGCTCTGATGGAGAGCCAGGTGGGCTGTGGTGCTGGGGAGCCCGGTGTGCTGGGCTGTGGTGCTGGGGAGCCGTGTGGACAGCCTCTTCTGGGGGGTGGTTAAAACAGGCTCTGCTGGAGAGCCAGGCAGGCTGTGGTGCGGGGGGGGCCCCGTGTGCTGTGCTCGGGAGCCCGGTGAGCTGGGCTGGGAAGCCCGGTGTGATGGGATTTGCTGCTGGGAGCCGTGTTGACAGGCTCTGCTGGGGAGCGGTGTGAACAGGCTCTTCTGGGGAGCCAGGCGCGCTGTGGTGCAGGGGGCCCCCCGTGTGCTGTGCTGTGGAGCCCGGTGAGCTGGGCTGGGGAGCCCGGTTTCCTAGGGTGTGCTGCTGGGGAGCCGTGTGGACCGGCTCTGCTAAGGAGCGGTGTGAACAGGCTCTGATGGAAAGCCAGGCGGGCTGTGGTGTTGGGGGTCCCCGTGTGCTGTGCTTGGGGCCCCCGTGTGCTGTACTGGGGAGCCCGGTGTGCTGGGCTGTGCTGTTGGGGAGCCGTGTGGACAGGCTCTGCTGTGGAGTGTTTTGAACAGGCTCTGATGTGGAGCCAGATGTGCTGTGGTGCTGGGGGGCCCCCGTGTGCTGTGCTGGGGAGCCCGGTGAGGTGGGCTGGGGAGCCCGGTGTGCTGGGCTGTGGTGCTGGGGAGCCGTGTTTTCAGGCTCTGCTGGGGAGCGGTGTGAAATGGCTCTGATGGAGAGCCCGGCGTGTTGTTGTGCTGGGGGTCCCCGTGTTCTGTGCTGGGGAGCCGGGTGAGCTGGGCTGGGGAGCCCGGTGTGCAGGGCTGTGGTGCTGCGGAGCCGTGTAGACAAGCTCTGCTGGGGAGCGGTGTGAACAGGCTCTGCTGGGGAGCGGTGTGAAAAGGCACTGATGGAGAGCCAGGCGGGTTGTGGTGCTGGGGGGCCCCGGGTGCCGTGCTCGGGAGCCCGGTGAACTGGGCCGGGGAGCCCGGTGTGCTGGGCTGTTCTGCTGGGGAGCCGTGTGGACAGGCTCTTCTGGGGAGCGGTCTGGACAGGCTCTGCTGTACAGCCAGGCGGGCTGTGGTGCTGGGGTTCCCAGTGTGCTGTGCTGGGGAGCCCGTTGAGCTGGGCTGTCGAGCCCGGTGTGCTGGGCTGTTGTGCTGGGGAGCCGTGTGAACAGGCTCTGCTGGAGAGGCAGGCGGGCTGTGGTGCTGGGGGGCCCCGTGTGCTGTGCTGGGGAGCCCGGTGTGATGGGCTGTGGGGCTGGGGAGCCGTGTAGACGGGCTCTGCTGGGGAGCTGTATGAACAGGCTCTGATGGAGAGCAAGGCGGGCTGTGGTGCTGGGGGGCCCCGTGTGCTGTGCTGGACAGCCAGGTGAGCTGGGCTGGGGAGCCCGGTGAGCTGGGCTGTGGTGCTGGGGAGCCGTGTAGACAGGCTATGCTGCGGAGCGGTGTGAACAAGCTCTGATGGAGAGCCAGGCGGGCTGTGGTGCTGGGGGGCCCCCTTGTGCTGTGCTGGGGGGCCCGGTGAGTTGGGCTGGGGAGCCCGGTGTGCTGGGCTGAGCTGCTGGGGTGCCGTGTGTAGAGGGTCTGCTGGGAAGCGGGGTGAAAAGGCTCTGATGGAGAGCCAGGCGGGCTGTGGTGCTGGGGGGCCCCAGTGTGCTGTGCTCGGTAGCCCGGTTTGCTGCGCTGCGGGGCCCGGTGTGCTGGGCTGAGCTGCTGGGGTGCCGTGTGGACAGGGTCTGCTGGGAAGCGGTGTTGACAGGCTCTGATGGAGAGCCAGGCGGGCTGTGGTGTTGGGTGGCCCCGTGTGCTGTGCTCAGAAGCCCGGTGAGCTGTGCTGGGGAGCCCGGTGTGCTGGGCTGTGGTGCTTGGGAGCCGTGTGGACTCGCTATCCTGGGGAGGGGTTTGAAAAGGCGCTGCTGAAGAGCCAGGCGGGCTGTGGTGCTGGGGGGCCCTGTGTGCTGTGCTGTGGAGCCCGGTGAGCTGGGCTGGGGAGCCCGGTGTGCTGGGCTGTGGTGCTGGGGAGCCGTGTAGACAGGCTCTTATGCGGAGCGGTGTGAACAGGCTCATATGGAGAGCCAGGCGGGCTGTAGTTCTGGGGGCCCCCGTGTGTTGTGTTGGGCGGCCCGGTGAGCTGGGCTGGGGAGCCCGGTGTGCTGGGCTGTGGTGCTGGGGAGCCGTGTAGACAGGCTCTGCTGGGGAGCCATTCGGGCTGTGGTGGTGGGGGGCCCCGTCTGCTGTGCTGGGGAGCCCGGTGTGCTGGGCTGGGGAGCCCCGTGTGCTGGGCTGTGGTGCTGGGGAGCCCGGTGTGCTGGGCTTTTGTGATGGGGAGCCGTGTAGACAGGCTCTGCTGCGGAGCGGTGTGAACTGGCTCTGATGGAGAGCCAGGCGGGCTATGGTGCTGGGGGGCCCCGTGTGCTGTGCTGGGAAGCCCGGTGTGCTGGCCCACGGTGCTGGGGAGCCGTGTGGAAAGGCTCCGCTGGGGAGTGGTTTGAACAGGCTTTGCTGGAGAGCCAGGCGGGCTGTGGTGCTGGGGGGCCCCATGTCCTGTGCTGGGGAGCCCGGTGTGCTGGGCTGTTGTGCTGGGGAGCCGTGTGGTCAGGCTCTGCTGGGGAGTGGATTGAACAGGCTCTGATGGAGTGCCAGGCGGGCTGTGGTGCTGGGAAGCCCCATGTGCTGTGCTGGGGAGCCCGTTGAACGGGGCAGGGGAGCCCGGTGTGCTGGGCTGTGGTGCTGGGGAGCCGTGTGGACAGGCCTGCTGGGGGAGTGGTTTGAACAGGCTCTGCTCGAGAGCCAGGCGCGCTGTGGTGCTTGGGGGCCCCGTGTGAAGTGGTGGAGAGCCCTGTGACCTGGGCTGTGGTGCTGGGGATCCGTGTAGACAGGCTCTGCTGCGGAGCTGTGTGAAAAGGCTCTGATGGAGAGCCAGGCGGGCTGTTATGCTGGGCGCCCCCGTGTGATGTGTTGGGGGGCCCGGTGAGGTGGGCCGGGGACCCCAATGTGCTGGGCTGTGGTGCTGGGGAGCCGTGTAGACAGGCTCTGCTGGGGAGCGGTGTGAACAGGCTCTGATGGAGAGCCAGGCGGGCTGTGGTGATGTGGGTCCCCGTGTGCTGTGCTCGGGAGCCCGGTGAGCTGGGCTGGGAAGCCCGGTGTGATGGGATTTGCTGCTGGGGAGCCGTGTTGACAGGCTCTGCTGGGGAGCGGTGTGAAATGGCTCTTCTGGAGAGCCAGGCAGGCTGTGGTGCTCGGGGGCCCCTTGTGCTGTGCTGGGGAGCCCGTTGATTTGGGCTGGGGAGCCCGGTGTGCTGGGCTGTGCTGCTGGGGAGCCGTGTGGACAGGCTCTGCTTACGAGTGGTTTGAAAAGGCTCTGCTGGAGAGCCAGGCGGGCTGTTGTGCTGGGGGTCCCCGTGTGCTGTCCTGGGGAGCCCGGTGTGCTGGGCTGTGGTGCTGGGGAGCCGTGTGGACAGGCTCTGCTGGGGAGAGGGTTGAACAGGCTCTGATGGAGAGCCAGGCGGGCTGTGGTTCAGGGGAGCCCGGTGAGCTATGCTCGGGAGCCCGGTGTGCTGGGCTGTGGTGCTGGGGAGCCGTGTGGACAGGCTCTGCTGGTGAGAGGGTTGAACACGCTCTGCTGGAGAGCCAGGCGGGCTATGGTGCTGGGGGGGCCCGTGTGCTGTGCTGGGGAGCCCGGTGAGCTGGGCTGGGGAGCCCGGTGTGCTGGGCTGTTGTGCTGGGGAGCCGTGTAGACAGGCTCTGCTGGGGAGCGGTGTGAAAAGGCTTTTTTGGAGAGCCAGGCGGGCTATGGTTCTGGGGGGCCCCGTGTGCTGTGCTGGGGGTCCGGTGAGGTTGGCTGGGGAGCCCGGTGTGCTGGGCTCTGCTGCTGGGGAGCCGTGTGGACAGGCTCTGCTGGCGAGTGGTTTGAACAGGCTCTGCTGGAGAGCCAGGCGGGCTTTGGTGCTCGGGGGCCCCGTGTGCTGTTTTGGGGGCCCCTGTGTCCTGTGCTGGGGAGCCCGGTGTGCTGGGCTGTGCTGCTGGTGAGCCGTGTGGACAGGCTCTCTTGGGGACTATTTTGAACAGGCTCTGCTGGGGAGCCAGGCGGGCTGTGGTGCTGGGGGGCCCCGTGTGCTGTGCTGGGGAGCCCGGTGAGCTGGGCTGGGGAGCCCGGTTTGCTGGGCTGTGGTGCTGGGGAGCCGTGTAGACAGACTCTGCTGGGGAGCGGAGTGAACAGGCTCTGCTGGGGAGCGGTGTGAACAGTCTCTGATGGAGAGCCAGGCAGGCTGTGGTGCTGGGGGCCCCCGTTTGCTGTGCTGTAGAGCCTGGCGAGCTGGGTTGGGGAGCCTGGTGTGCTGGGCAGTGCTGCTGGGGAGCCGTGCATTCTGGCTCTGCTGGGGAGCTGTGTGAAAAGGCTCTGCTGCAGAGGCAGGCAGGCTGTGGTGCTGGGGGCCCCCGTGTGCTTTGCTGGGGAGCCCGGTGTGCTGGGTTGTGGTTCTGGGCTAGCCGTGTAGACAGGGACTGCTGGGGAGTGGTGTGAACAGCCTCTGCTGGAGAGCCAGGGGGGCTGTGGTGCTGGGGGCCCCCGTGTTCTGTGCTGGGGAGCCCGGTGAGCTGGGCTGGGGAGCAAGGTGTGCTGGGCAGTGCTGCTGGGGAACCGTGTAGACAGGCTCTGCTGGGGAGCGGTTTAAACACGCTCTGACGGAGAGCCAGGCGGGCTGTGGTGCTGGTGGGCCCCGTGTGCTGTGCTGGGGAGCCTGGTGAGCTGTCCTGGGGAGCCCGGTGTTCTGGGCTGTGGTGCTGGGCAGCCGTGTTGACAGGCTCTGCTGGGGAGCGGTGTGAATAGGCCCTGATGGAGTGCCAGGAGGGCTGTGGTGCTGGGCAGCCGTGTTGACAGGCTCTGCTGGGGAGCGGTGTGAATAGGCCCTGATGGAGTGCCAGGAGGGCTGTGGTGTTGGGGGCCCCCGTGTGCTGTGCTGGGGAGCCCAGTGAGCTGGGCTGGGGAGCCCAGTGAGCAGGGCTGGGGAGCCCGGTGTGCTGGGCTGTGCTGCTGGCGAGCCGTTTGGACAGGCTCTGCTGGGGAGTGGTTTGAACAGGCTCTGCTGGAGAGCCAGGCGGGCTTTGGTGCTGGGGGGCCCCCTGTGATGTTTTGGGGGCCCCTGTGTCCTGTTTTGGGGAGCCCGGTGTGCTGGGCTGTGCTGCTGGTGAACCGTGTGGACAGGCTCTCTTGGGGACTGGTTTGAACAGGCTCTGCTGGGGAGCCAGGCGGGCTGTGGTGCTGGGGGGCCGCGTGTGCTGTGCTGGGGAGCCCGGTGAGCTGGGCTGGGGAGCCCGGTGTGCTGGGCTGTGGTGCTGGGGAGCCGTGTAGACAGGCTCTGCTGGGGAGCCGAGTGAACAGGCTCTGCTGGGGAGCGGTGTGAACAGTCTCTGATGGAGAGCCAGGCAGGCTGTGGTGCTGGGGGCCCTCGTGTGCTGTGCTGGGGGCCCCCGTGTTCTGTGCTGGGGATCCCGGTGTGCTGGGCTGTGATGCTGGGGAGCCGTGTGGACAGGCTCTGCTGGGGAGTGTTTTGATCAGGCTCTGCTGGAGAGACAGGCGGGATGTGTTGCTGGGGGCCCCCGTGTGCTGTGCTGTGGAGCCCGGTGTGCTTGGCTGTGGTTCTGGGGGGCCCCGTGTTCTGTGCTGCGTAGCCCGGTGAGATCGGCTGTGGAGCTTGGTGTGCTGGGCTGTGCTGCTGGGGAGCCGTGTGGACAGGCTCTGCTGGGGAGCGGTGTGAAGTGGCTCTGCTGGAAAGCCAGGTGGGCTGAGGTGCTGGGGGGCCCAGTGTGCTGTGCTGGGGAGCCAGGTGAGCTGGGCTTGGGAGGCCAGTGTGCTGGGCTGTGCTGCTGGGGAGCCGTGTCGACCGGCTCTGCTTGGGAGTGGTTTGAACAGGCTCTGCTGGAGAGCCAGGCGGGCCGTGTTGCTGGGGGCCCCCGTGTGCTGTGCTGGGGAACACTGTGTGCTGTTCTGTGCTGCTGGGGAGCCGTGTGGACCGGGTCTGCTAGGGAGCGTTGTGAACAGGCTCTGCTGCAGAGCCAGGCGGGCTGTGCTGCGGTGTGCTGGACTGTGCTGCTGGGGAGCCGTGTAGACAGGCTCTGCTGGGGAGCGGTGTGAACAGGCGCTGATGGAGAGCCAGGCGGGCTGTGGTGCTGGGGGCCCCCGTGTGCTCTGCTACGGAGCCCGGTGAGCTTGGCTGGGGAACAAGGTGTACTGGCCTGTGGTGCTGGCCAACCGTGTAGACAGGCCCTGCTGGGGGGCCCCGTGTGCTGTGCTGGGGAGCCCGGTCAGCTGGGCTGGGGAGCCCGTTGTACTGGGCTGTGCAGCTGGGGAGCCGTGTGGACAGGTTCTGCCTGGGATTGGTTTGAAAAGGCTCCGATAGAAAGCCAGGCGGGCTGTGGTATTGGGGGCCCCCCTGTGCTGTGCTGGGGAGCCCGGTGAGTTGGGCTGGTGAGCCCGGTGTTCTGGGCTGTGCTGCTGGGGAGCCCTGTGGACAGGCTCTGCTGGGGAGTGGTTTGAACAGGCTCTGCTGGAGAGCCAGGCGGGCTGTAGTGCTGGGGGCCCCCGTGTGCTGTGCTGGAGAGTCCGGTGAGCTGGGCTGGGGAGCCCTGTGTGCTGGGCTTTGCTGCTGTGGAGCCGTGTGGACAGGCTCTGCTGGGGAGTTGTGTGAAAAGGCTCTGCTGGAGAGCCACATGTGCTGTGGTGCTGGGGTCCCCCGTGTGGTGTGCTGCAGAGTCCGGTGAGCTGGGATGGGGAGCCCGGTGTGCTGGGCTGTGGTGATGGGGAGCCGTGTGGACAGGCTCTTCAGGGGAACCATTCGGGCTGTGGTGCTGGGGAACAGTGTAGACAGGCTCTGCTGTGGAGTGGTTTGAACAGTCTCTGATGCAGAGCCAGGCAGGCTGTATTGCTGGGGGGCCCCGTGTGCTGTGCTGGGGAGGCCGGTTTGCTGGGCTGTGGTGCTGGTGAGCCGTGTGGTCAGGCTGTGCTGGGGAGCGGTGTGAACAGGCTCTAATGGAGAGCCAGGCGGGCTGTGGTGCTGTGGTTCCCCGAATGCTGTGCTGGGGAGCCCGTTGAGCTGGGCTGGGGAGCCCGGTGTGCTGGGCTGTGGTGATGGGGAGCCGTGTAGACAGGCTCTGCTGTGGAGCCATTCGGGCTGTGGTGCTGGGGGCCCCCGTGTGCTGTTCTGGGGTGCCCGGTTAGCTGTGCTGGGGAGCCCGGTTTGCTGGGCTGTGCTGCTGGGGAGCCGTGTGGACAGGCTCTGCTGGGGAGCGGTTTGCACAGGCTCGGCTGGAGAGCAAGGCGCGCTGTGGTGCTGGGGGCCCCCGTTTGCTGTGCTGGGGACCACGGTGAGCTGGGATGGGGAGCCCGGTGAGCTGGGCTGGGGAGCCCGGTGTGCTGGGCTGTGCTGCTAGGGAGCCGTGTAGAAAGGCTCTGCTGGGGAGCGGTGTGAACAGGATCTGATGGAGAGCCAGGCCGGCTGTGGTGCTGGGGGCCCACGTGTGCTGTGCTGCGGAGCACGGTGAGCTGGGGGGGGAACCCGGTTTGCTGTGCTGTGCTGCTGGGGAGCCGTGTGGACAGGCTCTGATGGGGACTGGTTCGAACAGGCTCTGCTGGAGAGCCAGGCGGGCTGTGGTAGTGGTGGGCTCCGTGTGCTGTCCTGGGGAGATCGGTGAGCTAGGCTGTGGAGTCCGGTGTGCTGGGCTGTGGTGCTGGGGAGCCGTGTAGACAGGGTCTTCTGAGGAGCTGTGTGCTCAGGCTCTGCTGGAGAGCGGTTTGAATAGGCTCTGCTGGAGAGTCAGGCGGGCTGTGGTGCGGTGTGCTGGGTAGTGCTACTGGGGACCCGTGGAGAAAGGCTGTGCTGGTGAGCCGAGTGGACAGGCTCTGCTGGAGAGCCTGGCGGGCTGTGGTGCAGGGGGCCCCCGTGTGCTGTGCTGGGGAGCCCGGTTTGCTGGGCTGTGGTGCTGGGGGGCCCCGTGTGCTGTGCTGCGGAGCCCGGTGACATCGGCTATTGAGCCCGGTGTGTTGGGCTGTGCTGCTGGGGAGCCGTGTAGACAGGCTCTGCTGGAGAACCAGGCGGGCTGTGGTGCTGGGGGCCCTCGTGTGCTGTGCTGGCGAGCCCGGTGAGCTTGGCTGGGGAGCCCGGTGTGCTGGGCTGTGCTGCTGGGTAGCCCTGTAGACAGGCTCTGCTGGCGAGCGGTGTGAACAGGCTCTGATGGAGAGCCAGGTGAGCTGGGCTGGGGAGCCCGGTGAGCTGGGCTGTGGTGCTGGGGAGCCGTGTAGACAGGCTATGCTGCGGAGCGGTGTGAACAAGCTCTGATGGAGAGCCAGGCGGGCTGTGGTGCTGGGGGGCCCCCTTGTGCTGTGCTGGGGGGCCCGGTGAGTTGGGCTGGGGAGCCCGGCGTTCTGGGCTGTGCTGCTGGGGAGTTGTGTGGAAAGGCTCTGCTGGGGAGCGGTGTGAAATGGCTCTGATGGAGAGCCAGGCGGGCTGTGGTGCTGGGGGTCCCCGTGTGTTGTCCTGGGGAGCCCGGGTAAGTGGCTGGGGTGCTGGGGAGCCGTGTAGACAGGCTCTGCTGCGGAGCGCTGTGAACAGGCTCTGATGGAGAGCCAGGCGGGCTGTGGTGCTGGGATCCCGCGTGTGCTGTGCTGGGGAGCCCGGTGAGCTGGGCTGGGGTGCTGTGGGAGCCGTGTGGACAGGCTCTACAGAGAGGGTTGAACACGCTCTGGGCTGGAGCCAGGCGGGCTATGGTGCTGGGGGGCCCGTGTTGTGCTGTATTTCCGTGAGCTGGGCTGGGGAGCCCGGTGTGCTGGGCTGTTGTGCTGGGGAGCCGTGTAGACAGGCTCTGCTGGGGAGCGGTGTGAACAGGCTTTGATGGAGAGCCAGGCGGGCTATGGTGCTGGGGGGGCCCGTGTGCTGTGCTGGGGAGCCCGGTGAGCTGGACTGGGGAGCCCGGTGTGCTGGGCTGTTGTGCTGGGGAGCCGTGTAGACAGGTTCTGCTGTGGAGGGGTGTGAACAGGCTTTGTTGCAGAGCCAGGCAGGCAATGGTGCTGGGGGGCCCCATGTGCTGTGCTGGGGAACCCTTTGAGCTGTACTGGGGAGCCCAGTGTTCTGGGCTGTGGAACTTGGGAGCCGTGTGGAATCGCTCTTCTGGGGAGTGGTTTGAACAGGCTCTGATGGAGAGCCAGGCGGGCTGTGGTGCTGGGGAGCCCGGTGAGCTGGGCAGAGGAGCCCGATGTGCTGGGCTGTGCTGCTGGGGAGCCGTGTAGACAGGCTCTGCTGGGGAGCGGTGTGAACAGGCTCTGCTGGGGAGTGCTTTGACAAGGCTCTGCTGGAGAGCAAGGCAGGCTGTTGTGTTGGGGGGCCCCTTGTTCTGTGCTGAGGAGCCCGTTGAGCTGGGCTTGGGAGCCCCGTGTGCTCGGCTGTGGTGCTGGGGAGCCGTGTAGACAGGCTCTGCTGGGGAGCGGTGTGAACAGGCTCTGATGGAGAGTCAGGCGGGCTGAGATTCTGGGGGCCCCCGTGTGCTGTGCTGGGGAGCCCGGTGAGCTGGGCTGTGGTGCTGTGGAGCCGTGTGGACCGGCTCTGCTTGGGAGTGGTTTGAACAGGCTCTGCTGCATAGTCAGGTGGGCCGTGGTGCTGGGGGGCCCCGTGTGCTGTGCTGGGGAGCCCGGTGTGATGGGCTGTGGTGCTGGGGAGCCGTGTGGACAGGCACTGCCGGGGAGCGGTGTGAAAAGGCTCTGATGGAAAGCCAACCGGGCTGTGGTGCTGGGGGCCCCCGTTTGCTGTGCTCGGGAGCCCAGTGAGCTGGGCTTCGGAGCCCAGTGTGCTGGGCTGTGGTGCTGGGAAGCCGTGTGGACAGGCTCTGTTGGGGAGAGGGTTTAACAGGCTCTGCTGGACAGCCAGGCGGGCTGTGATGCTGGAGGCCCCCGTGTGCTGTGGTGGGGACCCCGTTGAGCTGTGGTGGGGGGCCCGGTGAGCTTGGCTGGGGAGCCCGGTGTTCTGGGCTGTGGTGCTGGCCAACCGTGTAGACAGGCTCTGCTGGGGAGCGGAGTGAAAAGGCTCTGCTGGGGAGTGGTGTGAACAGGCACTGATGGAGAGCCAGGCGGGCTGTCGTGCTGAGGGCCCCCGTGTGCTGTGCTGGGGAGCCCGGTGAGCTGGGCTGGGCAGCCTGGTGTGCTGGGCTATGCTGCCGGGGAGCCGTGTGGACAGGCTCTGCTGGGGAGCGGTTTGAACAGGCACTGATGTAGAGCAAGGAGGGCTGTTGTATTGGGGGCCCCCGTGTGCTGTGCTGGGGAGCCCGGTGAGCTGGGCTGTGTTGCTTGGGAGACGTGTGGACAGGCTCTGCCGGTGAGCGGTGTGAACAGGCTCTTCTGGGGAGCCAGGCGCGCTGTGGTGCAGGGGGCCCCCCGTGTGCTGTGCTGTGGAGCCCGGTGAACTGGGCTGGGGAGCCCGGTTTCCTAGGGTGTGCTGCTGGGGAGCCGTGTGGACCGGCTCTGCTAAGGAGCGGTGTGAACAGGCTCTGATGGAAAGCCAGGCGGGCTGTGGTGCTGGGGGGCCCCGTGTGCTGTGCTGGGGAGCCCGGTGTGATGGGCTGTGGTGCTGGGGAGCCGTGTAGACGGGCTCTGCTGGGGAGCTGTATGAACAGGCTCTGATGGAGAGCAAGGCGGGCTGTGGTGCTGGGGGGCCCCGTGTGCTGTGCTGGACAGCCAGGTGAGCTGGGCTGGGGAGCCCGGTGAGCTGGGCTGTGGTGCTGGGGAGCCGTGTAGACAGGCTATGCTGCGGAGCGGTGTGAACAAGCTCTGATGGAGAGCCAGGCGGGCTGTGGTGCTGGGGGGCCCCTTGTGCTGTGCTGGGGGGCCCGGTGAGTTGGGCTGGGGAGCGCGGTGTGCTGGGCTGAGCTGCTGGGGTGCCGTGTGTAGAGAGTCTGCTGTGAAGCGGTGTGAAAAGGCTCTGATGGAGAGCCAGGCGGGCTGTGGTGCTGGGGGGCCCCAGTGTGCTGTGCTCGGTAGCCCGGTTTGCTGCGCTGCGGGGCCCGGTGTGCTGGGCTGAGCTGCTGGGGTGCCGTGTGGACAGGGTCTGCTGGGAAGCGGTGTTAACAGGCTCTGATGGAGAGCCGGGCGGGCTGTGTTGCTGGGGGCCCCCGTGTGCTGTGCTCGGTAGCCCGGTGAGATGGGCTGGGGAGCCCGGAATGCTGGGCTGAGCTGCTGGGGTGCCGTGTGGACAGGGTCTGCTGGGAAGCGGTGTGAAAAGGCTCTGACTGAGATCCAGGCGGGCTGTGGTGCTGGGTGGCCCCGTGTGCTGTGCTCAGAAGCCCGGTGAGCTGGGCTGCGGACCCCTGTGTGCTGGGCTGAGCTGCTGGGGTGCCGTGTGGACAGCGTCTGCTGGGGAGCGGTGTCAACAGGCTCTGATGGAGAGCCAGGCGGGCTGTGGTTCAGGGGAGCCCGGTGAGCTGTGCTGCGGAGCCCGGTGTGCTGGACTGTGGTGCTGGGTAGCCGTGTGGACAGGCTCTGCTGGGGAGAGGGTTTAACAGGCTCTGATGGAGAGCCAGGCGGGCTGTGGTTCAGGGGAGCCCGGTGAGCTATGCTGGGGAGCCCGGTGTGCTGGGCTGTGGTGCTGGGGAGCCGTGTGGACAGGCTCTGCTGGGGAGAGGGTTGAACAGGCTCTGATGGAGAGCCAGGCGGGCTGTGGTTCAGGGGAGCCCGGTGAGCTATGCTGGGGAGCCCGGTGTGCTGGGCTGTGGTGCTGGGTAGCCGTGTGGACAGGCTCTGCTGGTGAGAGGGTTGAACACGCTCTGCTGGAGAGCCAGGCGGGCTATGGTGCTGGGGGGGCCCGTGTGCTGTGCTGGGGAGCCCGGTGAGCTGGGCTGGGGAGCCCGGTGTGCTGGGCTGTTGTGCTGGGGAGCCGTGTAGACAGGCTCTGCTGGGGAGCGGTGTGAACAGGCTTTGATGGAGAGCCAGGCGGGCTATGGTGCTGGGGGGGCCCGTGTGCTGTGCTGGGGAGCCCGGTGAGCTGGGCTGGGGAGCCCGGTGTGCTGGGCTGTTGTGCTGGGGAGCCGTGTAGACAGGTTCTGCTGTGGAGGGGTGTGAACAGGCTTTGTTGCAGAACCAGACACGCTATGGTGCTGGGGGGCCCCGTGTGCTGTGCTGGGGAACCCTTTGAGCTGTACTGGGGAGCCCAGTGTTCTGGGCTGTGGAACTTGGGAGCCGTGTGGAATCGCTCTGCTGGGGAGTGGTTTGAACAGGCTCTGATGGAGAGCCAGGCGGGCTGTGGTGCTGGGGAGCCCGGTGAGCTGGGCAGAGGAGCCCGATGTGCTGGGCTGTGCTGCTGGGGAGCCGTGTAGACAGGCTCTGCTGGGGAGCGGTGTGAACAGGCTCTGCTGGGGAGTGCTTTGACAAGGCTCTGCTGGAGAGCAAGGCGGGCTGTGGTGTGGGGGGGCCCCTTGTTCTGTGCTGAGGAGTCCGTTGAGCTGGGCTTCGGAGCCCAGTGTGCTGGGCTGTGGTGCTGGGAAGCCGTGTGGACAGGCTCTGTTGGGGAGAGGGTTTAACAGGCTCTGCTGGACAGCCAGGCGGGCTGTGATGCTGGAGGCCCCCGTGTGCTGTGGTGGGGACCCCGTTGAGCTGTGGTGGGGGGCCCGGTGAGCTTGGCTGGGGAGCCCGGTGTTCTGGGCTGTGGTGCTGGCCAACCGTGTAGACAGGCTCTGCTGGGGAGCGGAGTGAACAGGCTCTGCTGGGGAGCGGTGTCAACAGGCTCTGATGGAGAGCCAGGCGGGCTATGGTGCTGGGGGTCCCCGTGTGCTGTGTTGGGGAGCCCGGTGAGCTGGGCTGGGGAGCCCGGTGTGCTGGGCTGTGGTGCTGGGGAGCCGTGTAGACAGGCTCTTATGCGGAGCTGTGTGAACAGGCTCTCATGGAGATCCAGGCGGGCTCTAATTCTGGGGGCCCCCGTGTGCTGTGCTGGGGGCCCCCGTGTGCTTTGCTGGGGAACCCGGTGTGCTGTTCTGTGCTTCTGGGGAGGGGTGTGAACAGGCTCTGCTGGAGAGCAAGGCGGGCTTTGCTGCGGTGTGCTGGGCTGTGCTGCTGGGCAGCCGTGTAGACGGGCTCTGCAGGGGAGCTGTGTGGACAGGCTCTGCTGGGGAGTGGTTTGAACAGGCTCTGCCGGAGAGCCAGGCGGGCTTTGGTGCTGGGTGCGGCCGTGTGCTGTGCTGGGGAGCCCGGTGAGCTGGGCTGGGGAGCCCGGTGTGCTGGGCTGTGGTGCTGGGGAGCCGTGTGGACAGGCTCTACTGGGGAGCGTTGTGAAAAGGTTCTGATGGAAAGCCAGGCGGGCTGTGGTGCTGGGGGGCCACGTGTGCTGTGCTGGGGAGCCCGGTGAGCTGTGCTGGGGGCCCCCGTGTGCTGTGCTGGGGAGCCCGGTGAGCAGGGCTGGGGAGCCCGGTGTGCTGGGCTGTGGTGCTGGGGAGCAGTGTGGAAAGGCTCTGCTGGGGAGCGGTGTGAACAGGCTCTGATGGAGCGCCAGGTGGGCTGTGGTGCTGGGGGCCCCCTTGTGCTGTGCATAGGAGCCCAGTGAGCTGGGCTGGGGAGCCCGTTGTGCTGGGCTGTGCTGCTGGGGAGCCGTGTGGACAGGCTCTGCTGGGGAGCGGTTTGAAAATGCTCTGCTGGAGAGCCAGGCGGGCTCTGGTGCTGGGTGGGGGCCCATGTGTGCTGGGCTGGGGAGCCCGGTGTGCTGGGCTGTGCTGCTGGGGAGCCATGTGGACAAGCTCTGCTGGGGAGTGGTTTGAACAGGCTCTAAATGAGAGCCAGGCGGGCTGTGGTGCTGGGGGCCCCCGTGTGCTGTGCTGGGAGCCCCGTGTGCTGGGCTGTGGTGCTGGGGAGCCGTGTAGACAGGCTCTGCTGGGGAGCGGTGTGAAGAGGCTCTGATGGAGAGCCAGGCGGGCTGTGGTGTTGGGGGCCCCCGTGTGCTGTGCTGGGGATCCCGGTGTGCTGGGCTGTGCTGCTGGGGAGCCGTGTGGACAGGCTCTGCTGAGGAGCCAGGCGGGCATTGGTGCTGGGGGGCCCGGTGTGCTTTGCTGGGGAGCCCGGTGTGCTGGGCTGTGGTGCTGGGGAGCCGTGTAGATAGGCTCTGCTGCGGAGCGGTGTGAACAGGCTCTGATGGAGAGCCGTCTGAACAGGCTCTGCTGGACAGGCAGGCGGGCTGTGGTGCTTTGGGCCCCCGTGTGCTGTGCTGGGGAGCCCGGTGTGCTGGGCTGTGCTGCTGGGGAGCCGTGTAGACAGGCTCTGATGGGGAGCGGTTTGAACAGGCTCTGATGGAGAGCCATGTGGGCTGTGGTGCTGGGGGGCCCCGTGTGCTGTGCTGGGGAGCCCGGTGAGCTGGGCTGGGGAGGCCAGTTTGCTGGGCTGTGCTGCTGGGGAGCCGTGTGGGCCGGCTCTGCTTGGCACTGGTTTGAACCGGCTCTGCTAGAGAGCCAGGCGGGCTGTGGTGCTGGGGGGCCCCGTGTGCTGTGCTGGGGAGCCCGGTGAGCTGGGCTGGGGAGCCCGCTGTGCTGGGCTGTGGTGCTGGGGAGCCGTGTAGACAGGCTCTGCTGGGGGCCCCCGTGCTCTGTGCTTGGGGCCATTGTGAGCTGGGCTGGGGAGTACGGCGTGCTGGGCTGTGGTGCTGGGGAGCTGTGTGGACAGGCTCTTCTGGGGGGTGGTTTGAACAGGCTCTGCTGGAGAGCCAGGCGGGCTGTGGTGCCGGGGGGCCCAGTGTTCTGTGCTGGGGACCCTGGTGAGCTGGGCTGGGGATCCCGGTGAGCTGGGCTGTGCTTTTGGGGAGCCGTGTGGACAGGCACTGCCGGGGAGCGGTGTGAAAAGGCTCTGATGGAAAGCCAACCGGGCTGTGGTGCTGGGGGCCCCCGTGTGCTGTGCTCGGGAACCCAGTGAGCTGGGCATCGGAGCCCAGTGTGCTGGGCTGTTGTGCTGGGGAGCCTGGTGTGCTGGACTGTGGTGATGGGGAGCCGTGAAGACAGGGTCTGCTGGCGAGCCATTCGGGCTGTGTTGCTGGGGGGCCCGTGTGCTGTGCTGGGGAGCCCGGTGTGCTTGGCTGTTCTGCTGGGGAGCCGTGTGGACAAGTTCTGCTGCGGAGCGCTGTGAAATGGCTCTGATGGAGAGCCAGGCAGGCTGTGGTGCTGGTGGGCCCCGTGTGCTGTGCTGGGGAGCCCGGTGAGCATGGCCGGGGAGTCCGGTTTTCTGGTCTGTGCTTCTGGGGAGCAGCGTAGACAGGCTCTGCTGGGGAGCGGTGTGAACAGGCTATGCTGGAGAGCCAGGCGGGCTGTGCTCCTGGGGAGCCGTGTGAACAGGCTCTGATGGAGAGCCAGGCGGGCTGTGGTCCTGGGGGGCCCCGTGTGCTGTGCTCTGGAGCCCGGTGTGCTTGGCTGTGCTGCTGGGGAGCCGTGTGGACAGGCTCTGCTGGGGAGCGGTTTGAACAGGCTCTGCATGAGAGCAAGGCGCGCTGTGTTGCTGGGGGCCCCCGTGTGCTATGCTGGGGAGCCCGGTGAGCTGGGCTGGGGAGCCCGGTGTGCTGGGCTGTGTTGCTGGGGAGCCGTGTGTACAGGCTCTGCTGGGGAGTGGTTTGAACAGGCTCTGCTGGAGAGCCAGGCGGGCTGTGGTGCTGGGGGCCCCCGTGTGCTGTGCTCGGTAGCCCGGTGAGATGGGCTGGGGAGCCCGGTGGGCTGGGCTGTCTTGCTGGGGAGCCGTGTACATAGGCTCTGCTGGGGAGTGGTGTGAAGAGGCTCTGCTGGAGAGTCATGCGGGCTGTGGTGCGTTGTGCTGGGCTGTGCTGCTGGGGAGCAGCGTGGACAGGCTCTGCTGGGGAGCGGTTTGAACTGGCTCTGATGGAGAGCCAGGCCGGCGGTGGTGCTGGGGGGCATCGTGTTCTGTGTTGGGCAGGCCTGTGAACTGGGCTGTGCTGCTGGGGAGCCGTGTGGACAGGCTCTGCTAGGGAGCGGTGTGAACAGGCTCTGATGGAGAGCCAGGCGGGCTGTGGTGCTTGGGGGCCCCATGTGCTGTGCTGGGGAGCCCGATGAGCTGGGCTGGGGAGCTCGGTTTGCTGGGCTGTGGTGCTGGGTAGCCGTGGGGACAGGCTCGGCTGGGGAGTGGTTTGAACAAGGTCTGCTGGAGAGCCAGGCGGGCTGTGGTGGTGGGGGGCCCCGTGTGCTGTGCTGGGGAACCCGGTGAGGTGGGCTCGGGAGCCCGTTGTGCTTTGCTGTTGTGCTGGGGAGCATCGTAGAGAGGTTCTGCTGCGGAGTGGTGTAAACAGGATCTGCTGGTGAGCGGAGTGAACAGGCTCTGATGGAGAGTCAGGCGGGCTGTGGTGTTTGGGGGTCCCGTGTGCTGTGCTGGGTAGCCCGTTGAGGTAGGCTGGTGAGCCCAGTGTTCTGGGCTGTGGTGCTGGGGAGCAGCGTGGACAGGCTCTGCTGGGGAGCGGTGTGAACAGGCTATGCTGGAGAGCCAGGCGGGCTGTGCTCCTTGGGAGCCGTGTGAAATGGCTCTGATGGAGAGCCAGGCGGGCTGTGGTGCTGGGGGCCCCCGTGTGCTGTGCTCGGGAGCCCGTAGAGCTTGGCTGGGGAGCCCGGTGTGCTGGGATGTGGTGCTGGCGAACCGTGTAGAAAGACTCTGCTGCGGAGCGGTGTGAACAGGCTCTGATGGAGAGCCAGGCGGGTTGTGGTGCTGGGGGCCCCCGTGTGCTTTGCTGGGGCGCCCGGTGAGCTGGGCTGGGGAGCCCGGTGTGCTGGGCTGTGGTGCAGGCAAACCGTGTAGACAGGCTCTGCTGGGGGGCCCCGTGTGCTGTGCTGGGGAGCCCGGTGAGCTTGGCCGGGGAGTCCGGATTGCTGGGCTGTGTTGCTGGGGAGCCGTGTGGACAGGCTCTGCTGGGGAGTGGTTTGAACAGGATCTGCTGCAGAGCCGGGCGGGCTGTGGTTGTGGCGGGCCCCGTGTGCTGTGCTGGGGAGCCCGTTGAGCTGGGCTGGGGAGCCCGGTGTGCTGGGCAGTGGTGCTGGGGAGCCGTGTGGACATGCTCTGCTGAGGAGCGGTGTGGACAGGCTCTGATGGAGACAGAGGCGGGCTGTGGTGCTGGGGGGGCCCGTGTGCTGTGCTGGGAAGCCCGGTGAGCTGGGCTCGGGAGGCCAGTGTGCTGGGCTGTTCTGCTGGACAGCCGTGAGGACCGGCTCTGCTTGGGAGTGGTTTGAACAGGCTCTGCAGGAGAGCCAGGCGGGCTGTGCTGCTGGGGAGCCGTGTGGACAGGATCTGCTGGGGAGCCATTCGGGCTGTGAAGCTGGGGGGCCCCGTGTGCTGTGCTGGGGAGCCCGGTGAGCTGGGCTGGGGAGCCCGGTGTGCTGGGCTGTGGTGCTCGGGAGCCGTGTAGACAGGCTCTGCTGAGGAGCGCTGTGAACAGGTTCTGATGGAGAACCAGGCGGGCTGTGGTCCTGGGGGCCCCCGTGTGCTGTGCTGCGGAGCTCGTTAAGCTGGGATGTGGAGCCCGGTGTGCTGGGCTGTGGTGCTGGGGAGCACGGTGAGCTGGGCTGTGGTGCTGGGGAGCCGTGTAGACAGGCTCTGATGGAGAGCCAGGCGGGCTGTGGTGCTGGGGGGCACCGTGTGCTGTGCTGGGGAGCCCGTTTAGCTGGGCTTCGGAGCCCGGTGTGTTGGGCTGTGGTGCTGGGGAGCCGTGTGGACAGGCTCTGCTGGGGAGTGGTTTGAACAGGCTCTGCTGGATAGCCAGGCGGGCTGTGGTGCTGGGGGCCCCCGGTGTGCTGGGCTGCGGAGCCCTTTGAGCTGGGATGTGGAGCCCGGTGTGCTGGGCTGTGGTGGTGGGCAGCCCGGTGAGCTTGGCTGTGGTGCTGGGGAGCCGTGTGGACAGGCTCTGCTGGGGAGCCGTGTGGACAGGCTCTGCTGTGGAGGGGTGTGAACAGGCTTTGTTGGAGAGCCAGGCGGGCTATGGTGCTGGGGGGCCCCGTGTGCTGTGCTGGGGAGCCCTGTGAGCTGGTTTGGGGAGCCCAGTGTTCTGGGCTGTGGTGCTTGTGAGCCGTGTGGACTCGCTCTTCTGGGGAGTGGTTTGAACAGGCTCTGATGGAGAGCCAGGCGGGCTGTGGTGCTGGGGGGGACCGTGTGCTGTCCTGGGGAGCCCGTTGAGCTGGGCTGGGGAGCCCAGTGTGTTGGGCTGTGGTGCTGGGGAGCCGTGTGGACAGGCTCTGTTGGGGAGTGGTTTGAGCAGGCTCTGATGGAGAGCCAGGCGGGCTGTGGTGCTGGGGAGCACGGTGAGCTGGGCAGAGGAGCCCGGTTTGCTGGGCTGTGTTGCTGGGGAGCCGTGTAGACAGGCTCTGCTGGGGAGCGGTGTGAACAGGCTCTGCTGGAGAGCCAGGCGGGCTGTGGTGCTGGGGAGCCGTGTGGACAGGCTCTGCTGGGGAGTGGTTTGAACAGCCTCTGCTGGAGAACAAGGCAGGCTGTGGTGCTGGGGGGCCCCGTTTGCTGTGCTGGGGAGCCCGGTGAGCTGGGCTGGGGAACCCGGTGTGCTGGGCTTTTGTGCTGGGGAGCCGTGTAGACAGGCTCTGCTGCGGAGGGGTGTGAACAGGCCCTGATGGAGAGCCAGGCGGGCTGTGGTGCTGGGGGCCCCCGTGAGCTGTGCTCAGGAGCCCGGTGAGCTGGGCTGGGGATCCCTGTGTGCTTTGCTGTGGTGATGGGGAGCCGTGTAGACAGGCTGTGCTATTGAGTGGTGTGAACAGGCTCTGATGGAGAGCCAGCCGGGCTGTGGTGCTGGGGGCCCCCGTGTGCTGTACTCGGGAGCCCAGTGAGTTGGGCTTCGGAGCCCAATGTGCTGGGTTGTGGTGCTGGGAAGCCGTGTGGACAGGCTTTGCTGGGGAGAGGGTTGAACAGGCTCTGATGGAGAGCTAGGCGGGCTGTGGTGCTGGGCAGCCCCGTGTGCTTTGCTGTGGCGCCCCGTGTGCTGTGCTGGGGAGCCCGGTGAGCTGGGCAGAGTAGCCCGGTGAGCTTGGCTGTGGTGCTGGGTAGCCGTGTAGACAGGCTCTGCTAGGGAGCGGTGTGAACAGGCTCTGTTGGAGAGAAAGGGGGGGTTTGGTGCTTGGGGCCCTCGTGTGCTGTGCTGGGGAGCCCGTTGAGCTGGGCTGGGGAGCCCCTTGTGCTGGGCTGTGGTGCTGGGGAGCCGTGTGGACAGGCTCTGCTGGGGAGCGGTGTGGACAGGCTCTGATTGAGAGCCAGGGGGACTATGGTGCTGAGGGGCCCCGTGCTCTGTGCTGGGGAGCCCGTTGAGCTGGGCTGGGGAGCCCGGTGTGGTGGGCTGTGGTGCTGGGGAGCCGTGTGGACAGGTTCTGCTGGGGAGTGGTTTGAACAAGCTCTGCTGGAGAGCCAGGCGGGCTGTGGTGCTGGGGGGCCCTGTGTGCTGTGCTGGGTAGCCCGGTGAGGAGGGGTCGGGAGCCCGGTGTACCTTGCTGTTGTGCTGGGGAGCCTCGTAGACAGGATCTGCTGCGGAGCGGTGTGAACAGGCTCTGATGGAGAGCCAGGCGGGCTGTGGTGTTGGGGGGTGCCGTGTGCTGTGCTGGGGAGCCCGTTGAGGTAGGCTGGGGAGCCCGGCGTTCTGGGCTGTGGTGCTGGGGAGTTGTGTGGAAAGTCTCTGCTGGGGAGCGGTGTGAAATGGCTCTGACGGAGAGCCAGGCGGGCTGTGGTGCTGGGGGCCCCCGTGTGCTGTGCTCGGGATCCCGATGAGCTGGGCTGGGGAGCCCGGTGTGCTGGGCTGTGGTGCTTGCGAACCGTGTAGACAGACTCTGCTGCGGCGCGGTGTGAACAGGCTCTGATGGAGAGCCAGGCGGGCTGTGGTGCTGGGGGCCCCCGTGTGCTGTGCTGGGGCGCCCGGTGAGCTGGGCTGGGGAGCCCGGTGTGCTGGGCTGTGGTGCTGGCCAACCGTGTAGAAAGGTTCTGCTGGGGAGCCCCGTGTGCTGGGCTGTGGTGCTGGGGAGTCGTGTGGACAGGCTCTGCTGGGGAGCGGTGTGGACAGGCTCTGATGGAGAGCCAGGGGGGCTATGGTGCTGAGGGGCCCCGTGCTCTGTGCTGGGGAGCCCGTTGAGCTGGGCTGGGGAGCCCGGTGTGGTGGGCTGTGGTGCTGGGGAGCCGTGTGGACAGGGACTGCTGGGGAGTGGTTTGAACAGGCTCTGCTGGGGAGCCAGGCGGGCTGTGGTGCTGGGGGGCCCCGTGTGCTGTGCTGGGGAGCCCGGTGAGCTGTGTGCGGAGCCCGGTGTGCTGGGCTGTGGTGCTGGGGAGCCGTGTAGACAGGCTCTGCTGGGGAGCGGAGTGAACAGGCTCTGCTGGGGAGAGGTGTGAACAGTCTCTGATGGAGAGCCAGGCGGGCTGTGGTGCTGGGGGCCCCCGTGTGCTGTGCTGGGGAGTCCGGTGTGCAGGGCTGTGCTGCTGGGGAGCCGTATGGACAGTCTCAACTGGGGAATGGTATGAACAGGCTATGATGGAGAGCCAGGCGGGCTGTGGTGTTGGGGGCCCCCTTGTGCTATGCTGGGGAGTCCGGTGAGCAAGGCTGGACAGCCCGGTGTGCTGGGCTGTGCTGCTGGGGAGGCGTGTGGACAGGCTGTGCTGGGGAGTGGTTTGAACAGGCTCTGCTGGAGAGCCAGGCGGACTGTGGTGCTGGGGGCCCCCGTGTGCTGTGCTGGCAAGCCCGGTGTCCTAGGGTGTGCTGCTGGGGAGCCGTGTGGACCGGCTCTGCTGTGGAGCGGTGTGAACAGGCTCTGATGGAAAGCCAGGCTGGCTGTGGTGTTGGGGGCCCCCGTGTGCTGTGTTGGTGAGCCCGGTGAGCTAGGCTGGGGAGCCCGATGAGCTGTGCTGGGGAGCCCGTTGAGCTGGGCTGGGGAGCCCGGTGTGCTTGGCTGTTGTGCTGGGGAGCCTCGTAGACAGGTTCTGCTGCGGAGCGGTGTGGACAGGCTCTGCTGGGGAGCGGTGTGAACAGGCTCTGATGGAGAGCCAGGCGGGCTGTGGTGTTGGGGGGTCCCGTGTGCTGTGCTGGGGAGCCCGTTGAGGTAGGCTGGGGAGCCCGGCGTTCTGGGCTGTGCTGCTGGGGAGTTGTGTGGAAAGGCTCTGCTGGGGAGCGGTGTGAAATGGCTCTGATGGAGAGCCAGGCGGGCTGTGGTGCTGGGGGCCCCCGTGTGCTGTCTCGGGAGCCTGATGAGCTGGGCTGGGGAGCCCGGTGTGCCGGGCTGTGCTGCTGGGGAGCCGTGTGGACAGGTTCTGCTGGGGAGTGGTTTCAACAAGCTCTGCTGGAGAGCCAGGCCGGCTGCGGTGCTGGGGGGCCCTGTGTGCTGTGCTGGGGAGCCCGGTGAGGTGGGCTCGGGAGCCCGGTGTACTTGGCTGTTGTGCTGGGGAGCCTCGTGGACAGGCTCGTCTGGGGGGCCCCGTGTGCTGTGCAGGGGAGCCCGGTGTGCTGGGCTGTGCTGCTGGTGAGCCGCGTGGACAGGCTCTGCTGGGGAGCGGTGTGAACAGGCTCCGCTGGAGAGCCAGGCGGGCTGTGGTTCTGGGGGGACCCGTGTGCTGTGCTGGGGAGCCCGTTGAGCTGGGCTTCGGAGCCCTGTGTGTTGGGCTGTTGTGCTGGGGAGCCCTGTAGACAGGCTCTGCTGGGGAGTGGTTTGAACAGGGTCTGCTGGATTGCCAGGTGGGCTGTGGTGCTGGGGTCACCGTGTGCTGTGCTGGGGAGCCCGGTGAGCTGGGCTGGGTAGGCCAGTGTGCTGGGCTGTGCTGCTGGGGAGCCGTGTGTACCGGCTCTGCTTGGGAGTGGTTTGAACAGGCTTTGCTGGAGAGCCAGGCGGGCCGTGGTGCTGGGGGCCCCCGTGTGCTGTGTTGGGGAACCCGGTGTGGTGGGCTGGGGAGGCCAGTGTGCTGGGCTGTGCTGCTGGGGAGCCGTGTTGACAGGATCTGCTGGGGAGCGGTTTGAACAGGCTCTGATGGAGAGCCAGGCTGGTTGTGCTGCGGTGTGCTGGGCTGTGCTGCTGGGGAGCCGTGTAAAGAGGCTCTGCTGGAGAGCCAGGCGGGCTGTGGTGCTGGGGGCCCCCGTGTGCAGTGCTGGTGATCCCGGTGTGCTGGGCTGTGCTGCTGGGGAGCCGTTTGGACAGGCTCTGCTGGGGAGCCAGGCGGGCATTGGTGCTGGGGGGCCCGGTGTGTTGTGCTGGGGAGCCCGGTGTGCTGGGCTGTGGTGCTGGGGAGCTGTGTAGACAGGCTCTTCTGCGGAGCGGTGTAAACATTCTCTGATGGAGAGCCAGGCGGGCTGTGGGGCTGGGGGCCCCCGTGTGCTGTGCTGGGGTACCCGGTGAGCTGGACTGGGGATCCTGGTGTGCTGTGCTGTGGTGCTGTTGAGCCGTGTGGACAGGCTCTGCTGGGGAGTGGTTTGAAAAGGCTCTGCTGGACAGCCAGGCGGGCTTTGGTGCTGGGGGCCCCCGTGTGCTGTACTGGGGAGCCCTGTGAGCTGGGCTTAGGAGCCCGGGGTGCTGGGCTGTGGTGCTGGGGAGCCGTGTGGACAGGCTCTGCTGGGGAGTGGTTTCAATAGGCCCTGCTGGGGAGTGGTGTGAACATGCCATGATGGAGAGCCAGGCGGGATGTGGTGCTGGTGGCCCCCGTGTGCTGTGCTGGGGAGCCCGGTGAGGTTCGCCGGGGATCCTGGTGTGCTGTGCTGTGGTGCTGTTGAGCCGTTTGGACAGGCTCACTTGGGTAGTGGTTTCAAAAGGATCTGCTGGAGAGCCAGGCGGACTGTGGTGCTGGGGGGCCCCATGTGCCGTGATCGGGAGCCCGGTGAGCAGGGCTGGGGAGCCTGGTGTGCTGGGCTGTTCTGCTGGGGAGCGGTGTAGACAGGCTCTGCTAGGGAGCGGTGTGAAGAGGCTCTGCTCGAGAGCCAGGCGGGCTGTGGTGCTGGGGGGCCCCGTGTGCAGTGCTGGAGAGCCCGGTGAGCTGGGCTTCGGAGCCCGGTGTGTTGGGCTGTGGTGCTGGGGAGCCGTGTGGACAGGCTCTGCTTCGGAGTGGTTTGAACAGGGTCTGCTGGATTGCCAGGCGGGCTGTGGTACTGGGGGCTCCCGTGTGCTGTGCTGGGGAGCCCGGTGAGCTTTGTTGAGGAGCCCGGTGTGCTGGGCTGATGTGCTGGGGAGCCGTGTGGACAGGCTCTGCTGGGGAGTGGTTTGAACAGGCTCTGCTGGAGAGCCAGGCGGGCTGTGGTGCTGGGGGGCCCCGTGTGCTGTGCTGGGGAGCCCGGTGGGATGGGCCGGGGAGCCCGGTGTGATGGGCTGTGCTGCTGGGTAGCCGTGTGGACAGGCTCTGCTGGCGAGTGGTTTTATCAGGCTCTGCTTGAGAGCCAGGCGGGATGTGGTCCTGGGGGGCCCCGTGTGCTGTTCTTGGGTGCCTGGTGTGCTGGGCTGTGCTGCTGGGTAGCCGTGTTGACAGGCTCTGCTAGGGGAGCGGTGTGAACAGGCTCTGATGGAGAGCCAGGCGGGCTGTGGTGCTGGGGGCCCCCGTGTGCTGTGCTGGGGAGCCTGTTGAGCTGGGCTGGGAAACCCGGTGTGCTGGGCTGTTCTGCTGGGGAGCCGTGTGGACAGGCTCGGCTCTGCTGGGGTGCCTTGTGGACAGGCTCTGCTGGGGAGCGTTGTGAACAGGCTCTGATGGATAGCCAGGCGGGCTGTGGTGCTGGGGACCCGCGTGTGCTGTGCTGGGGAGCCCGTTGAGCTGGGCTGGAGAGACCGGTGTGCTTGGCTGTGGTGGTGGGGAGCCGTGTAGACAGGCTCTGCTGGCGAGCCATTCGGGCTGTGGTGCTGGGCAGCCCCGTGTGCTGTGCTGGGGAGCCCGGTGAGCTGGGCTGGGGAGCCCGGTGTGCTGGGCTGTGGTGCTGGGGAGCCGTGTAGACAGGCTCTGCTGCGGAGCGGTGTGAACAGGCTCTGATAGAGAGCCAGGCGGGCTGTGGAGCTGGTGGCCCACATGTGCTGTGCTGGGGAGCCCGGTGTGCAGGGCTGTGCTGCTGGGGAGCCGTATGGACAGTCTCTGCTGGGGAATGGTTTGAAAAGGCTCTGATGGAGAGCCAGGCGGGCTGTGGTGCTGGGGGCCCCCGTGTGCTGTGCTGGGGAGTCCGGTGAGGTGGCCTGGGGAGCCCGGTGAGCTGGGCTGTGCTGCTGGGTAGCCGTGTGGACAGGCTCTGCTGGGGAATGGTTTGAACAGGCTCATCTGGAGAGCAAGGCGGGCTGTGGTGCTGGGGGCCCCCGTGTGATGTCCCGGGTAGCCCGGTGAGCTGGGCTGGGGAGCCCGGTGTGCTGTGCTGTGGTGCTGGGGACAGGTTTGAACAGGCTCTGATGGAGAGCCAGGCGGGCTCTGGTGCTGGGGGGCCCCGTGTGTTGTGCTGGGGAGCCTGGTGAGCTGGGCTTGAAAGCCCGGTGTGCTGGGCTGTGGTGCTGGGTTGCCGTGTGGACAGGCTCTGCTGGGGAGCGGTGTGAACAGGCTCTGATGGAGAGTCAGGCGGGCTGTGGTGCTGGGGAGCCGTGTAGACAGGCTCTGATGGAGAGCCAGGCGGGCTGTGGTGATGGGGGGCCCCGTGTGCTGTGCTGGGGAGCCCGTTGAGCTGGGCTTCGGATCCCGGTGTGTTGGGCTGTGGTGCTGGGGAGCCGTGTGGACAGGCTCTGCAGGGGAGTGGTTTGAACAAGCGCTGCTGGATATCCAGGCGGGCTGTGGTGCTGGGGGCCCGTGTGCTGTGCTGGGGATCTCGTTGAGCTTGGCTGGGACAGCCCGGTGTGCTGGGCTGTGATGCTGGGGAGCCGTGTGGACAGGCACTGCTGGGGAGTGGTTGAAACAGGCTCTGCTCGAGACCCAGGCGGTCTGTGGTGCTGGGGGGCCCGTGTGCTGTGCTGGGGATCTCGTTGAGCTGGGTTGGGGAGCCCGGTGTGCTGGGCTGTGATGCTGGGGAGCCGTGTGGACAGGCTCTGCTGGGGAGTGGTTTGAAGAGGCGCTGCTGGATAGCCAGGCGGGCTGTGGTGCTGGGGGCCCCCGTGTGCTGTGCTGCGGAGCCCGTTGAGCTGGGATGGGGTGCCCGGTGTGCTGGGCTGTGGTGCTGGAGAGCCGTGTGGACAGGCTCTTCTGGGGAGCCGTGTGGACAGGCTCTGCTGGCGAGTGGTTTGAACAGCCTCATCTGGGGAGCGGAGCGAACAGGCTCTGATGGAGAGCCAGGCGGGCTGTTGTGCTGGGAAGCCCCGTGTGCTGTGCTGGGGGATCCCATGTGCTGTGCTTGGGAGCCCGTTGAGCTGGGCTGGGGAGCCCGGTGTGCTGGGCTGTGGTGCTGGGGAGCCGTGTGGACAGGCTCTGCAAGGGAGCGGTGTGAACAGGCTCTGATGGAGAGCCAGGCGGGATGTGGTGCTGGGGGGCCCCGTGTGCTGTTCTTGGGTGCCTGGTGTGCTGGGCTGTGGTGCTGGGGAGCCGTGTGGACAGGCTCTGCTAGGGAGCGGTGTGAACAGGCTCTGATGGAGAGCCAGGCGGGCTGTGGTGCTGGGGGTCCCCGTGTGCTGAGCTGGGGAGCCCGGTGAGCTGGGCTTTGCTGCTGGGGAGCCGTGTGGGCCGGCTCTGCTGGGGAGTGGTTTGAACAGGTTCTGCTGGAGAGCCAGGCGGGCTGTTGTGCTGGGTGCCCCCGTTAGCTGTGCTGGGGAGCCCGGTGTGCTGGGCTGTGCTGCTTGGGAGCCGTGAGAACAGGTTCTGTTGGGGAGTGTTTTGAACAGGCTAAGCTGGAGAGCCAGGCGGGCTGTGGTGCTGGGGGGCCCCGTGTGCTGTGCTGGGGAGCCCGGTGTGCTGGGCTGTGGTGCTGGGGAGCCGTGTGGACAGGCTCTGCTGGGGAGCGGTGTGAAAAGGCTAAGCTGGAGAGCCAGGCGGGCTGTGGTGCTGGGGGCCCCTGTGTGCTGTGCCGGGGAGCCCGGTGAACTGGGCTGGGGAGCCCGGTGTGCTGGGCTGTGGTGCTGGGGAGCCGAGTGGACAGGCTCTGCTGGGGAGCGGTTTGAACAGACTCTGATGGAGAACAAGGCGCGCTGTGTTGCTGGGGGCCCCCCTGTGCTGTGCTGGGGAGCCCGGTGAGCTGGGCTGGGGAGCCCGGTGTGCTGGGCTGTGTTGCTGGATTGCCGTGTGGACAGGCTCTGCTGGGGAGTGGTGTGAACAGGCTCTGATGGAGAGCCAGGCTTGCTGTGGTGTTGGGGGCCCCCGTGTGCTGTGCTGGGGGCCCCCGTGTGCTGTGCTGGGGAGCCCGGTGTGCTGGGCTCTGCTACTGGGGAAGCGTGTGGACAGGCTCTGCTGGGGAGTGTTTTGAAAAGGCTCTGCTGGAGAGCCAGGCGGGCTGTGTTGCTGGGGGCCCCCGTGTGCTGTGCTGGGGAGCCTGGTGTGCTGGTCTGTGGTGCTGGGGGGCCCCGTGTGCTGTGCTGGGGAGCCCGGTGAGCTTGGCCGGGGAGTCCGGTGTGCTGGGCTGTGGTGCTGGGTAGCCGTGTAGACAGGCTCTGCTGCAGAGCGGTGTGAACAGGCTCTGATGGAGAGCCAGGCGGGCTGTGGTGCTGGGGACCCCCGTGTGCTGTGCTGGGAGGCCCGGTGAGCTGGACTGGGGAGCCCGGTGAGCCTGGCTATTGTGCTGGGGAGCCGTGTAGACGGGCTCTGCTGGGGAGCGGTGTGAACAGGCTCTAGTGGAGAGCCAGCCGGGCTGTGGTGCTGGGGGACCCCGTGTGCTATGCTGGGGAGAACGTTGAGCTGGGCTGGGGAGCCCGGTGTGCTTATCTGTGGTGCTGGTGAGCCGTGTGGACAGGGTCAGCTGGGGAGCGGTTTGAACAGGCTCTTCTGGAGAGCCAGGCGGGCTGTGGTGCTGGAGGCCCCCGTGTGCTGTGCTGGGGAGTCCGGTGAGCTGGGCTGTTGTGCTGGGGAGCCGTGTAGACAGGCTCTCCTGGAGAGCCAGGCGGGCTGTGGTGCTGCCGGCTCCCGTTTGCTGTGCTGGGGATCCCGGTGAGCTGGGCTGTGCTGCTGGGGAGCCGTGTGGACAGGCTCTGCTGGGGAATGGCTTGAACAGGCTCTTCTGGAGAGCCAGGCGGGCTGTGGTGCTGGGGGCCCCCGTGTGATGTCCCAGGGAGCCCGGTGAGCTGGGCTGGGGAGCCCGGTGTGCTGGGCTGTGCTGCTGGGGAGCCGTGTGGACAGGGTCTGCTGGGAAGCGGTGTGAAAAGGCTCTGATGGAGAGCCAGTTGGGCTGTGGTGCTGGGGGGCCCCCGTGTTCTGTGCTCGGTAGCCCGGTGAGCTGGGCTGCGGGGCCCGGTGTGCTGGGCTGAGCTGCTGGGGTGCTGTGTGGTCAGGGTCTGCTGGGAAGTGGTGTTAAAAGGTTCTGATAAAGAGCCGGGCCGGCTGTGGTGCTTGAGGCCCCCGTTTGCTGTGCTCGGTAGCCCGGTGAGCTGGGCTGCGGAGCCCGGTGTGCTGGGCTGAGCTGCTGGGGTGCCGTGTGGACAGGTTCTTCTGGGGAGCGGTGTGAACAGGCTCTGATGGAGAGACAGGCGGGCTGTGGTGCTGGGTTGCACCGTGTTCTGTGCTGGGGAGCCCGGTGAGCTGGGCTTGGGAGCCCGGTGTGCTGGGCTGTGGTGCTGGGGAGCCTTGTGGACAGGCTCTGCTGGGGAGCGGTGTGAACAGGCTCTGATGGAGAGACAGGCGGGCAGTGGTGCTGGGGGCCCCGGTGTGCTGTGATGGGGAGCCCGGTGAGCAGGGCTGGAGAGCCAGGTGTGCTGGACTGTGGTGCTGGGGAGCCGTGTGGACAGGCTCTACTGGGGAGCGTTGTGAAAAGGTTCTGATGGAAAGCCAGGGGGGCTGTGGTGCTGGGGGGCCCCGTGTGCTGTGCTGGGGAGCCCGGTGAGCTGTGCTGGGGGCCCCCCTGTGCTGTGCTGGGTAGGCCGGTGTGCTGGGCTTTTCTGCTGGGGAGCCGTGTGGAAAGGCTCTGCTGGGGAGCCAGGCGGGCATTGGTGCTGGGGGGCCCGGTGTGCTGTGTTAGGGATTCCGGTGTGCTGGGCTGTGGTGCTGGGGAGCCGTGTGGACAGGCTCTTCTGCTGAATGGTTTGAACAGGCTCTTCAAGAGAGCCAGGCGGGCTGTGGTGCTGGGGGCCCCCGTGTGCTGTCCTGGGGAGCCCGGTTTGCTGGGCTGTGGTGCTGGGGAGCCGTGTAGACGGGCTCTGCTGGGGAGCGGTGTGTACAGGCTCTGATGGATAGCAAGGCGGGCTGTGATGCTGGGGGGACCCGTGTGATGTCGCGGGGTGCCCGGTGACCTGGGCTGTGGAGCCCGGTGTGCTGGGCTGTGCTGCTGGGGAGCAATGTGTGGACAGTCTCTGCTGGGGAGTGGTTTGATAAGGCTCTGATTGAGAGCCAGGCGGGCTGTGGTGCAGGGGGGGACCGTGTGCTATACTGGAAGCCCGTTGAGCTGCTGCTGGGGAGCCCAGTGTGCTGGGCTGTGGTGCTGGGGAGCCGTGTGGACAGGCTCTGTTGGGGAATGGTTTGAACAGGCTCTGATGGAGAGCAAGGCGGGCTGTGGTGCTGGGGAGCCCGGTGTGCTGGGCAGAGGAGCCCGGTGTGCTGGGCTGTGCTGCTGGGGAGCCGTGTAGACAGGCTCTGCTGGGGAGCGGTGTGAACAGGCTCTGCTGGAGAGCCAGGCGGGCTGTGGTGCTGGGGGTCCCGGTGTGCTGTGCTGGGGAGCCCGGTGAGCTGGGCTGGGGAGCCCGGTTTGCTGGGCTTTTGTGCTGGGGAGCCGTGTAGACAAGCTCTGCTGCGGAGGGGTGTGAACAGGCCCTGATGGAGAGCCAGGCGGGCTGTGGTGCTGGGGGCCCCCGTGATCTGTGCTCAGGAGCCCGGTGAGTTGGGAAGGGGATCCCTGTGTTCTTGGTTGTGGTGATGGGGAGCCGTGTAGACAGGCTGTGCTGTTGAGCGGTGTGAACAGGCTCTGATGGAGAGCCAGGCGGGCTGTGGTGCTGGGGGCCCCCGTGTGCTGTACTCGGGAGCCAAGTGAGCTGGGCTTCGGAGCCCAGTGTGCTGGGCTGTGGTGCTGTGAAGCCGTGCGGCCAGACTCTGCTGGGGAGAGGGTTGAACAGGCTCTGATGGAGAGCCAGGAGGACTTTTGTGCTGGGAAGCCCCGTTTGCTGTGCAGGGGGGGCCCGTGTGCTGTGCTGGGGAGCCCGTTGAGTTGGGCTGGGGAGCCCGGTGTGCTCGGCTGTGGTGCTGGGGAGCCGTGTGGACAGGCTCTGCTGGGGAGAGGGTTGAACAGGCTCTGATGGAGAGCCAGGCGGGCAGTGGTTCTGGGGGGCCCCGTGTGCTGTGCTGGGGAGCCCGTTGAGCTGGGCTGGGGAGCCCAGTGTGCTGGGCTGTGGTGCTGGGCGGTCCCGTGTGCTGTGCTGCGGAGCCCGGTGAGATCGGCTGTGGAGCCTGGTGTGCTGGGCTGTGCTGCTGGGGAGCCGTGTGGACAGGCTCAGCTGGGTAGCGGTGTGAAGAGGCTCTGCTGGAAAGCCAGGTGGGCTGAGGTGCTGGGGGGCCCCGTGTTCTGTGCTGGGGAGCCCGGTGAGCTGGGCTTGGGAGGCCAGTGTGCTGGGCTGTTGTGCTGGGGAGCCGTGTGGACAGGCTCTGATGGAGAACCAGCCGGGCTGTGGTGCTGGGGGTCCCCGTGTTCCATGCTGGGCAGCCCGTTGAGCGTGGCTGGGGAACAAGTTGTGCTGGGCAGTGGTGCTGGGGAGCCGTGTAGACAGGCTCTGTCGGGGAGCCGTGTGAACAGGCTCTGCTGGAGAGCAACGCGGGCTGTGGTGCTGGGGGCCCCCGTGTGCTGTGCTGGGGAGCCCGGTGAGCTGGGCTGGGGAGCCCGGTGTGCTGGGCTGTGGTGTTGGGGAGCCGTGTAGACAGGCTCTGCTGGGGAGCGGAGTGAACAGGCTTTGCTGGGGAGCGGTGTGAACAGTCTCTGATGGAAAGCCAGGCTGGCTGTGTTGCTGGGGGCCCCCGTGTGCTGTGCTGGGGAGCACGGTGAGCTGGGCTGGGGAGCCCGGTGTGCTGGGCTGGGGAGCCCGGTGTGCTGGGCTGTGGTGCTGGGGGGCCCCGTGTGCTGTGCTGCGGAGCCCGGTGAGATCGGCTATGGAGCCCGGTGTGCTGGGCTGTGCTGTTCGGGAGCCGTGTGGACAGGCTCTGCTGGGGAGTGGTGTGAACAGGCTCTGATGGAGAGCCAGGTGGGCTGTGGTGCTGGGGGGCCCCGTGTGCTGTGCTGGGGAACCCGGTGTGCTGGGCTGGGCAGCCCGGTGTGCTGGGCTGTGCTGCTGGGGAGCCGTGTGGACAGGATCTGCTGGGGAGCGGTTTGAACAGGCTCTGATGGAGAGCCAGACGGGCTGTGCTGCGGTGTGCTTGGCTGTGCTGCTGGGGAGCCGTGTAGACAGGCTCTGCTGGGGAGCGGTGTGAACAGGCTCTGATGGAGAGCCAGGCGGGCTGTTGTGCTGGGGGGCCCCGTGTGCTGTGCTGGGGAGCCCGGTGTGCTGGGGAGCCGTGTGGACAGGCATTGCAGGGGAGCGGTGTGAACAGGCTCTGATGGAGAGCCAGGCGTCCTGTGGTGATGGGGGCCCCCGTATGCTGTGCCGGGGTGCCCGGTGAGCTGGGCTGGGGAGCCCGGTGTGCTGCGCTGTGGTGTTGGGGAGCCGTGTGGACAGGCTCTGCTGGGGAGCGGTGTGAACAGACTCTGATGGAGAGCCAGGCGGGCTGTGGTGCTGGGGGTCCCCGTGTGCTGTGCTAGGGAGCCCGTTGGGCTGGGCTGGGGAGCCCGGTGTTATGGGCTGTTGTGCTTGGGAGCCGTGTGGACAGGCTCTGCTGAGGAGTTGTGTGAATAGGCTCTGCTGGAGAGCCAGTTGGGCTGTGGTGCTGGGGGCTCCCGTGTGCTCTGCTGGGGAGCCCGGTGTGCTGGGCATTTCTGCTGGGGAGCCGTGTGGACAGTCTCTGATGGGGAGTGGTTTGATAAGGCTCTGATTGAGAGCCAGGTGGGCTGTGGGGCTGGGGGCCCCCGTGTGATGTCCCGGGGAGCCCGGTGAGCTGGGCTGGGGGGCCCGGTGTGCTGGGCTGTGGTGCTGGGGAGCCCTGTGGACAGGCTCTGTTGTTGAGATGTGTGAACTGGCTCTGCTGGAGAGCCAGGCGGGATGTGGTGCTGGGGGCCCGCGTGTGCTGCGCTGGGGAGCCCGTTGAGCTGGGCTGGGTAGCCCGGTGTGCTGGGCTGTGGTTCTGGGGAGCAGTGTGGACAGGCTCTGCTGGGGAGATGGTTGTACAGGCACTGATGGAGAGCCAGGCGAACTGTGGTGCTGGGGGCCCCCGTGTGCTGTTTTGGGCAGCCCTGTGAGCTTGGCTGGGGAGACCCCACTGTGCTGCGCTGGGTAGCCCGGTGTGCTGGGCTGTGCTGCTGGGGAGCCGTGTGAAGAGGCTCCGATGGAGAGCCGGGCGGGCTGTGGTGCTGGGGGCCCCCGTGTGCTGTGCTGGGGATCCCGGTGTGCTAGGCTGTGCTGCTGGGGAGCCGTGTGGACAGGCTCTGCTGGGGAGCCAGGCGGGCATCGGTGCTGGCGGGCCCGGTGTGCTGTGCTTGGGAGCCCGGTGTACTGGACTGTGGTGCTGGCCAACCGTGTAGACAGGCTCTGCTGGGGGGCCCCGTGTGCTGTGCTGGGGAGCCCGGTGAGCTGGGCTTGGGAGCCCGGTGTTCTGGGCTGTGCTGCTGGGGAGGCGTGTGGACAGGCTGTGCTGGGGAGTGATTTCAAAAGGCTCTGTTGGAGAGCAACGCGGGCTGTGGTGCTGGGGGTCCCCGTGTTCCATGCTGGGGAGCCGGTTGAGCATGGCTGGGGAGCCCGGTGTGGTGGGCAGTGGTGCTGGGGAGGCGTGTGGACAGGCTGTGCTTGGGATTGGTTTGAACAGGCTCTGCTGGATAGCCAGGCGGGCTGTGGTGCTGGGGGCCCCCGTGTGCTGTGCTGGGGAGCCCTGTGAGCTGGGCTGAGGAGCCCGGTGTGCTTGGCTGGGGAGCCCGGTTTGCTGGTCTGTGGTGCTGGGGAGCCGTGTGGACAGGCTCTGCTGGGGAGCCTTGTGAAGAGGCTCTGCTGGAGAGCCAGGCGGGCTGTGGTGCTAGGGGCCCCCGTGTGCTGTGCTGGGGATCCCGGTGTGCTGGGCTGTGCTGCTGGGGAGCCGTGTGGACAGGCTCTGCTGGGGAGCCAGGCGGGCATTGGTGATGGGGGGCCCGGTGTTCTGTGCTGGGGAGCCCTGTGTGCTGGGCTGTGGTGCTGGGGAGCCGTGTAGACAGGCTCTGCTGCGGAGCGGTGTGAACAGGCTCTGATAGAGAGCCAGGCGGGCTGTGGAGCTGGTGGCCCACATGTGCTGTGCTGGGGAGCCCGGTGTGCAGGGCTGTGCTGCTGGGGAGCCGTATGGACAGTCTCTGCTGGGGAATGGTTTGAAAAGGCTCTGATGGAGAGCCAGGCGGGCTGTGGTGCTGGGGGCCCCCGTGTGCTGTGCTGGGGAGCCCGGTGAGCTGGGCTGGGGAGCCTGGTGTGCTGGGCTGTGCTGCTGGGGAGCCGTGTGGACAGGCTCTGCTGGGGAGCCTTGTGAAGAGGCTCTGCTGGAAAGCCAGGTGGGCTGAGGTGCTGGGGGGACCCGTGGTCTGTGCTGGGGAGCCCGGTGAGCTGTGCTGGGGAGCCCGGTGAGCTTGGCTGGGGAGCCCGGTGTGCTGGGCTCTTCTGCTGGGGAGCCGTGTGGACAGGCCCTGCTAGGGAGCCAGGCGGGCATTTGTGCTGGGGGGCCCCTTGTGCTGTGCTGGGGAGCCCAATGAGCTGGGCAGAGGAGCCCGGTGAGCTTGGCTGTTTTGCTGTGTAGCCGTGTAGACATGCTCTGCTGGCGAGTGGTTTGAAAAGGCTCTGCTAGAGAGTCAGGCGGGCTGTGGTGCTGGGGGGCCCCGTGTGCTGTGCTGGGGAGCCCGGTGTGCTGGGCTGTGCCGCTGGGGCGCCGTGTGGACAGGCTCTGCTAGGGAGAGGGTTGAACAGGCTCTGATGGAGAGCCAGGCGGGCTGTGGTTCAGTGGAGCCCGGTGTGCTGTGCTGGGGGCCCCCGTGTGCTGTGCTGGGGAGCCGGGTGAGCAGGGCTGGGGAGCCCGGTGTGCTGGGCTGTGGTGCTGGGGAGCAGCGTGGAAAGGCTCTGCTGGGGAGCGGTGTGAACAGGCTCTGATGGAGCGCCAGGCGGGCTGTGGTGCTGGGGGGCCCCGTGTGCTGGGCTGGGGAGCCCGGTGTGCTGGGCTATGCTGCTGGGGAGCCATGTGGACAGGCTCTGCTGGGGAGTGGTTTGAACAGGCTCTGATTGAGAGCCAGGCGGGCTGTGTTGCTGGGTGACCCCGTGTGCTGTGAAGGGGATCCCGGTGTGCTGGGCTGTGGTGCTGGGGAGCCGTGTGGACAGGCTCTGCTGAGGAGAGTTTATTACAGGCTCTGATGGAGAGCCAGGCGGGCTGTTGCGCTGGGAGGCCCCGTGTGCTGTGCTGGGGGGGCCCGTGTGCTGTGCTGGGGGGCCCCGTGTGCTGTGCTGGGGAGCCCGTTGAGCTGGGCTGGGGAGCCCGGTGTGCTGGGCTGTGGTGCTGGGGAGCCGTGTGGACAGGCTCTGCTGGGGGAGTGGTTTGAACAGGCTCTGCTTGGGGAGTGGTTTGAACAGGCTCTGCTCGAGAGCCAGGCGGGCTGTGGTGCTGGGGGGCCCCGTGTGCTGTGCTGGGGAGCCCGTTGAGCTGGGCTTCGGAGCCCGGTGTGTTGGGCTGTGGTGCTGGGGAGCCGTGTGGACAGGCTCTGCTGGGGAGTGGTTTGAAAAGGGTCTGCTGGATTGCCAGGCGGGCTGTGGTGCTGGGGGCCCCCGTGTGCTGTGCTGGGGAGACCAGTGAGCTGGGCTGGGGAGCCCGGTGTGCTGGACCGTGCTGCTGGGGAGCCGTGTGGACAGGCTATGCTGGGGAGCGGTGTGAAAAGGCTCTGATGGATAGCCAGGCGGCCTGTAGTGCTGGGGGCCCCCGTGTGCTGCGCTGGGGAGCCCGGTGAGCTGGGCTGTGCTGCCAGGGAGCCGTGGTGACCTGCTCTGCTGGGGAGTGGTTTGAACAGGCTCTGCTGGAGAGCCAGGCGGGCTGTGGTGCTGGGCGCCCCCGTGTGCTGTGCTGGGGAGCCCGGTATACTGGGCTGGGGAGCCCGGTGTGCTGGGCTGTGCTGCTTGGGAGCCGTGAGGACAGGCTCTGTTGGGGAGCGGTGTGAACAGGCTCTGATGGAGAGCCAGGAAAGCTGTGGTGCTGGGGGGCCCCGTGTGCTATGCTGGGGAGCCCGTTGATTTGGGCTGGGGAGCCCGGTGTGCTGGGTTGTGCTGCTGCGGAGCCGTGTGGACAGGCTCTGCTGGCGAGTGGTTTGAACAGGCTCTGTTGGAGAGTCAGGCGGGCTGTGGTGCTGGGGGGCCCCGTGTGCTGTGCTGGGGAGCCCGTTGAGCTGGGCAGGGGAACCCGGTGTGCTGGGCTGTGGTGCTGGGGAGCCGTGTAGACAGGCTCTGCTGGGGAGCCATTCGGGCTGTGGTGCTGGGGGGCCCCGTCTGCTGTGCTGGGGAGCCCGGTGTGCTGGGCTGGGGAGCCCCGTGTGCTCGGCTGTGGTGCTGGGGAGCCCAGTGTGCTGGGCTTTGGTGATGGGGAGCCGTGTAGAAAGGCACTGCTGCGGAGCGGTGTGAACAGGCTCTGATGGAGAGCCAGGCGGACTGTGGTGCTGGGGGCCCCCGTGTCCTGTGCTCGGTTGCCCGGTATGGTGGGCTGCGGAGTCCAGTGTGCTGGGCTGAGCTGCTGGCGTGCTGTGTGGAGAGGGTCTGCTGGGAAGCGGTGGGAACAGGCTCTGATGGAGAGCCAGGCGGGCTGTGCTGCGGTGTGCGGGGCTGCAGGGGAGCCGTGTAGACAGTCTCTTCTGGGGAGCTTTGTGAACAGGCTCTGATGGAGATCCAGGCGGGCTATGGTGCTGGGGGCCCACGTGTGCTGTGCTGGGGAGCCCGGTGAGCTGGGCTGGGGAGCCCGGTGTGCTGGGCTGTGCATCTGGGGAGCCGTGTGGACAGGATCTGCTGGGGAGCGGTTTCAACAGGGTCTGCTGGAGAGCAAGGCGCGCTGTGTTGCTGGGGGCCCCCGTGTGCTGTGCTGGGGAGGCCGGTGAGCTGGGCTGGGGAGCCCGGTGTGCTGGGCTGTGCTGCTTGGGAGCCGTGTGGACAGGCTCTGCTGGGGAGTGGTTTGAACAGGCTCTCTTGGGTACTGGTTTGAACAGGCTCTGCTGGGGAGCCAGGCGGGCTGTGGTGCTGGGGGGCCCCGTGTGCTGTGCTGGGGAGCCCGGTTAGCTGGGCTGGGGAGCCCGGTATGCTGTGCTGTGCTGCTGGGGAGCCGTGTCTAAAGGCATTGCTGGGGAGTGGTTTGAAAAGGTTCTGCTGGACAGCCAGGCGGGCTGTGGTGCTGGGGGGGGGCCGTGTGCCGTGCTCGGGAGCCCGGTGAGCTGGGCTGGGGAGCCCGGTGTGCTGGGTTGTGGTGCTGGGGAGCCTTGTGGACAGGCTCCTCTGGGGAGCGGTGTGAACAGGCTCTGATGGAGAGCCAGGCGGGCTGTGGTGCTGGGGGCACCCCTGTGCTGTGATGGGGAGCCCGGTGAGCTGGGCTGGGGAGCCCGGTGTGGAGGGCTGTTGTGCTGGGGCGCCGTGTGGACAGGCTCTGCTGAGGAGCAGGGTGGACAGGCTCTGATGGAGAGCCAGGCGGGCTGTGGTGCTGGGGGGCCCCTTGTTCTGTGCTTAGGAGCCCGTTGAGCTGGACTGGGGAGCCCGGTGTTCTGGGCTGTGGTGCTGGGGAGCCGTGTGGACCGGCTCTGCTGGGGAGTGGTTTGAACAGGCTCTGCCGGAGAGCCAGGCGGGCTGTGGTGCTGGGTGCCCCTGTGTGCTGTGCTGGGGAGCCCGGTGAGCTGGGCTGGAGAGCCCGGTGTGCTGGACTATTGTGCTGGGGAGCCGTGTGGACAGGCTCTACTGGGGAGCGTTGTGAAAAAGTTCTGATGGAAAGCCAGGGGGGCTGTGGTGCTGGGGGGCACCGTGTGCTGTGCTGGGGAGCCCGGTGAGCTGTGCTGGGGGCCCCCGTGTGCTGTGCTGGGGAGCCCGGTGAGCAGGGCTTGGGAGCCCGGTGTGCTGGGCTGTGGTGCTGGGGAGCAGTGTGGAAAGGCTCTGCTGGGGAGCGGTGTGAACAGGCTCTGATGGAGAGCCAAGTGGGCTGTGGTGCCGGGGGCCCCCGTGTGCTGTTCTGGGGAGCCCGGTGAGCTGGGCTGGGGAGCCCGGTGTGCTGGGCTGTGGTGCTGGGGAGCCGTGTAGACAGGCTCTGCTGGTCAGCGGTGTGAACAGGCTCTGCTGGAGAGCCAGGCTGGCTGTGGTGCTGGGGGCCCCCGTGTGCTGTGCTGGCGTACCCGGCGTGCTGGGCTGTGCTGCTGGGGAGCCGTGTGGACAGGCTCTGCTGGGGAGCGGGGTGAACTGGCTCTGCTGGAGAACCAAGCGGGCTGTGGTGCTGGGGGCCCCCGTGTGCTGTGCTGGGGAGCCCGGTGAGGTGGGCTTGGGAGCCCGGTGTGCTGGGCTGTGGTCCTGGGCAGCCGTGTGAAAATTCTCTTCTGGAGAGCAACGCGGGCTGTGGTGCTGGGGGCCCCCGTGTGCTGTGCTGGGGAGGCCGGTGAGCTGGGCCGGGGAGCCCGGTGTGCTGGGCTGTCCTGCTTGGGAGCCGTGTTGTAAGGCTCTGCTGTTGAGTGCTTTGAACAGGCTCTGATGGAGAGCCAGGCGGGCTGTGGTGCTGGGGGGCCCCGTGTGCTGTGCTGGGGAGCCCGGTGAGCTGCGCTTAGTAGCCCGTTGTGCTGGGTTTTGGTGCTGGGGAGCCGTGTGGACAGGCTCTGCTGGGGAGCATTGTGGAAAGGCTCCGATGGAGAGCGATTCGGGCTGTGGTGTGGGGGGCCCCGTGTTCTGTGCTGGGGAGCCCGTTGAGCTGGGCTGGGGAGCCCGGTGTGCTGGGCTGTGGTTCTGGGTAGCCGTGTGGATAGGCTCTGCTGGTGAGTGGTTTGAACAGGCTCTGCTGGACAGCCAGGAGGGCTGTGGTGCTGGGGGTCCCCGTGTGCTGTGCTGGGGAGCCCGGTGAGCTTGGCTGGGGAGCCCGGTGTGCTGCGCTGTGGTGCTGGGGAGCCGTGTAGACAGGCTCTGCTTCGGATTGGTGTGAACAGGCCCTGATGGAGAGCCAGGCGGGCTGTGGTTCTGGGGGACCCCGTAAGCTGTGCAAAGGAGCCCGTTGAGCTTGGCTGGGGAGCCCGGTGTGCTGGGCTATGGTGCTGGGGAGCTGTGTGGACAGGCTCTGCTGGGGAGTGGTTTGAACAGGCTCTGATGGAGAGCCAGGCGTGCTGTGGTGCTGGGTGGCCCCGTGTGCTGTGCTGGGGAGCCCCTTGAGCTGGGCTGGCGAGCCCGGTGTGCTGGTCTGTGGTGCTGGGGAGCCGTGTACACAGGCTCTGCTGGGGAGCGGTGTGAACAGGCTCTGATGGAGAGCCAGGCGGGCTGTGGCGCTGGGGAGCCCGGTGAGCTGGGCAGAGGATCCCGGTGTGCTGGGCTGTGCTGCTGGGCAGCCGTGTACACAGGCTCTGCTGGGGAACGGTGTGAACAGGCACTGATGGAGAGCCAGGCCGGCTGTGGTGCTGGGGGCCCCCGTGTGCTGTGCTGGGGAGCCCGGTGAGCTGGGCTGGGGAGCCCGGTGGTCTGGGCTGTGCTGCTGGGGGGGCTTGTGGACAGGCTGTGCTGGGGAGTGGTTTGAACAGGCTCTGCTGGAGAGCAACGCGGGCTGTGGTTCTGGGGGCCCCCGTGTGCTGTGCTGGGGGCCCCCGTGTGCGGTGCTGGGGAGGCCGTTGTGCTCGGCTGTGCTGCTGGGGAGCCGTGTGGACAGGCTCTGCTGTGGAGTGTTTTGAACAGGCTCTGCAGGAGAGCCAGGCGGGCTGTGTTGCTGGGGGCCCCCGTGTGCTGTGCTGGGGAGCCTGGTGTGCTGGTCTGTGGTGCTGGGGGGCCCCGTGTGCTGTGCTGGGGAGCCCGGTGAGCTTGGCCGGGGAGTCCGGTGTGCTGGGCTGTGGTGCTGGGTAGCCGTGTAGACAGGCTCTGCTGCAGAGCGGTGTGAACAGGCTCTGATGGAGAGCCAGGCGGGCTGTGGTGCTGGGGGGCACCGTGTTCTGTGCTGGGGAGCCCGGTGAGCTGGGCCGGGGAGCCCGGTGTGCTGGGCTGTGCTGCTGGGGAGGCGTGTGGACAGGCTCTGCATGGGAGTGGTTTGAACAGTCTCTGATGGAGAGCCAGGCGGGCTGTTGTGCTGGGGAGCCCCGTGTTCTGTGCTGGGGAGCCGGGTGAGCTGTGCTGGGAAGCCCGGTGTGCTGGGCTGGGGAGCCCGGTGTGCTGGGCTGTTGTGCTGGGGAGCCGAGTGGACAGGCTCTGCTGGGGAGTGGTTTGAACAGGTTCTGCCGGAGAGCCAGGCGGGCTGTGGTGCTGGGTGCCCCCGTGTGCTGTGCTGGGGAGCCCGGTGAGCTGGGCTGGGAGCCCGGTGTGCTGGGCTGTGGTGCTGGGGAGCCGTGTGGACAGGCTCTACTGGGGAGCGTTGTGAAAAGGTTCTGATGGAAAGCCAGGCGGGCTGTGGTGCTGGGGGGCCCCGTGTGCTGTGCAGGGGAGCCCGGTGACCTGTGCTGGGGGCCCCCGTGTGCTGTACTTGGGAGCCCGGTGTGCTGGGCTGTGCTGCTGGGGAGCCGTGTGGACAGGCTTTGCTGAGGAGCGGTTTGAAAATGCTCTGCTGGAGAGCCAGGCGGGCTGTGGTGCTGGGGGCCCCCGTGTGCTGGACTGGGGAGTCCGGTGTGCTGGGCTGTGCTGCTGGGGAGCCATGTGGACAAGCTCTGCTGGGGAGTTGTTTCAACAGGCTCTGCTGGAGAGCCAGGCGGGCTGTGGTGCTGAGGGGCCCCGTGTGCGCTGCTTGGGATCCCGGTGTGCCGGGCTGTGGTGCTGGGGAGCCGTGTAGACGGGCTCTGCTGGGGAGCGGTGTTAACAGGCTCTGATGGAGAGCAAGGCGCACTGTGATGCTTTGGGGCCCCGTGTGCTGTGCTGGAGAGCCAGGTGAGCTGGGCTGGTGAGCCCGGTGAGCTGGGCTGTGGTACTGGGGAGCCGTGTAGACAGGCTCTGTTTCGGAGCGGTGTAAACAGGCTCTGATGGAGAGCCAGGCGGGCTGTGGTGCTGGGGGGCCCCTTGTGCTGTGCCGGGGGGCCCGGTGAGCTGCGCTGGGGAGCCCGGTGTGCTTGGCTGAGCTGCTGGGGTGCCGTGTGGACAGGGTCTGCTGGGAAGCGGTGTTAGCAGGTTCTGATGGAGAGCCGGGCGGGCTGTGGTGCTGGGGGCCCCCGTGTGCTGTGCTCGTTAGCCCGGTGAGCAGGGCTGGGTAGCCCGGTGTGCTGGGCTGAGCTGCTGGGGTGCCGTGTGTACAGGGTCTGCTGGGAAGCTTTGTGAAAAGGCTCTGATGGAGAGCCAGGCATGCTGTGGTGCTGGGGGGCCCCGTGTGGTGTGCTCGGAAGCCCGGTAAGCTGGGCTGCGGAGCCCGGTGTGATGGGCTGAGCTGCTGGGGTGCCGTGTGGACAGGCTCTTCTGGGGAGCGGTGTGAACAGGCTCTGATGGAGAGCCAGGTGGGCTGTGGTGCTGGGGGGCCCCGTGTGCTGTGCTGGGGAGCCCGTTGAGCTGGGCTGGGGAGCCCGGTATTCTGGGCTGTGCTGCTGGGGAGCCGTGTGGAAAGGCATTGCTGGGGAGTGGTTTGAAAAGGATCTGCTGGACAGCCAGGCGGGCTGTGGTGCTGGGGGGCCCCGTGTGCCGTGCTCGGGAGCCCGGTGAGCTGGGCTGGGGAGCCCGGTGTGCTGGGCTGTGGTGCTGGGGAGCCTTGTGGACAGGCTCTGCTGGGGAGCGGTGTGAAAAGGCTCTGATGGAGAGCCAGGCGGGCTGTGGTGCTGGGGGCCCCGGTGTGCTGTGATGGGGAGCCCGGTGAGCTGGGCTGGGGAGCCCGGTGTGCAGGGCTGTGGTGCTGGGGAGCCGTGTGGACAGGCTCTTCTGAGGAGCGGTGTGGACAGGCTCTGATGGAGAGCCAGGCGGGCTGTGGTGCTGGGGGGGCCATTGTTCTCTGCTGAGGAGCCCGTTGAGCTGGCCTTGGGAGCCCGGTGTGCTGGGCTGTTGTGCTAGGGAGCCGAGTGGACAGGCTCTGCTGGGGAGTGGTTTGAACAGGCTCTGCCGGAGAGCCAGGCGGGCTGTGGTGCTGGGTGCCCACGTGTGCTGTGCTGGGGAGCCCGGTGAGCTGGGCTGGGAGCCCGGTGTGCTGGGCTGTGGTGCTGGGGAGCCGTGTGGACAGGCTCTACTGGGGAGCGTTGTGAAAAGGTTCTGATGGAAAGCCAGGCGGGCTGTGGTGCTAGGGGGCCCCGTGTGCTGTGCAGGGGAGCCCGGTGAGCTGTGCTGGGGGCCCACGTGTGCTGTACTGGGGAGTCCGGTGAGCAGGGCTGGGGAGCCCGGTGTGCTGGGCTGTGCTGCTGGGGAGCCGTGTGGACAGGCTTTGCTGAGGAGCGGTTTGAAAATGCTCTGCTGGAGAGCCAGGCGGGCTGTGGTGCTGGGGGCCCCCGTGTGCTGGGCTGGGGAGCCCGGTGTGCTGGGCTGTGCTGCTGGGGAGCCATGTGGACAAGCTCTGCTGGGGAGTTGTTTCAACAGGCTCTGATTGAGAGCCAGGCGGGCTGTGGTGCTGGGGGGCCCCGTGTGCTGTGCTGGGGAGCCCGGTGAGCTGGGCTGTGGTGCTGGGGAGCCGTTTAGACAGGCTCTGCTGGGGAGCGGAGTGATCAGGCTCTGCTGGGGAGCGGTGTGAAAAGGCACTGATGGAGAGCCAGGCGGGTTGTGGTGGTGGGGGGCCCCGTGTGCCGTGCTCGGGAGCCCGGTGAACTGGGCTGGGGTGCCTGGTGTGCTGGGCTGTGCTGCTGGGGAGCTGTGTAGACAGGCTCTGCCGGGGAGCGGTCTGAACAGGCTCTGATGGAGAGCCAGGCGGGCTGTGGCTCTGGGGGGCCCCGTGTTCGGTGCTTGGGATCCCGTTGAGCTCGGCTGGGGAGCCCGGTGTGCTTGGCTGTTGTGCTTGGGAGCGGTGTGGACAGGCTCTGCTGGGGAGTGGTTTGAAAAGTCTCTGCTGGAGAGCCAGGCAGGCTGTGGTGCTGGGGGGCCCTCGTGTGCTTTGCTGGGGAGCCCGGTGAGCGGGGCTGGGGAGCCCGGTGTGCTGGGCTTTTGTGCTGGGGAGCCGTGTAGACAGGCTCTGCTGCGGAGGGGTGTGAACAGGCCCTGATGGAGAGCCAGGCGGGCTGTGGTGCTGGGGGCCCCCGTAAGCTGTGCTCAGGAGCCCGGTGAGTTGGGCTGGGGATCCCTGGGTGCTGGGCTGTGGGGCTGGGGAGCCGTGTGGACAGGCTCTGCTGGGGAGCTGTGTGAACAGGCTCTGATGGAAAGCCAGGCGGGCTGTGGTGTTGGGGGCCCCCGTGTGCTTTGCTGGGGAGCCCGGTGAGCTGGGCTGTGCTGCTGGGGAGCCGTGTAGACATGTTCGGCTGGGGAGCGGTGTGAACAGGCTCTGATGGAGAGCCAGGCGGGCTGTGGTGCTGGGGGCCCCCGTGTGCTGTGCTGGGGAGCCCGGTGAGCTTGGCTGGGGAGCCCGGTCTGCTGGGCTGTGGTGCTGGGGAGTCGTGTAGACAGGCTCTGCTGGGGAGCGTTGTAAACAGGCTCTGCTGGAGAGCCAGGCGGGCTGTGGTGCTGTGGGCCCCCGTGTGCTGTGCTGGGGAGCCCAGTGTGCTGGGCTGTGGTGCTGGGGAGCCGTGTGGACAGGCTCTGCTGGGGGGCGGTGTGGACAGGCTCTGCTGGGGGGGGTGTGGACAGGCTCTGCTGGATAGCCAGGCGGGCTGTGCTGCGGTGTGCTAGGCTGTGCTGCTGCGGAGCCGTGTAGACAGGCTCTGCTGGGGAGCGGTGTGAAAAGGCTCTGCTGGAGAGCAATGCGCGCTGTGTTGCTTGGGGGCCCCCGTGTGCCCTGTGAGCTGGGCTTCGGAGCCCGGTGTGCTGGGCTGTGGTGCTGGGGAGCCGTGTGGACAGGCTCTGCTGAGGAGAGTTTTGTACAGGCTGTGATGGAGAGCCAGGCGGGCTGTTGTGCTGGAATGCCCCGTGTGCTGTGCTGGGGGGGCCCGTGTACTGTGCTGGGGGGCCCCGTGTGCTGTGCTGGGGAGCCCGTTGAGCTGGGCTGCGGAGCCCGGTGTGCTTGGCTGTGGTGCTGGGGAGCCGCGTAGAAAGGCTCTGCAGGGGAGTGGTTTGAACAGGCTCTGCTGGAGAGCAAGGCGGGCTGTGGTGCTGGGGGGCCCAATGTGCAGTGCTGGAGAGCCCTTTGAGCTGGGCTGTGGTGCTGGGGATCCGTGTAGACAGGCTCTGCTGCGGAGCTGTGTGAGCAGGCTCTGATGGAGAGCCAGGCGGGCTGTGATGCTGGGCGCCCCCGTGTGATGTGTTGGGGGGCCTGGTGAGGTGGGCTGGGAACCCCAATGTGCTGGGCTGTGGTGCTGGTGAGCCGTGTAGACAGGCTCTGCTGGGGAGCGGTGTGAACAGGCTCTGATGGAGAGCCAGGAGGGCTGTGGTGCTGTGGGCCGCCGTGTGCTGTGCTCGGAAGCCCAGTGAGCTGGGCTGGGGAGCCCGGTGTGGTGGGCTTTGCTGCTGGGGAGCCGTGTTGACAGGCTCTCCTGGGGAGCGGTGTGAAATGGCTCTGCTGGAGAGCCAGGCACGCTGTGGTGCTGGGGGTCCCCGTGTGCTGTGCTGGGGAGCCCGGAGACCTGGGATTCGGAGCCCGGTGTGTTGGGCTGTGGTGCTGGGGAGCCGTGTGGACAGGCTCTGCTGGGGAGTGGTTTGAAAAGGGTCTGCTGGATTGCCAGGCGGGCTGTGGTGCTGGGGGCCCCCGTGTGCTGTGCTGGGGAGCCCGGTGAGCTGGGCTGAGGAGCCCGGTGTGCAAGGCTGTGCTGCTGGGGAGCCGTGTGTACAGGCTCTGCTGGGGAGTGGTTGGAACAGGCTCTGCTGGACAGCCAGGCGGGCTGTGGTGCTGAGGGGCCCCGTGTTCTGTGCTGGGGAGCCCGGTGAGCTGGGCTTGGAAGCCCCGTGTGCTGTGCTGGGGAGCGCGTTGAGAAGTTCTGGTGAGCCCGGTGTGCTGGGCTGTGGTGGTGGGGAGCCATGTAGACAGGTTCTGCTGCGGAGCGGTGTGAACAGGCTCTGCTTGAGTGCCAGGCGGGCTGGGGTGCTGGGGGGCCCCGTGTGCTGTGATGGGGGCCCCCGTGTGCTGTGCTGGGCAGCCCGGTGTGCTGGGCTGTGCTGCTGGGGAGCCGTGTGGACAGGCTCTGCTGGGGAGCGTTGTGAACAGGCTCTGATGGAGAACCAGGCGCGCTGTTGTGATGGAGGCCCCCGTATGCTGGGCTGGGGAGCCCGGTGTGCTGGGCTGTGGTACTGGCGAGCCGTGTGGACAGGCTCTGCTGCGGAGCGTTGTGAACAGGTTCTGCCGGAGAGCCAGGCGGGCTGTGGTGCTGGGTGCCCCCGCGTTCTGTGCTGGGGAGCCCGGTGAGCTGGGCTGGGAGCCCGGTGTGCTGGGCTGTGCTGCGGGGGAGCGGTTGTGAACAGGCTCTGTTTGCGAGCCAGGCGGGCTGTGGTGCGGGGGGCCCCCGTGAGCTGTGCTCAGGAGCCCGGTGAGCTGGGAAGGGGATCCCTGTGTGCTTGGCTGTGGTGATGGGGAGCCGTGTAGAAAGGCTGTGCTGTTGAGCGGTGTGAACAGGCTCTGATGGAGAGCCAGCCGGGCTGTGGTGCTGGGGGCCCCCGTGTGCTTTACTCGGGTGCCCAGTGAGCTGGGCTTCGGAGCCCAGTGTGCTGGGCTGTGGTGCTTGGAAGCCGTGTGGACAGGCTCTGCTGGGGAGAGGGTTGAACAGGCCCTGATGGAGAGCCAGGAGGGCTGTTTTGCTGGGAAGCCCCGTGTGCTGTGCTGGGGCGCCCGTTGAGTTGGGCTGGGGAGCCCGGTGTTCTGGGCTGTGCTGCTGGGGAGCCGTGTGGACAGGCTCTGCTGCGGAGCGCTGTGACCAGGCTCTGATGGAGTGCCAGGCGGGCTGTGGTGCTGGGGGCCCCCGTGAGCTTTGGTCGAGAGCCTGGTGAGCTGTGCTGGGGAGCCCGGTGTGCTGGGCTGTGGTGCTGGGGAGCCGTGTAGACAGGCTCTGCTTGGGAGCGTTTTGAAGAGGCTCTGCTGGACAGCCAGGCGGGCTGTGGTTCTGCGGGCCCCCGGTTGCTGTGGTGGGGAGCCCAGTGAGCTTGGCTGGGGAGCCCAGTGTGCTGGGCTGTGGTGTTGGGGAGCCGTGTGGACAGGCTCTGCTGGAGATCCAGGCGGGCTGTGGTGCTGGGGGCCACCGTGAGCTGGGCTGGGGAGCCCGGTGTGATGGGCTGTGCTGCTGGGGAGCCGTGTGGACAGGCTCTGCTGGGGAGAGTTTTGAACAGGCTCTGCTAGAGAGCCAGGCGGGCTGTGTTGCTGGGGGCCCCCGTGTGCTGTGCTGAGGAGCCCGTTGATTTGGGCTTGGGAGCCCGGTATGCTGGTCTGTGCTGCTGGGTGGCCCCGTGTGCTGTGCTGCGGAGCCCGGTGAGATCGGCTGTGGAGCCAGCTGTGCTGGGCTGTGCTGCTGGGGAGCCGTGTGGACAGGCTCTGCTGGGGAGCCTTGTGAAGAGGCTCTGCTGGAAAGCCAGGTGGGCTGAGGTGCTGGGGGGCCCCTTGTTCTGTGCTTTCGAGCCCGGTGAGCTGGGCTTGGGAGGCCAGTGTGCTGGGCTGTGCTGCTGGTGAGCCGTGTGGACCGGCTCTGCTTGGGAGGGGTTTGAACAGGCTCTGCTGGAGAGCCAGGCGGGCCGTGGTGCTGGGGGCCCCCGTGTGCTGTGCTGGGGAAGCCGGTGTGCTGTTCTGTGCTGCTGGGGAGCCGTGTGGACCGGCTCTGCTGGGGAGCGGTGTGAACATGCTCTGCTGGAGAGCCAGGCGGGCTGTGCTGCAGTGTGCTGGGCTGTGGTGCTTGGGAGCCGTGTGGACAGGCTCTACTGGGGAGCGTTGTGAAAAGGTTCTGATGGAAAGCTAGGCGGGCTGTGGTGCTGGGGGGCCCCGTGTACTGTGCTGGGGAGCCCGGTGAGCTGTGCTGGGGGCCCCCGTGTGCTGTGCTGGGGAGCCCGGTGAGCAGGGCTGTGGAGCCCGGTGTGCTGGGCTGTGGTGCTGGGGAGAAGTGTGGAAAGGCTCTGCTGTGGAGTGGTTTGAACAGGCTCTGCTGGAGACCAACGCGGGCTGTGGTGTTGGGGGCCCCCGTGTGCTGCGCTGGGGAGCCCGGTGAGCTGGGCTGGGGAGCCCGGTATGCTTGGCTGTGGTGCTGGATTGCCGTGTGGACAGGCTCTGCTGGGGAGTGGTTTGAACAGGCTCTGATGGAGAGCCATGCGGGCTCATGTGCTGGGCGGCCCCGTGTGCTGTGCTGGGGAGCCCGGTGTGCTGGGCTGGGGAGGCCCGTGTGCTGGGCTGTGGTGCTGGGGAGCCCGGTGTGCTGGGCTGTGGTGCTGGGGAACCGTGTAGACAGGCTCTGCTGGGTACCGGTGTGAACAGGCTCTGATCGAGAGCCAGGCGGGCTTTGGTGCTGGGGGGCCCCGTGTGCTGTGTTGGGGGCCCACGTGTGCCGTGCTAGGGAGCCCGGTGTGATGGGCTGGGGAGCCCCGTGTGCTGGGCTGTGGTGCTGGGGAGCCCGTTGTGCTGGGCTGTGGTGCTGGGGAGCAGTGTGGACCGGCTCTGCTGAGGCGCGGTGTGAACAGGCTCTGCTGGAGAGCCAGGCGGGCTGTGGTGTTGGCGGCCCCCGTGTGCTGTGCTGGGGAGCCCGGTGAGCTGGGCTGGGGAGCCCGGTGGTCTGGGCTGTGCTGCTGGGGGGGCTTGTGGACAGGCTGTGCTGGGGAGTGGTTTGAACAGGCTCTGCTGGAGAGCAACGCGGGCTGTGGTTCTGGGGGCCCCCGTGTGCTGTGCTGGGGGCCCCCGTGTGCGGTGCTGGGGAGGCCGTTGTGCTCGGCTGTGCTGCTGGGGAGCCGTGTGGACAGGCTCTGCTGTGGAGTGTTTTGAACAGGCTCTGCAGGAGAGCCAGGCGGGCTGTGTTGCTGGGGGCCCCCGTGTGCTGTGCTGGGGAGCCCGGTGTGCTGGGCTGTGGTGCTGGGGGGCCCCGTGTGCGGTGCTGCGGAGTCCGGTGAGATCGGCTATGGAGCCCGGTGTGCTGGGCTGTGCTGCTGGGGAGCCGTGTGGACAGGCTGTTCTGTGGAGCGGTGTGAAGAGGCTCTGCTGGAGAGCCAGGCGGGCTGTGATGCTGGGGGCCCTCGTGTGCTGTGCTGCGGAGCCCAATAGGCTGGGATGTGGAGCCCGGTGTGCTGGGCTGTGGTGCTGGGGAGCCCGTTGAGCTGGGCTTCGGAGTCCGGTGTGCTGGGCTGTGGTGCTGGGGACCCGTGTGGACAGGCACTGCTGAGGAGAGTTTTGTACAGGCTCTGATGGAGAGCCAGGCGGGCTGTTGTTCTGGCAAGTCCCGTGTGCTTTGCTGGGGGGGCCCGTGTGCTGTGCTGGGGGGCCCCGTGTGCTTTGCTGGGGAGCCCGTTGAGCTGGGCTGGGGAGCCCGGTGTGCTGGGCTGTGGTGCTGGGGAGCCTTTTGGACAGGCTCTGGTGAGGGAGTGGTTTGAACAGGCTCTGCTCGAGAGCCAGGCGGGCTGTGGTGCTGGGGGGCCCCGTGTGCAGTGCTGGAGAGCCCGGTGAGCTGGGCTGTGGTGCTGGGGATCCGTGTAGACAGTCTCTGCTGCGGAGGTGTGTGATCAGGCTCTGATGGAGAGACAGGCGGGCTGTGATGCTGGGCGCCCCCTTGTGATGTGTTGGGGGGACCGGTGAGGTTGGCTGGGGACCCCAATGTGCTGGGCTGTGGTGCTGGGGAGCCGTGTAGACAGGCTCTGCTGCGGAGCGATGTGAACAGCCTCTTATGGAGAGCCAGGCGGGCTGTAGTGTTGAGGGGCCCCGTGTGCTGTGCTGGGGAGCCCGGTGAGCTGTGCTGTGGAGCCCGGTGTGCTGGGCTGTGGTGCTGGGGAACCGTGTGGACCTGCTCTGCTGGGAAGTGGTTTGAAAAGGCTCTGCTGGAGAGCCAGGCTGGCTGTGGTGCTGAGGGGGCCACGTGTGCTGTGCTGGGGAGTGCGTTGAGCTGGGCTGGGGAGGCCGGTGGGCTGGGCTATGCTGCTGGGGAGCCGTGTAGAAAGGATCTGCTGGGGAGCGGTGTGAACAGGCTCTGCTGGGGAGTGGTTGCAACAGACTCTGCTGGAGAGCCAGGCGGGCTGTGGTGCTGGGGGGCCCCGTGTTCCTTGCTGGGGAGCCCGGTGACATCGGCTGGGGAGCCCGGTGTACTGGGCTCTGCTGCTGGGGAGCCCTCTGGACAGGCTCTACTGGGGAGCGGTGTTAACAGGCTCTGCTGGAGAGCCAGGCGGCCTGTGGTTGTGGGGGCCCCCGTGTCCAGTGCTGGGGAGCCCGGTAATCTGGGCTGGGGAGCCCTGTGAGCTGGGCTGTGCTGGTGGGGAGCCGTGTAGACAGGCTCTGCTGGGGAGTGGTTTCAACAGACTCTGCTGGAGAGCCAGGTGGGCTGTGGTGCTGGGGGGCCCTGTGTGCCTTGCTGGGGAGCCCGGTGAGATCGGCTGGGGAGCCCGGTGTTCTAGGCTGTGCTGCTGGGAAGCCCTGTGGACAGGCTCTGCTGGGGAGCGGTGTTAACAGGCTCTGCTGGAGAGCCAGGCGGCTTGTGGTTCTGGGGGCCCCCGTGTCCAGTGCTGGGGAGCCTGGTTAGCTGGTGCTGGGGAGCCGGGTGTGCTGGGCTTTGGTGCTGGGAAGCCGTGTGGACAGGCTCTGCTGGAGATCCAGGCGGGCTGTGGTGCTGGGGGCCACCGTGTGCTGTGCTGGGGAGCCCGGTGTGCTGGGCTGTGCTGCTGGGGAGCCGTGTGGACAGGCTCTGATGGAGAGCCAGGCGGGCTGTGGTGCTGGGGGCCCCGGTGTTCTTTGCTGCGGAGCACGGTGAGCTGTGCTGGGGAGCCCGGTGTGCTTGGCTGTGCTGCTGGGGAGCCGTGTGAAGAGGCTCTGATGGAGAGCCAGGCGGGCTGTTGTGCTGGGGGCCCCCGTGTGCTGTGCTGGGGATCCCGGTGTGCTGGCCTGTGGTGCTGGGGAGCCGTGTGGACAGGCACTGCTGAGGAGAGTTTTGTACAGGCTCTGATGGAGAGCCAGGCGGGCTGTTGTGCTGGGAAGTCCCGTGTGCTTTGCTGGGGGGGCCCGTGTGCTGTGCTGGGGGGCCCCGTGTGCTGTGCTGGGGAGCCCGTTGAGCTGGGCTGGGGAGCCCGGTGTGCTGGGCTGTGGTGCTGGGGAGCCGTGTGGACAGGCTCTGCTGAGGGAGTGGTTTGAAAAGGCTCTGCTCGAGAGCCAGGCGGGCTGTGGAGCTGGGGGGCCCCGTGTGCAGTGCTGGAGAGCCCGGTGAGCTGGGCTGTGGTGCTGGGGATCCGTGTAGACAGGCTTTGCTGCGGAGGTGTGTGAACAGGCTCTGATGGAGAGCCAGGCGGGCTGTGATGCTGGGCGCCCCCGTGTGATGTGTTGGGGGGACCGGTGAGGTGGGCTGGGGACCCAAATGTGCTGGGCTGTGGTGCTGGGGAGCCGTGTCGACAGGCTCTGCTGGGGAGCGGTGTGAACAGGCTCTGCTTGATAGCCAGGCGGGCCGTGGTGCTGGGGGCTCCCGTGTGCTGTGCTGGGGAGCCCGGTGAGCTGGGCTCTGCTGCTGGGGAGCCATGTAGACAGGCTCTGCTGGGGAGCAGTGAGAACAGGCTCTGCTGGAGAGCCAGGCGGGCTGTGGTGCTGGGGAGCCGTGTGGACAGGCTCTGCTGTGGGGCCCGTGTGTGCTGTGCTGTGGAGCCCGGTGAGCTTGGCTGGCGAGCCCGGTGTGCTGGGCTGTTGTGCTGGGGAGCCGTGTGGACAGGCTCTCCTGGGGAGCGGTTTGAACAGGCTCTTCTGGAGAGCCAGGCGGGCTGTGGTGCAGGCGGGCCCTGTGTGCTTTGCTGGGGGCCCCCGTGTGCTGTGCTGGGGATCCCGGAGTGCTGGGCTTTGGTGCTGGGGAGCCGTGTGGACAGGCTCTGCTGAGGAGAGTTTTGTATAGGCTCTGATGGAGTGCCAGGCTTGCTGTTGTTCTGGGGGCCCCTGTGTGCTGTGCTGGGGAGCCCGGTGAGATGGGCTGGGGAGCCTGGTGTGCTGGGCTGTGCTGGTGGGGAGTCGTGTAGACAGGCTCTGCTGGGGAGCGGTGTGAAGAGGCTCTGATGGACAGCCAGGCGGGCTGTGGTGCTGGGAAGCCGCGTGTGCTGTGCTGGGGTGCCCCGTGTGCTGTGCTGGGGAGCCCGTTGAACTGGGCTGGGGAGCCCGGTGTGCTGGGCTGTGGTGCTGGGGAGCCGTGTGGACAGGCTCTGCTGGGGGAGTGGTTTGAACAGGCTCTGCTCGAGAGCCAGGCGGGCTGTGGTGCTGGGGGGCCCCGTGTGCAGTGCTGGAGAGCCCGGTGAGCTTGGCTGTGGTGCTGGGGATCCGTGTAGACAGGCTCTGCTGCGGAGCTGTGTGAACAGGCTCTGATGGAGAGCCAGGCGGGCTGTGATGCTGGGGGCCCCCGTGTGATGTGTTGGGGGGCCCGGTGAGGTGGGTTGGGGAGCCCAATGTTCTGGGCTGTGGTGCTGGGGAGCCGTGTAGACAGGGTCTGCTGGGGAGCGGTGTGAACAGGCTCTGCTGGAGAGCCAGGCGGACTGTGGTGCTTGGGGCCCCCGTGTGCTGTGCTCGGGAGCCCAGTGAGCTGGGCTGAGGAGCCCAGTGTGCTGGGCTGTGCTGCTTTGGAGCCGTGTTGACAGGCTCTGCTGGGGAGCGGTGTGAAATGCCTCTGCTGGAGAGCCAGGCAGGCTGTGGTGCTGGGGGGCCCCGTGTGCTGTGCAGGGGAGCCCGTTGAGCTGGGCTTTGGAGCCCGGTGTGTTGGGCTGTTGTGCTGGGGAGCCTTGTGGACAGGCTCTGTTGGGGAGTGGTTTGAAAAGGGTCTGCTGGATTGCCAGGCGGGCGGTGGTGCTGGGGGCACCCGTGTGCTGTACTGGGGAGCCCGTTGAGCTGGGCTGGGGAGACCGGTGTGCTGGGCTGTGGTGCTGGGGAGCCGTGTGGACAGGCTCTGCTGGGGAGCGGTGTGAGCAGGCTCTGATGGAGAGCCTGGCGGGCTGTGGTGCTGGGGGTCCCCGTATGCTGTGCTGGGGAGCCCGTTAAGCTTGGCTGGGGAGCCCGGTGTGCTGGGCTGTGGAACTGGGGACCCGTGTGGACCGGGTCTGCTGGGGAGTGGCTTGAAAAGGCTCTGCTGGACAGCCAGGCGGGTTGTTGTGCTTGGGGGCCCCGTGTGCCCCGCTGGGGAGATTCGTGAGCTGGGCTAGGGAGCCCGGTTAGCAGGGATGTGGTGCTGGGGAGCTGTGTTGACAGGCTCTGCTGCGGAGCGCTGTGAACAGGCTCTGATGGAGACCCAGGCGGGCTGTGGTGCTGGGGGCCCGCGTGTGCTGTGCTGGGGAGCCCGTTGAGCTTGGCTGGGGAGACCGGTGTGCTGGGCTGTGGTGCTGGGGAGCCGTGAAGACAGGCTCTGCTGGGGAGCCATTCGGGCTGTGGTGCTGGGGGGCCCCGTGTGCTGTGCTGGGGAGCCCGGTGAGCTTGGCTGGGGAGCCCGGTGTGCTGGGCTGTTGTGCTGGGGAGCAGTGTAGACAGGCTCTAATGGATAGCCAGGCGGGCTGTGGTGCTGGGGCCCCGCGTGTGCTGTGCTTGGGAGCCCGGTGTGTTGGGCTGTGGTGCTGGGGAGCCGTGTGGACAGGCTCTGCTGGGGAGAGGGTTGTACAGGCTCTGAAGGAGAGCCAGGCGGGCTGTGGTGCTGGGGGGCCCCGTGTGCTGTGCTGGGCAGCCCTGTGAGCTTGGCTGGGCAGCCCGGTGTGCTGGGCAGTGGTGCTTGGGAGCCGTGTAGACAGGCTCAGCTGGGGAGCGGTGTGAACAGGCTCTGTTGGAGAGCCAGGCAGGCTGTGGTGCTGGGGGCCCCCGTGTGCTGTGCTGGGGAGCCCAGTGTGCTGAGTTGTGGTTCTGGGGAGCCGTGTAGACAGGCTCTTCTGGGGAGCGGTGTGAACAGGCTCTGATGGAGAGCCACGCGGGCTGTGGTGCTGGGGGCCCCCGTGTGCTGTGCTGGGGAGCCCGTTGAGCTGGGCTGGGGAGCCCGGTATGCTGGGCTGTGCTGCTGGGGAGCCGTGTGGAAAGGATATTGCTGGGGAGTGGTTTGAAAAGGATCTGCTGGACAGCCAGGCGGGCTTTGGTGCTGGGGGGCCCGGTGTGCCGTGATCGGGAGCCCGGTGAGTTGGGCTGGGGAGCCCGGTGTGCTGGGCTGTGGTGCTGCGGAGCAGTGTAGACAGGCTCTGCTGGGGAGCGGGTTGTACAGGCTCTGATGGACAGCCAGGCGGGCTGTGGTGCTGAGAAGCCGCGTGTGCTGTGCTGGGGGGCCCCGTGTGCTGTGCTGGGGAGCCCTGTGAGCTCGGCTGGGGAGCCCGGTGAGCTGGGCTTTTGTGCTGGGGAGCCGTGTAGACAGGCTCTGCTGCGGACGGGTGTAAACAGGCTCTGATGGAGAGCCAGGCGGGCTGTGGTGCTGGGGGCCCCCGTGTGCTGTGCTCAGGAGCCCGCTGAGCTCGGCTGGGAAGCCCGGTGTTCTGGGCTGTGGTGCAGGGGAGCAGTGTAGACAGGCTCTGCTGTGGAGTGGTTTGAACAGGCTCTGATGCAGAGCCAGGCAGGCTGTATTGCTGGGGGGCCCCGTGTGCTTTGCTGGGGAGGCCGGTTTATTCTGGGCTGTGGTGCTGGTGAGCCGTGTGGACAGGCTGTGCTGGGGAACGGTGTGAACAGGCTCTGATGGAGAGCCAGGTGGGCTGTGGTGCTGGGGGGCACCGTGTTCTGTGCTGTGGAGCCCGGTGAGCTGGGCTGGGGAGCCCGGTGTGCTGGGCTGTGCTGCTGGGGAGGCGTGTGGACCGGCTCTGCTGGTGAGCGGTGTGAACAGGTTCTGATGGAGAGCCAGGTGGGCTGTGGTGCTGGGGGGCCCCCGTGTGCTGTGCTGGGGAGCCCGGTGAGCTGGTCGGAGGAGCCCGGTGTGCTGGGCTGTCCTGCTGGGGAGCCGTGTGGACAGGCTCTGCATGGGAGTGGTTTGAAAAGGCTCTGATTGAGAACCAGGCGGGCTGTTGTGCTGGGGGGCCCCGTGTTCTGTGCTGGGGAGCCGGGTGAGCTGGGCTGGGGAGCCCGGTGTGCTGGGCTGTGGATGTTGGGGAGCCGTGTAGACAGGCTCTGCTGGGGAGCGGTGTGAACAGGCTCTGCTGGGGAGCGGTGTGAACAGGCACTGATGGAGAGCCAGGCGGGTTGTGGTGCAGGGGGGCCCCATGTGCCGTACTCGGGAGCCCGGTGAACTGGGCTGGGGAGCCCGGTTTGCTGGGCTTTGCTGCTGGGTTGCCGTGTGGACAGGCTCTGCTGGGGAGTGGTTTGAACAGGCTCGGATGGAGAGCCAGGCGGGCTGTGGTGCTGGGGGGCCCCGTGTGCTGTGCTAGGGAGCCCGGTGTGCTGGGCTGGGGAGCCCCGTGTCCTGGGCTGTGGTGCTGGGGAGCCCGGTGAGCTGGGCTGTGGTGATGGGGAGCCGTGTAGACAAGCTCTGCTGCGGAGCGGTGTGAACAGGCTCTGATGGAGAGCCAGGAGGGCTGTGGTGCTGGGGGGCCCCGTGTGCTGTGCTGGGGAGCCCGTTTAGCTGGGCTGGGGTCCCCCGGTGTGTTGGGCTTTGGTGCTGTGGAGCCGTGTGGACAGGCTCTGCTGGCAAGTGGATTGAAAAGGCCCTGCTGGATAGCCAGGCGGGCTGTGGTGTTGGGGGCCCCCGTGTGCTGTGCTGGGGAGCCCTGTGAGCTGGGCTGAGGAGCCCGGTGTGCTTGGCTGGGGAACCCGGTTCACTGGGCTGTGGTGCTGGGGAGCCGTGTGGACAGGCTCTGCTGGCGAGTGGTTTGAAAAGGCTCTGCTGGGGAGCGGAGTGAACAGGCTCTGATGGAGAGCCAGGCAGGCTGTTGTGCTGGGAAGCCCCGTGTGCTGTGCTGGGGGGCCCCGTGTTCTGTTCTGGGGAGCCCGTTGAGCTGGGCTGGGGAGCCCGGTGTGCTGGGCTGTGGTGCTGGGGAGCCGTGTGTACAGGCTCTGCTGGGGAGTGGTTTGAATAGGCTCTGCTGGGGAGCGGAGTGAACAGGCTCTGATGGAGAGCCAGGCGGGATGTGGTGCTGGGTGGCCCCGTGTGCTGTGCTGGGGATCTCGTTGAGCTGGGTTGGGGAGCCCGGTGTGACGGGCTGTGGTACTGGGGAGCCGTGTGGACAGGCTCTGCCGGGGACTGGTTTGAACAGGCTCTGCTGGAGAGCCAGGCGGGCTGTGGTGCTGGGGGCCCCCGTATGCTGTGCTCGGGAGCCCATTGAGCTGGGCTGGGGAGCCCGGTGTGCTGGGCTGTGGTGCTGGGGAGCCCGGTGTTCTGGGCTGTGGTGCTGGGGAGCCGTGTCGACAGGCTCTGCTGAGGGAGTGGTTTGAAAAGGCTCTGCTCGAGAGCCAGGCGAGCTGTGGTGCTGGGGGGCCCCGTGTGCAGTTCTTGGGAGCCCGGTGAGCTGGGCTGGGGACCCCGGTGTGCTGGGCTGTGGTGCTGGGGAGCAGTGTAGACAGGCTCTGCTGCGGAGCGCTGTGACCAGGCTCTGATGGAGAGCCAGGCGGGCTGTGGTGCTGGCGGGCCCCGTGTGCTGTCCTGGGGAGCCCGGTGAGGTGGGCTGGGGAGCCCGGTGTGCTGGGCTGTGGTGATGGGGAGCCGTGTAGACAGGCTCTGCTGGGCAGCGGTGTGAACAGGCTCTGATGGAGAGCCAGGCGGGTTGTGATGGTGTGGGCACCCGTGTGCTGTGCTGGGGAGCCCGGTGAGCTGGGCTGTGGAGCCGGTGTGCTGGGCTGTTGTGCTTGGGAGCCGTGTGGACAGGCTCTCTTGGGGACTGGTTTGAAAAGGCTCTGCTGTGGAGCGGAGTGAACAGGCTCAGATGGAGAGCCAGGCGGGCTGTGTTGCTTAAGGGCCCCCGTGTGCTGTGGTCGGGAGCCCAGTGAGCTGGGCTTCGGAGCCCAGTGTGCTGGGCTGTGGTGCTGGGAAGCCGTCTGGACAGGCTCTGTTGGGGAGAGGGTTGAACAGGCTCTGATGGAGAGTCAGGCGGGCTGTGGTGCTGGGGGGCCCCGTGTGCTGTGCTGCGGAGCCCGTTGAGCTGGGCTGGGGAGCCCGGTGTGCTGGGCTGTTTTGCTGGGGAGCCGTGTACACAGGCTCTGCTGGGGAGCCATTCGGGCTGTGGTGCTGGGGGGCCCCGTGTGCTGTGCTGGGGAGCCCGGTGTGCTGGGCTGGGGAGCCCGGTGTACTGGGCTGTGCTGCTGGGTTGCCGTGTGGACAGGCTCTGCTGGGGAGTGGTTTGAACAGGCTCTGATGGAGAGCAAGGCGGGCTGTGGTGCTGTGGGGTCCCGTGTGCTGTGCTGGGGAGCCCAGTGTGCTGGGCTGGGGAGCCCCGTGTGCTGGGCTGTGGTGCTGGGGAGGCCGGTGTTCTGGGCTGTGGTGCTGGGGAGCCGTGTAGACAGGCTCTGCTGGGGAGCCATTCGGTCTGCGGTGCAGGGGGGCCCCGTGTGCTGTGCTGGGGTGCCCGGTGTTCTGGGCTGGGGAGCCCGGTGTGCTGGGCTGTGCTGCAGGGTTGCCGTGTGGACAGGCTCTGCTTGGGAGTGGTTTGAACAGGCTCTGATGGAGAGCAAGGCG